>CM060947.1:162340791-162448291 GCA_030765055.1 Mantis religiosa | reverse complement strand
GATATATTTTTCTATAGGCTTCACCTGTCCTTTTTTTAAGTAAAGGTAGAAAATTGCAGAAAGAAACATGTAAAGATCTGTATTTTACAACTTGGTTATTTTCTTTCAAATTTGTATAATATTGTAACGCGAGCTCTGGAACATCCTGTGAACCAGCTGGGAACGGAAGGCAGGGGAGGACCGCGTTAGCCACACCTCCCCCTCGTTTGTCTTGTAGTGGTGACAGGCAGTGGTTGGGAGGAAAAACATCAGTGTGCCGTCTGTTTCTGTCCACATGGTTCCAGAAATTACGGAATCTGGAACATTCTCCTGGTCACTAGAAACCGGCGATATTCCTATATAAAGAGGGTTACAGACAGACAGAGTTGAGTTGGTCAGTCAGTTGGTTAGTGAGTGTGAGCGAGGAGACAGTCGCAGTTCTTGGTGTAAGAGTTAGTCAGTGACGTGTTAATGTACGAGAAGATTGTGCAACGGAAGACTGTATGTAACTGTGAATGTGTACCGGAGCTTACGTAACCGCGAGGCCAAGTGAAATTGTACGGACGAACTGGTGAATTGTAACTGTGTGCAGCAAGTAATTCTGTGTAATTGGCAAGAGTTTAACTGTAAGTCGGTGGAAATAAAGAACATTGTTGAGTGGTGTAATTGGACTTTTCATTTCACGAACCCACAAAGTCACACTGGTGTCGGGAAGCGGGAAGATAACATCACCGAACATTACAATCATGGACGCGGCATTGGAAAAATTTTTGGAGAAGATGATGGAAATGAAGGCCGAACTAATCTCGGAAATGAAAATGGCAAATGAAAACCTCGCTGCAAAAATAGAAGCGGCAAGTAACAACATCACCACAGAAATGAGAGCAGCGAACGACCGTCTGGCCACGGAAATGAAGGTGGCGAACGAGGCTCTCGCCGCCAAATTTGAAGAACGATTGGCCGGCGTGAGGGATGACGTCACGAATCTGGGCAAGCGGATGGGTCAAGTGGACGACCGCCTTAATGATTTAGAGGAAAACCGGCCTTATGTGTGGACGCAGGACGCCGAAGACGCTTTCCAGCACCCGAAGGAGATCCTGTGCAGTGCTCCAATTTTGGGTTTCCCACAACCGGGTGGCGCCTTCATTGTGGACACCGACGCCAGCGACCATTGCATTGGAGGTGTCCTATCGCAGATCCAGGACGGCCATGAGCGCACAAGAGTGGAAGAGAAGGAGCGTGCCGCAGCAGTCCGAGTAGTGTTGGCAGTGCCTGCTGAAGGCTGGGATAGCGCAGGCCTGAGGAGGGAGCAGCTGGCGGACGCAGACTTGGGGCCACTCTTGAGGGAAGTGGACGCAGGGACGAGACCAACCTGGGAGGACATCGCACCGAGGAGCGCCACCTACAAGTCGTACTGGGCCCAATGGGACTCGTTGAAGACCAGAGAGGGCGTGCTGTTCCGGGTATGGGAGTCACCCGATGGGAAGGCGCAGAGAGAACAGTTGGTACTTCCCCGGAGCAAGGTCCCGGAAGTCTTGGAGGAAGTGCACGCCGGTACTTCAGGAGGACACCTGGGAGCGAAGCGAATGATTCACAAACTACGGCAGCGCTACTTCTGGCTGAGACTCCGAGCAGATGCTGGTGGTACACCTGGACCGCCTCGCACGCTACGATGGGGATGTTCGGGGCGAACAGCTTTGAGGAGGGAGTAGTGTAACGCGAGCTCTGGAACACCCTGTGAACCAGCTGGGAACGGAAGGCAGGGGAGGACCGCGTTAGCCACACCTCCCCCTCGTTTGTCTTGTAGTGGTGACAGGCAGTGGTTGGGAGGAAAAACATCAGTGTGCCGTCTGTTTCTGTCCACCTGGTTCCAGAAATTACGGAATCTGGAACATTCTCCTGGTCACTAGAAACCGGCGATATTCCTATATAAAGAGGGTTACAGACAGACAGAGTTGAGTTGGTCAGTCAGTTGGTTAGTGAGTGTGAGCGAGGAGACAGTCGCAGTTCTTGGTGTAAGAGTTAGTCAGTGACGTGTTAATGAACGAGAAGATTGTGCAACGGAAGACTGTATGTAACTGTGAATGTGTACCGGAGCTTACGTAACCGCGAGGCCAAGTGAAATTGTACGGACGAACTGGTGAATTGTAACTGTGTGCAGCAAGTAATTCTGTGTAATTGGCAAGAGTTTAACTGTAAGTCGGTGGAAATAAAGAACATTGTTGAGTGGTGTAATTGGACTTTTCATTTCACGAACCCACAAAGTCACAATATGCACAACACATATACCAGGATCTTTCCCATTTCAGAACCACCAGCAGTTGTGTTTGCACCTGACAGAAATTCACTTTCCATTAGAACATCTTGATTGAATGGGTAAATCTCAGTAGAAATGAAGACACTTACAGCAGGCACTAGTGTTATCAGAATCCTTTAAATATCTTCTAAAGGATATCCTTTAAATAGGCTAAGATGATTTTCTTCTTGCGCGTCGACCATTCCGAATTTCTACTAAATGTATTGCAATCATCATCATAACACAATTCCAGGGTATTAAAATGACTTTTCCAATGTTATAAACTGTAATCGCATTATCCGGTTAACATGCAATGAGAATGCTAAGTTGTTCGTAAAATACTGCTGAAGGACACATAGCCAAATATAAGAAGAAGATACGCTTCCAGAAGTGATGCAATTAGGACAACAAGCTGTCGCTGCTGATCCATTCGAAATCAGTCATCATTAGAACATATTAGTTTGATTACACTGATATGCATGATTCTGGGTTTTACTCCAAAATATGTCTACTTTACTAAATTTTATGTGCCAATCCCAAAACCGTAATAAGTTTTTTTCCTACCACGTACCGTTTTTCTACAATTAGCAGTTATACCTAAAATGTTTTAATGTAGATCTGCACATAAATATTGTATGAAACCAGTAAACACTAATACTTTTTTCTTTAAACGAGTATGTTTCATACAATGACACCAATGTAGCAACAACGTATGAAAGGTGTACTGTTGTATAATGGACATAAATATGGACCTGTTCCGGTAGCCTATACAGTTCACGCCAAGAAAACACACCATAACCTAGAATTACGTCTAGAAAAACTCACATATGGAGTACATACGTGGTAGGTATGCAGAGATTTAAAAGTTACTGCTGTGCTACTAGGTGAACTGTCAGGCCATACTAAACTGCCAGCTTTTATTTGTGAACGGGATAATAGAGTTCGATCTGAGCACTGGAGAAAACAAAATTGGAAGTAGAGAAACAGTCTCGTGCCAGGAATAAAAAAAAAAAAAATGTTATTCGTTAATGCATTGTGGACTCAAAATGTTCTCTTAATACCTTTAATATAAAATAAGGCTTAATAAAATAATTTGTTAAGGCTTTAAATAAGAAACATAATTGCTACAAATAAATATTCAAGAAGCTCCTGAAGTAAATTTAAAGAGGGAATATTCGTTGGGCCACAAAGTAGGAAGTTGATTTCTTATACTTCATTGGAAGATACAATGACATACTGTAACACAGACATGGATTAGTTATAACAGTGTCGTCAAAAATTTTCTGGGACATTAGAAGAATCCAAAATACAAAAAAAAAAAAAAAAAAAAAAAAAAAAAAATGTAGAAGATATGCTCGAGAAATTTAGAAAGCTGGGTTGCAATATGAGTAAGAAAGAGTATCTCCTGCACTGTCATTTGGACTTTTTTCTAAAAAATCAAGGCTGTGTCAGAGAGTAGCAGTGTGAATGATTTCACCAGGACATGAAAGAAATGAAATGACTTGCATTTCAAGGCAAAGTGCTAAAAACCTGGTGTAATGTTCAAATGTATGTGATTATTTAGGACATGTGTGAAACATTAGTTTATGTGTTTCCAGCTGTAAGTTTACTAAATTTTATTTAATAATATAACATAACTTCAATGGAGCAGAGTATAAAAATTCATATTTCAATATTTCTTCTGTTGTGAACAATTGGTACGTGATGCAGAAAAACTAAGATGATATTCTGATTCAGCTTATCCAAATTAGGGATAATGACACATTAACATAAAAACCTCAGACAAAAGGTAAATTTTTCAGATTAGTTTAATTAATGAGAAGATTCATTATAGAACTTTACCCCCTTATATACTTTCTTAAAAGCATTTTCCACAAACATATTGCTACTTTATTGTTGTTCATTTCGTAACTACACTTGTTCAAAATTATAGACTAAGTTATGTTTATTCACCAAATAAGTCTCTTAGTATATTCTTTGGAGGGGACAAGTATTTTTCAAACCTTCTAATTTAATCTATTGTGAACGAAAGACTTTCTCCTACCTAGTGGCGGACGTTTAGAGACAGACCTAGAGACCCCAAGTCTCGTTATTCAAGATAAACACGTAACTGTTTTGTAACACAGAACTTTATTACCTATATTCTTCACATAAAGGTTCATTTCTTCTTTATACACAACAAAGGTTTGTCTATAAATACTTTCAGGTTAGTCAATACGAATTCTATTACACCTAAAGTGTGGAAACAACACTCAGTTACCTATGTCCAAAATCCACTTTAATTTGTAATTAAAGTTACACGTGTTTATAACGCGCATAAAATAGTCTCTAAAATAAACTTCTGACCGAAAGTTTAGTTGTAGTTATAATATAATAATTAATATAGGTAACAGTACACAATGCTTCGGGAACTTCTAATTTTGACCTAGAAGTTACGTAATCTATTTTAAAATTTATATCTAAATACTTTAAAGAGTTATGCTTGTTTTTCTACAAGAAAATTTATTTTTGGTGTTTCACTTCTTTAACTTCGCTAGTTATACCACTATCGTGTAATACTATGTAATTTATTTATTTAGGAAACATTATCACGTTTGCCATGTTGGTGACCTCGACAGCTTAAGCATTCACATTCTTAAAAAAATACCAGCCAGAGCTCATTAAACAAAAACCTGAATGAAGCCTTCAATGCATAGCTTCCGAAGGTTAATTAGATCCACAATTATTCTAAATATTCAAGTTACAGTGAAACCTCGTTAATCCGGACCAAATGGGGATTAATGTTGACCGGATTATCAGAAGTTCGGATTAAGTGAAATAAATACTACAGAGAAAAATTGTAAATGAAATTAGAGTATGTACTCATGTATAATTAATTAGAACCTTAGATAAAATAGGCCCAAATGATTTTAATTAAACATTCTTAACTTGCTAGATTTGAAGAAACTATCAATTTTCTTTTGTGGTTTATCGCACATCTTTGTCAAAATGAGATCACGAAGGCTCCTCATACGATGATAGTATAAGCAAATCTGCTTATTGACAGTTTTCTCTACAACGTTTATTACACAAAGCAGTCGCTATTTAATCTCACTTAATTTCAATTACTACTTTCCGAAATCTACATCCGCAGCCTCAGATCGCTACTAGTGTCCCTTGTACTGCTTACGCTTCCCAGAATTTCTTTCTCATTCTCTTTGTGACAGCCTGGATCATCTTCATCTCCGTCAAGCCAGTCTTCGATCACGTCTACCGTGACAGCTTTCTCCCCACCCGCAACCTATGTTTTGTGAAAGTAATTTAATTAAATTGCATTCGTGACTACCTCAACTCTGTCATCACACAATACTAATGTGGTAAGCACTTTATGCAGAACGACGAAAGGTTTGGAAGGGGAAAAAAAACGAGTTGCTTGTGCGGATATTTTTCAATTTCAGAGAATCCGTTATGTGCTTACTGCTTATGTATTGCATATTATTTTTTGCACTCTGAATTTTAGTAATTAACATATTAGCTGAAATATTATGAAACATAATTGAAGATAAATATTATATTTTAGAACATGTATCGTCTATATATGTTACCGCTCTAGTGCGTGAATGTCAACGTACGATATATAGCAACAATAACAGTAAGTATGGAATATTAGTTACATAGTGCAACAAAGTTTCTGCATTAGTCAATATAGAGTTCGAAATGTTGTTTATTGCACTTGCGAAGTTGAAAATCGTCGATCTGAAATCATACGATATCATATTTTGGAGTGTTTTTTACGCACATTTACCTTCACCGTCGAAACTTCAGACAGGAATTTGCAACCGCTTTGTAGTGTAGATATGTCTTGATCTATCAGCTGTATCAGAGAAGTTGTGTTAGGTGGCAGGAACACGCATTTGTTCTTACCATCAGCACCATACAGTTTCTTTGTATCTGGATGCATAGGTGCATTATCTAAGAGAATTACTGGTTTTTATTTTCTTGGATGCTTCTTGTTGCATTTATATCATGGATGTTGTTTACGGTAAACCACGCATTTTGTTCACTTTTCAAGCCTTTCGATAATTTACAGTTTCTTAATTTATGCT
This sequence comes from Mantis religiosa, assembly GCA_030765055.1. Classification (NCBI taxonomy): domain Eukaryota; kingdom Metazoa; phylum Arthropoda; class Insecta; order Mantodea; family Mantidae; genus Mantis; species Mantis religiosa. Next base: position 162,441,931 of record CM060947.1, on the reverse strand, counting down.
TACGTCTCTGTGATGGTATTGTATTTTTCTAAACCTCGTGCACTCGAGTTTTTCTTTAGCTTAATAAGCTATAAAGTCAAGTATTAAACTAACCCTTCTAACAAGAGTTGGAAGCCCTATCGCAGGTACAGCAAGGGTGTGGGAAGTAGGGTCGCGTAGTCAACCATTGTCACTAATGTATTCCTGGTATTCCTAAAAATTCCTGCTGTATAGAGTATACAATTTCCTTAAGTTTGTCTTAGCGCAGTACTTTAATTTAAGTTAGCAATTCGCAGATGTTTTTAAGGATGCTTGTCCGGATTAAGTGAAATCCAGTTTAAAGGCTATGTTTTACTATATTCCGAAAGCTAGATTAGGTTTAATAGATTAGGTTCGTTTTATTTTACAGCTCCTGTTTCAAACTTTTCTCATTTCCTAGAAGTATGATTTACTTGAGTTCAAAAGAAGAAGGTTTATATGCAATTTATTGGTTTCGTCCAAACTAATACTTCTACAGGAAATTACACGTTTTCCTATTTCTCTGTTGCTTTTTCACTAACAGATCGACCTCAGAGGTATCTTAGAAGCAATTTTAATTTTGGTAGCTATACGGTTTATGGGAATGCGTTTATATATATTAATAAATCTTGTACCTGTATTTGACTTTGTTGCCCAATGCACGGATATTTTTGCTACTATCGGAATGGAATGTTATTACATTCTGAATGGCATTCCGTGTTATCTGCAGTTGCTTTTGCGCCTTCGCGCTTGTGCAAGTTCATTTGGCGATATTTCAGATTTCTGAAATATTTGAAGCCGCAACTGTAACAAGATTTGTATTTTCCATTTTCAGATACTTCGCTGCTTATGAAAGGCTCGTTTTTTTCTTATCCTTCTCTTTAACTATTTTAAAGAAAAGAAAATATCAAAACAACCACCAATATAACCATTTTAGCCTTTTAATTTTTAATATCTTACGGACAATGTATTGAATGGGTGGGTAATTTAGTAGGTAGCTTAAAGAAATGAAGCGAGCTTAATATATACCTGAGTTCCAATAGAGAAGTCCTGGAAGAAATATTTATAAATCCGGATTGGAACGAGGATTTACGTGGCTAAAAACTACACACTACAATGAACGTTTATTTTTCCAACATTATAAAAGGGCAACGATGAAAATAATTCGATGTCCATGTTATTATAAAGAGATGTTTTTCTTCAAAAAGCAACTGTAAGTTTTACAATTAATGTAAATATTAAATATATTATTCTTACACAGATACACATTGTCGCGGGGCAGTATAGAACTAAACCAACACATATTCAGGGGTTACAAGGTGTTAGGTGAGTACCTTGGTATATGATATTTATGCTGTTTGAATCCATCGCTCTTAGTATTAGATTAAAATCACATGAAGTTAACAAGCCATTAACAAAACTTCCTCAAAATACTGAGAGCTAATCATGAAAGTAAAGCGAGAATAAAATTCAGGTCACTTTAAACGTGCACTATTTGTTTTAGGGGAAGGGGTGATGCGAGGCAACTGTGACTTCGTGGGTTTTCGTAGAATTAAACGTTTTACTTGCAGAAATGTAGAGTGCTCTTTATTGCAGTGAACAGTAACTTTTTATACCTCTTGCAGCAATAAAAACGTGATATACAACAGCAGTCTTCAAGGTCATCTCGTTCTCAGCTGCACACGTAAACAAAGGAAAGAAATCACTCTGGCACTCTTCAAATGCCCACACACAATTACTGCACAACAAACGATTCATTTAACAAATGAATCCACTTTGACAGCCGCTGCGTTTTTATACCTCCAGTCATTGTTCTAGAATGCAGTCGATCTCTGTCTCTGTATCTTTCTCCCTCTCGGCAAGCGTCCAGCTCTGCGCCCACGCGTTAGCTGCGGCTTGCGGCAGCGGCTCTAACCAAAAATGCGAATCGGCGACAACACTTTGAACTCAGCTGCACCATAGTATGATGTTAAAAGTGAAACTGGCTTTACAGAACAGGCAGGGCTCATAATTTTAGAAAACCAGCAACGGTAAACAATGGTACTGATTTTCATACAATGGAGGAGAAGTTAAGTAAATTAATAAATGTAAAAGTGTAAATTAATACCGTTTAAACCTTTAAATTTATATATCACAGGTAATATCATGAAACGCCTGACCTAACCAACAAATTCTTGAGAACCAATTTGAGTAAAAACTTTAACTTCTATATAAAAAGTATCCTGGATATATTTATTATTATAAGTGCAGCTCAACTTCGGGGAACGTGGGGTAGCACCGGTAACCTACAGTAACATGAACAAAACATTGGTTCTGTAATGTATTTAATCTCAGAAATCGTGTTTACGTGAACAATAACATGGTTTATAGGTAATGCATATCATCATATCTATATTTTGTTTCATATTCCATCTAAATTCACTTTGCAAAATACGGATTAGCCCGTACTTACGGCAGAACCGGATTCCCAATGGGGCAAAACAGGCGGTATTAGTCCTTCTTTCTAGGACAAAGTACGCAAGTACGAGGGCTGTTCATTAAAGAATCACCACATTTTTTTATTTATTTTTTTATGTTTGACAACGTACCTTTACTCATCCTCATAATTTTGATGCTCATTCTCAAAATAGTCTCCCCTGAATGTCCTGAACTTATCCTAATGTTTCTGCCAGTTTTCAAAGACATGCTGGAAACCATTTTTGAGAGATCCTTCAAAATTGCCTCCGCAGCCTTCACCACTGCTTCTGATGATGGATAATACCTCCCACAAAGGCCTTTCTTCTCGTTAGGGAATAGAAAAAAGTCCCATGGGGCTAATAGGGAAGGTGAGGGATGATATTTACGTTGATATTCAGCAACAACATTGGCAATATGCGGCCGCGCATTATCGTTGTGCAGCATCCAGCCTACTTCTCGTAAATGTGGTATTTTGCGTCGGATATGGACTTACAGTGTTTTCAGGACATCCCTGTATTATTGTCCAGTTACTGATATGTGTGCAAGTACAACATGCTGATAAACAATTCCATGAATATCAAAGAAGGAGATGACCCTAACTTTCCGAGCAGAAGCAACCAGGTTTGCCTTTTGGGGGATTGGTGATGAATAAAAATTTCACACTGAGTATTGTTGTTTGCGCTCAGTATCAAAATGAAGTACCCAAGTTTCATCAGCAGTGATTACGTTTGAAAGAAACACCGGATCTTCCTCTAACATCAACTTTAACTGCAGTGGTAGGCGACACTAAACATGTCTGAAATTGCCTGGATCCCGCAGGAAGGAACCAGCAGTACCAACAATGAAACTAATACGACGTGTTTGTTTCACATTAAGCTAACATAATATCATAAGATTGAATTTTAGTGCGAAAAATTATGACCGTAAACAAATTATGATCATTCTTTATTGAAAAGCCCTGGTGTATAGGTCTGGCTGATCGTCTTTTCTTCCCATGCAGCCTTCGTGGACTCATCTGAAGCAATTCATACACCTTACCCAGCCATAAGTTTCTTTGTAAATGCATATGACTCCTTACAACGAAGACACATGGAATCGTTATCATCTAGCAATTCAATCTCTTAGTCACTACCGCATTACTAATTTCTGGGGCTTCAGACTTCCTTGTGTAGAACAATTTTGTATGTATTTGCCTTTTTCAGATTACTAGCTTCTTTTCTTCGCGATGATATCTTTCCTTTAAGGAGATTCAGTCATAACGGTCTTTCCTCTTGATCATTTTGAAAATAGTCGCCGATTTGTTGGAATTGGGACCATATCCTATGGTTACACGGAAAAGAAAACTGAACATTTATGCGATTGGTTTTACGAATGTAAATTCCTTATATACTGAGAATGAGGCCTAGAATAATAAAAGTGGTGTGAAAGTACACTAAAACTTGCATTAATTTATGTTACAATATCCAACTACCTTCTTTGAATCGGCCGCAAAATATCCAAATGCATGGGGTCATAACCGATTCTGTCCCACCGGGTCCTGCCCATTGCCATATTTTAAAATACTATCACGGCAACGGGCATAAAAGTTCGGCGCAGATAGATAACAGACGGATAGTGTTTCACGGAGATAAAGAGCTTGCATAAGCAGATAACCATAGAGCCGGAGATGAAAGACTTACCGACAAAGATAAGTGAGGTAAATGGAACATTCTAGTGATATCTTGATTGTTGTATAGAAAATTTGATTTCTTGTTTATTCCGGAAATATCTAGAATTATCAATGAGGTATTTAAGGGAGCGGCGACTCACCAAGAATGAGTCGAAAGCAGTAAACAGCTGAACTGATGTAAACAGACGTGATCAGAACGTTGTTTGTTATTGTCATCGACCTTGGTAGATTGTGTTGTGTATGTGACGTAATGTTGTTACGTGAGAATTGAGCAATGTATTTCTGCAACTCGGACTTTTAATTCTACGAATCCACAAAGTCACAATACACTGGATGCCTTAGGAACTGCAGCTAACTGAGAACTTTCACAGTTTGCATTTAAAGCCTTAACATTTTGACTACTATCCTACACCTACCCGCAAAACACATGTACACAATTTACACTGCTTATAGGTTCGATGAATAACATAAACAATTAGATCACAAACTCGGTCCGTCCGTCATTGCTGGCAGGCTATAGTAAGCCAGAATGATTTTGCTGTGTGCCTAACCTCAGTAGAGTTTTACTGAAGATAGGAATGTTAGGATGGGGTTTTGCATGGTGACTATTTTGTTTTAGGTAGATAGTGAGGAGGAGGATGCTGTTGCCTCTCGAAACTATTGCAGTAGAACACAATACCTGTTACACTTTGGTAGGATAAAGCATTTTGATTATATAATTTAGAGGCCGACTTTTTTCAACATGCAATAAATATAATCTATTTACGTGAGACCGGCATGTACACGATACATATGACTGATAAGCATACGATCAAGAGGTTACGTGTCTCGGCGGCAGATGCTTCAGTAAAATTAAGTGCGTACCCTGTTTCACACCTTATCCCATTTCCCCGTACTCAGTATTGCCAACAGAGGAATATAGAATTCAAGTTATCTTTTCTTTGAAAGATGTTGTAACCATTTCTATGGCTCTGGCACTCTTACATTCCACGTTGAAAAATGGATTGAATTTCCGCTGATATTCTGTATAATACATAAATTAGATCCTATATTCGTCATTAATTTTAATGTGTACTTCTTGTATCCTTTTCCAGTACTTTTTCTCAGGTACATCGCCCAATCTTTTAGAACGGAAACAATTTATGAAGTGAAGTATCTGGCAAGAGTTGGTATTCCCGTTTATTATTCATTGAACTGATTCTGTACATCCTCGTTATATTATTTTACTGTATTACTTGGTATAGATTTGTGAATTATTGTTTCAGTTTCAATATTTGATGCATCTTCAAACCGTTTTGAATGCCACCCTCCTATTTTGATGTTTGATTACCCATCGATTATAATGTGTAAAGCCATAATTCTTAGCATCATATCCTGTAGCGGAAGTGCGTTGAAAGGGATAAATGACGTGTCTCGTTCTTGTGTACCTGCGTAGCTAAGGAAACATCACACAAATACTTCCTTCATTGGACGCAACAGTCAAGTTATCTCTGTACTCACCCGAACGAGTGTCAAGCAGTAGACTATGGATGCATGCGGTAAACGTCTAAAATTTGTGGCTTTGGTAATGTGGAATAGCTTGTTTTCAGAGACTTTTGAGAATACAGTTGGCGACACTGGATAAACAAAATAATTAGCAATGATAAATAGTGCAAAACAAAAGGATGACCAGGTAGTAAATCGTGTGCATTACATTAAGATCCCCATGTATGTTATAGTCATAGAACACTCAGGACGTGAGGAATCATTACGTAATTTCACACTTTGTCGCTATAGAATCTTGCCTTCAACATTTTGTGTTCTTAGTTTACCGTTTGTGGTTGAATTCAGGAATGTTCTATTGGACATGCCCGCCTATCCAACTTGCACCGACTACCTGTCTGGGTGTCTACCTGTCTGTCTGCCTACCTATTTACCTACCTCTCTACCTCCCTACATACCTATCCAACCCTACACTTTCTATCATAAAACTCATTTTGAGTCCTTCTCATCGTCATAATTAATGATCTTTAGTATTGCACTTTTGAACTTTCAGAGAAATTGACTAAGATGTGTAAAACCTCAATGAAGAACGATTTCTTTGAAGTGAATTCCATTGCCGTCTAGCTACTAGGTCTTTCTGGTTCTAAAATAATTACAAGCTTTTAAAATAAAAGAGACTAAGCGTTTTATATACCCTTTATTTTATCAAGTTTTCAATTTGGAAAACATATATTTTAAATCAAAGTTGCTTAATTTATAAGGGCTATAAGAATATTTTAAATTTATAGCATAGTTCTGTTTAAAATTCTGAAGTTCTCCCCCTGTCCCATCGAGGACCCACTGGGACACTGCCCCTTATGCTGTCTTGAGGACCCCTACTTGCCATGAGAATAAAAGAAGTCGACACTTTACTTTTTGATTCATTTAAAAGTTATGGTCAATATACCACATTAAGGGCATTATTATTATTATTATTATTATTATTATTATTATTATTATTATTATTATTATTATTATTATTATTATTATTATTATTATTATTATTATTATTATTATTATTATTATTATTATTATTATTATTATTATTATTATTATTATTATTATTATTATTATTATTATTATTATTATTATTATTATTATTATTATTATTATTATTATTATTATTATTATTATTATTATTATTATTATTATTATTATTATTATTATTATTATTATTATTATTATTATTATTATTATTATTATTATTATTATTATTATTATTATTATTATTATTATTATTATTATTATTATTATTATTATTATTATTATTATTATTATTATTATTATTATTATTATTATTATTATTATTATTATTATTATCATTATCATTATCATGATCATGATCATCATCATCATCATCATCATCATCATCATCATCATCATCATCATCATCATCATCATCATCATCATCATCATCATCATCATCATCATCATCATCATCATCATCATCATCATCATCATCATCATCATCATCATCATCATCATCATCATCATCATCATCATCATCATCATCATCATCATCATTATTATTATTATTATTATTATTATTATTAATCATCATCATGATATAACCGCTAACAATCGAGCCCCATTTTGCCTTGAGGCATATTAGGGCTATAGTCAGTTACAAACTTACATTATATTTATCCGTTGAATTCCATACAGGATAATATGTATACATATTAAATATATATGTCTTTCTTAACTGATTGAAATTTTAATTTTCGCTATGTGGAATCTCCTATTTGGAAAGCAGAAGTTCAAATCAGCAAACCACAGAACAATGCTTCGAAATGGTAGCTTAACACACGATGCCTATGCCTTTGGTTTGTTTATTATAATTACATCGGCATAAGTGCTGTTGAATTTTTTTTTTTTTTTTTTTTTGCATAATTAATGTTCTGATAGAGCGAGTAGGTGAATAATTGGATTTAGCTAGAACGACTTTGCTTTGAGTACTCTACCTAGATAAGGTTATTTACGTGTATTTATAATGATAAATGAAGGCAATTAAGCGTATTACTTAAAATGGAAAATAACAGGATTTTCAGTATACGTCATTGAAAGAAGGAAACAAGTAAAGAGAGAAAGCAGCAATAACAGAGATTGGGTCTCGAAGGGCAACACACTCAGCGTACTTAATTTAGCAGAGTGAGTGTCGTGCGGTTTCAACACACTCGTTCTAATGGAATGAAGTTGTCAACGCCACTTACAAGAAGAGATCCCCTGCTGCCGCAAACACTTGCAATGCCACAGTATGAACCATCTATGTTTCAATTTCTTTCTCACGCTACACCATACACTTGTTTGTTCGCTAAACATAACACTGCTGACGACCCTGGCGGTTAGAATTACAGATTTATTTCTCATTATTTTAGAAACTACTACGTAAGATGTTACTTGGAACTAAGCAATACTTATGTAAGTATATTAGAGTTAACTAAACATTTGATGAGTTGCATCTATATGAGTTTCTCTACTCACTTTTGTAAATCTATTCTTACCAAAGGCCATTGTTCCATAAAACAATGTTAGAATCAAGTTAACTATGGAGGGGATTTGGCGACCAGTCTTGTTCTATTGTACCTATGCTCCCAAGTGGGGCATCCCCAGGAGGAAGGATGAGGTGAGAGGACACAGAGGGCGATCGGTCCAAAAGCTCACGATAGCACAGAGGACAGGGTCCCTACAACTTACTGTGGAAACCTCCCTATGGAGGCCAGGAAAACGGACATTCCCCTCTACTGTAATTCGGAAAGGATCCCAGCATCCGGTTCGGAGACTAGTAACTGACCTACCGGAGAAGGAAGTGGTTCACTTGAGAACATCATCCTGCCGTGCAATGCTGAGATACCCGCCGAAACTTCTACTCTGAAAGAGACTATAGATGAGAGACAATATGAAATGATAATGCAGATGAAATGGAGGGACAGAAAATTCGGGGGTTGTAATTAACCCACCCAGCATTCGTCTGGCGAACTAGGAAAAAAACCCGAAAGAAACCTATGGGTAGGTCTGCCATCATCTAATGTTTATCGAGATGAACATTTGAAGAAAACTTTTATTGCCTATTAGCTCGTAGGTAAAACGGAATTTGGATTGTACATTAGGCTTCAAGAATAGTCAAATATGTTAAGAACGGGTCCCTATGTGATGGCCATGAATTTCTCTCCTCTTTGAAGGGAAGAGAAAAAGAAAAACCTAATAACAACATCCCAATTATTATTATTATTATTATTATTATTATTATTATTATTATTATTATTATTATTATTATTATTATTATTATTATTATTATTATTATTATTATTATTATTATTATTATTATTATTATTATTATTATTATTATTATTATTATTATTATTATTATTATTATTATTATTATTATTATTATTATTATTATTATTATTATTATTATTATTATTATTATTATTATTATTATTATTATTATTATTATTATTATTATTATTATTATTATTATTATTATTATTATTATTATTATTATTATTATTATTATTATTATTATTATTATTATTATTATTATTATTATTATTATTATTATTATTATTATTATTATTATTATTATTATTATTATTATTATTATTATTATTATTATTATTATTATTATTATTATTATTATTATTATTATTATTATTATTATTATTATTATTATTATTATTATTATTATTATTATTATTATTATTATTATTATTATTATTATTATTATTATTATTATTATTATTATTATTATTATTATTGGTTTAAAGTGCAAACAAATAACAAGCAATATTTGCGAAATGATCCAGTTACGAAATAAGTAAATAAATAAATAAATGTATTTATATATTCACATTGTGCGCCTTAAGGATATGTGCATTTTTGTGTAATAATATTTTACGCTTTGCAATTATGTGGAAATTACTGAGAATAAAGTGGGAATTATCAGTTATTTCCAGAAACCTCAAGACAGCATTTTGTCATACAAACATATTAAATGCAAGGTATATTAGTCAAAATCATTAGAGCCATTTTTAAGAAAACTTCGAAAAATGTTCCATACAAAAGACAGTTTCGGTTGGGGAGTTCTCTTTAGAATATCCTTGAAAGATGCTGAACATAACAAATTTGATATATAGCTTATTTTTCGTTTTTGTGTTATACTGCTGATATTCATACATAAATTTATTCACACATGAATTTATTCTATAAATTATTTTTCTTGGATTTATTGAGGCCTAAAAAAGTACCTATATATGGTGGGCGAAATCTTGACATTGAATTCTGGGCTAAACTATAATACATCCGCTATTAGATATGCGAGAAAGTAAAAATAAGTCGTCACATCTAGTCTAAAAAAATTTAAGAGATCTAATGCATAATTAGAATTATACATTCAGTTGTATAATTCTAATCAACGGCAAAATTATGCGTAATCCTGTGATAATCCTAAGGATGATTTTAAGTGATTAAAATGTCTATAAAGTATGGCCATTGAGAAAATATCATCAAAACCTAATTAAAACTGGCTTGAAATTCTGCTAATATAGTTTTAGTTTTTCTACCAAGTATGTAGTAGGTGAATAAGATATGATACTGCACTACAAAAGTTCAATACCAAGATTTCCCTGGTAACATACAGAGGTGGCCAAATTATTAGACTAAGCTGCATTTCACTCATAAAAATGAACTTATTTCAGCCTAACTCTGAGTGAATGACAACATTGGATGTAACAATGAATGATATCTAAATATCATTCAGGGATATTTTATGATGATTTGTGGGATGGTCTGTAAGCACATGCTGGTATCACTGCTAAGTTGACTGTCAGCTGCCGTACGAGTACATTTACTGTGTGTATTTAATATACGCCCATGCAAACTTATTGGACATTTCAAAGGTTTATTTTTAGAACTTTTGGCTTTATTTTGTCAGTGCACTTCTTCTGTGTTATACTAATGCTTTCAAAGTTCTATGCATGCAGTGAAAGACTAGAGAACCTGTGAGATTTAATGTTAATGGAAATTCGAGGTTTTGGGGAGGAAAAGTGACCTATCACCTAGAAAAATTGGTATTACGAGGGCACTAATAGCAGAAGGACGGTATACACAAAGGAAGTAGCACAGAGACTCAAAATACCACAAAAGTCTGTAGGTGGAATTAAATAAATGGACGAAAACAATAAGATATATCAGGCACAACGAAGCGGGAACTGCGGTAGAGAAAGCAAAGTTGAGCCTTAGAGGTGTAAGAAAAGTTATGGCTGAAGCACACAGAAACCAAAAAGCCACTAGTAGAGACTTGAGGAATACTTTAGTAGCTAGAGGCTTAGATGTATCAGCAAGAACTATCAGGAGAACCCTGTTCGAAAACCCTGTTTCAGAAAAAAAGCAAAGCACACACCAGATATGGCAAGAAAGAGACTCGACTGGGCAAAGGGACTTAAACATTGGTCTTCCGATGACTGGAAAAAGGTAATTAATGTGATACACTGTGTTACTATTTCTCACAAAGATAATTTCATTTAATAACCAGATTCAATTATAGATAACCTTCATAGACTATACAAAGGTATCATTTGGGATAACTTCTTAAGCATATTGTTGACCAATAGCTGCCATTAATATGGGTTTCTCTTTCCTGGTGTGCTTTAGTGCTGAATAAAAATTTTAAGTTACTGGCGAAAGCAGTCAGTATGTCCGGAAGACAACTGAAGAAGAGTTTCTTCCTCAGTGAGTGCAACCAACTGTGAAACACCCTTCAAAGGTGATGGTCTGGAGCGTTATATCTGTCTATGGTACTGGAAGACCGTACATTGTTGAGGGTACTATGGGGCAAGAAAAGTACCTAGGAATTCTTCGAACTCGACTTCTGCCCCAGATAGGGATTGGCTTGGAAATGATCCTGTATGTTTATGCACGATGGTGCACTGTGTCACAAAGCCAGAGAAAATAACACAATATTCACGGGAATTGTATCTTTCAGTGCTTCCATGGCCAGGAAATAGTCCTGATATAAACCAGATCGAGAATTTATGGTCCATTGTGAAGAAGAAAATCCAGAAACCCCATATTAAAACGAAAACCCAACTTATCGAGACACTTATAAATATTTGGCAAAATGATGCAGATATTACAAATAGGTGTAAAACATTGGTTGAGGGCACGCCTAACCGAATAAAAATGTTAATTTCCAACAAAGGAATATATACAAAGTATTGACTCAAGTTTCTGTTAGATAGAGTCAACATGAAAAATTCAATGCCATGGCCGGAATTTGAACCACGGATGTCCTGGTTTCCGTCCAGTCGCTCTTAACCTTTGAGCTACCATTGCCAACGTGCCGTCCTGACATTTAATTCTCCAGTTGACTCGTATATTTTCCCCATCAAAAACCTTAGCCTATATACGGCTAGTGTGGAGAAATGATTAATTTCCATCAATTAACTAAGATATCAAGTTTCTGTGTCATATATATGTATCTGAGAGATCATGTATTAATGTTAAATAAATAAAGAAGGTTTCAGAGCTTTAGTCTAATAATTTGGCCACCTCTGTACACTTTGATTCTTCTGAATCCACAAAAAGCAGATTTAGAAATAGGCTGGAATGTGTGTGTCCATGTCTGTGTAAAAAGCATAACTCAGAAGCAAAGTCGGTTAAGTACGGTAAATTTATATTAAAGTACAACATCGTTCAATAAATTTCCACTCCTCTATCCTTTATTGGAAAATATTTTTTGAGAATTTTGATTACATTACAAATGGCTCTGACAATTTTGTTTAAAATGTGTAAAGAATGCCCTTGACATGAAATGAATATATTATGTTTATTTAGAAGTCCTCTTCATTCTGGATGACTTTTGGACAGCTGATGCACGTTAGAGATAGACAAACTCTTACTGCACAGTAAATGTAGAGTTCATTAAAACCTAAAGGTTGTGTAAAATACCTTTTTGGGTAGGAAACCGTTTCGCAGATAATCCTTGTTGGAAATATCATCGTTTTTTCACACCAGCTATGTATAGACTAAGATTTGAATACATAGAGTCAAACTGAAAAATTCATGGTTGGAATTTGAACTACAGATCTTCTGGTCTCCGTCCGGCCACTCTTAACCATTGATCTACCATGGCCAACGTGTCGTCATGACATTAATTAAATTCTTCAAATGACGTGTATGTTTCCCGGTATAGTCGCACTGCTGGAACGGTTACCATGGATTTATCTCTAGTAATAGATACCTCTCAGACAACGCACTGATTATTCTTGTAAGAGTGAGAGGGGTAGCGACGCGCCTCCCGGTGCACCAATGAATGCATCACTTCATCACTTCGCAGGAATCACAAATGACAGATATATGTTCACTCCACATGGAGTAATCAGTGCGTTATCTGAGAGGTATGTATTACCAAAGATACATCCATAGTAACCGTTGGAACAGCGCGAGTATAACCGGGAAAGTCAGTTAAACCGAAAGACCGTTAAAATGGTCAAAATACAAATTATATTGAACGTTTTTTGCAAGTTGTGTGAAAAATACCTGACTTAGGCAATGGAGGACATAAATTTGTCAGCAGAATGTAACGGTGTTTCAGCGCCAAGCATTAATGCCACTCGAAGTGAGATTTGTGAAAACGGGCCGACACTCCACTCCAGAAAAAAATCGAAAAAGTAAGAAGCCAGTTGTGGAAGCTGAATATATGCATTTCTTGAAACTGCTATTCGTCGCAAGGTTCACAGCTTCTTTGAATGAAACGAGCCACCACAATTACAAAAGTGCTTCAAGCAGTAAACAACGACCCCGATTAGCCCAGCTTTGAACTTTTAGCTTCCACACCATTCTTTGCGACGAAGGTTTTGAATTTGTAACAGAAACAGAAAAAAATTATAATTTCTGAGCGTTAAGATTTATTGTTGTGGCGAAGGAATTGTCAAAGGAAAATTCGGAAGCGGAAGTCGTTTAAGCAGTTCGTCCGTTGTCAAATTTCAATTAGGTACATAAAATTTTATTTTTCAGTGGCATGCAAGTCATTGACAAAGTGGCTACACGCAGTTATTTAACACCGTTATTCCGCAGAAAGATCCATACCTTTAATTTATAAATGAGGTGGAGTTATATAAAGAAATCTAATATTTAAGTAATTGTTGTATTCATTATTACGTTTTAACGTATAAAGGGAAAAAGTATATTTCACAGTACATACACCTTAGCATTCCATGTTAGCATAAAATTACTACGGAATAAGCTACTCAAAACATCGAAAACTGCAGAGGAAAACTTTACACAGCAGTTCACTGACAGCGCACGTATTTGCCACGTGGGGGGGGGGGGGGAGCCAAAATATTCCCCCCAATCACAATCGCCGGCGGAGTAGTTCATTTTCCCGCTTGCTTTGCATCTCACCATAAACTAAGGATGACGCCGGTATAGGGGAACAATAGTTGTTGACACTGGACCGGGAAGCAATATTAGTGACTACGCAGAAGGTCATGGCGCCTGGATGAAGAACTTGTTACGGACTTACATCTCGTGGCTTGTCTGCTTGACCCTATCACCTGCGGTTCTCTCACTTCATTCCTTCCTCATGGGTAGTGTTGCAATAGATCTGTGTGGTGGTCGCAGTGAGAAAGGTGTCTACCCTTTACCATTTAAACATTTCATTGGAGTCTGTGCTGGAGAATACGTTTTCTTTAGTAGGTATATGGGGACCCTAAGGTAAGGATATAACAAACGGGTGACATGATAACTGCAGTTACAGTGCATTAATAGGTACAAGAAATGTTTTTCAGTAACTTTAAGTTATTTGTTTTCAGAATTATTACTTCTTAGTACAATATCATTTGAAAATGAACGCTCTGTTAAATACTTATTTTGTTATCTGAATTAATCTAAAGTGAAGTATCTTGGGGTGCTACTGCACACTCGACCAACTTGGAACGCCCACTCTGTCGGTCTGTTACACTTGCGTCTGCACGGCTCTCAAAACTGTACCCTTTACTCAAAAGGCGCACCTCACTATGTTATGAATCCTCCCTTCTTCTTTATAAATCTCTGGTCCGTTCCATTTTTACCTATGCAGCTCCAGTCTGGAGTGGCACCAGCAGGACTAATCTCCGCCGACTGCAGGTATTACAAAACACGGTGCTCCGTACAGCTACAAATGCGCTATGGTTCGTCAGAAACCAACAACTTCATCACAAGTTTGGTCATTTAGCCGTTCACTAGTACATCCGCCGCCTATCACGTCCCTTCGTTTACCATCTCCAGGAGGCCCCTGGAGCTGTTACCTACAATCTCGGCACTGGCACTCGCCAACCACCTCGCCTCAAGCGCAGACTGCCACAAGATCTTCTCATGAGTGACCTCTCCAGTACAGACGACCCAGACGAGTGATACCTATTAAACTTAAAGTCCTCAATTTGTGTTACAGTGATCCTGCCATATTTAGCTAGAGGAGTCGTTCACGGCTACCTCAATTGTTATGTGTACTGTTACTAGGTGCCTCAATAACAAACATCTGTAAAGCATACGTGCTGTTCCATGGATACTAAGAAACAAGAATTAATCGATAAAGACATTTCTTTAGCTTGTCAACACTGATTATTACGGAGATTTAAAACCATAGAATACATTTATACATTCTCCGTATTATTGCACAGGGATGCAGACTGCAGAGGAAAATATATTACTAATTCCAACGTTAACATGAGTGAAATTAAGGCTATAATAACTTGAATATTCTCACAGGACGTCAGATAAAACAAGATACTACATTCTCAAAGGCAATGCTGCTAGAGAAAGGAAACATTAAGTACAAACATATTATGATCTAGCAATATAAACGATAGGTGTATCCCGAGCTGATTATTTATATTGTGACTTTTGTGGGTTTGTAAAATTAAAAGATTAGTTTGCAGAAATTCAAAGTGTTCTTTATTTCTGTAGAAAGACTCTTTCTACAGCACTTTGCAGCAGCAGAATTACGTAACATACACAAACGCAACCTACAAGGTCGTCTGCCACACGTCCAGACAACTGCACACTCAATTCACAAGTCCAGTTACAACTCGACTTGCTAGCCACGGCTCCTTTTATACCCCCACCATTCTTTCCAGAAACTTGTCGATGCTTCACGGCCTTTCACGAGGTAGTGAGAGAAGGAGAGGACTACCCAGGCATCTCTGTCTCTTTCCCCGCTTCTCTCTCTCTCTCTCTCTCTCTCTCTCTCTCTCTCTCTCTCTCTCTCTCTCTCTCTCTCTCTCTCTCTCTCTCTGCGTTTGCCTACGTACGTGAAGCCATCAGCAGACAATGCCTGGTGATAATATGTAGCAAAGCTGACAATTATATAAAGGTAACCGTTACAATATATTCTTTGCACTATTTTATATCGATACTTACCGCAAGGTATCCGTTTAATGTTGCTAGATTCTATAGTATAACAATAATATTTTGATGAAAAGAGCTAAGGAATGTAGATATTTACAAAATAAACTGAAAATATAACTGAAAAAATTATATAACAGGTTTAGAATTTTTGTTGGATACTCGTTTGAACCATGAAAAATGGCATTTATGCAGCCAAAATATTATTTATTTATACTTTAGGGGTCGAAAATAGGGGCTGAAAATAAAGTTGAAAACAAAGGTAACCAAAGTATTGTGAAGATTTAGAGAAACATAATTTTAGCCAGATTTAAAATCCAATTTCATCAAATTTGTTAAAACCATATCAAACTACTCTTTCGTAGACAAATTCAGCGAAATCAAGAGACCAACTAGGTGATATAAATAACTCAAATAAGTAAAATTTCAAAATCATTCGCAATAAAGGTTAAAATATAGTTACACTTAGTAATGGAGGAGACAATGAAGTGATTGTTATCTTTTATTTTTAAATGCTAAACTTTTAATTGCGTTAAACAATTTGTTTTAAAGCTTTACTGACTAAAATTAGCTAATAATGGATATAAGCATTTTCAGTAATTTCAAAGCATGAACTATTAATTTTATAGCTTATTGCTGATTAAAATGCTCTTTGATAAATATATTCAACGTATGAAGTTTGAAAATAGCCGGTCAATCCAGTTTTAATATTTTTGGATATATATACAAGTTGCCCATGCTATTACGGCCTACCTAACCAGAGCAGAATACACCTTTATTTTCAACGTGCTTGACAATATCAAGATTTTCTCCCTACGTTTCCAACGTGAGTTACTACCTGCCTTAGATAATACCCCCGTCACACAGGCATTACTTGGGCAAATACCAGCATGGAGGTAGCGTTAGCCCTTGCGAAACAAACTTCAACCCGCACACGTAACCCCAATTAGTAGCCTGGGATCCAGACCAACTAAAACCACATTTCTGTATGAGGAGTAATGCAAGAAAGTTCCGGATTAGATAAATTCATTTAGCATCTTCCGCTTTCTGACAACCGACGTGCTTGAACATCAGCAACTAGTAAATCATCCAAATTAGGGGTGTTCGATAATGCTCTATATGCAAGTATTTGGTATGATGTCTAAATTCATGTCATTATATGTATGACGTTTAATTTTATATACGAAAAAAATTATTTATGCATTCCCAATTTCGTTGAAATAAGTAAAGGGTAAAGTTAATTTAGAGGGCTAAGCTCCTGAAATTTGAATATCTTTTGTACTTATTTCCTACACCAGCTGTATCTCAGACTATCAAGACATGAAGTCTGTTTTGAACCTTTTAGCAAGTGTACTGTTATAAAAGTTCTGAGTTGCTGTATTCACATGCATTCTCTACTCTCTTTTCTACAAACTATTCTTACAAAATCTTTTATATCTATTTTTGGCTAATCAAGATAAAATACATATTTACAAACCTATTGCACTGCAGGCCCAGCAGATTAAAATGATAATCAGATTTCTAAAGAAGATGTTAATATTTCATGCTGTGAAATTTCATGGTTCTTGATTGACCATGACAAATATGATTTACGAGCTGAAAAAAATCTTAAGTGTTGCATTGAAGCAGCATCCTTACCTCTTCATCTGCTGAGTTTCTATTGAGGTCGGGATGTCTGGGCAGCTTTGCCCGGTATCCCAGATGAAGGCGACTTCCTACCTTCGGTATCTTCTGTTTGACCTGGATCTGAGTTCAATCCATGAAATTGGTAGTAGCTAGCTAAAATGGGTTTCGTAAGGTGTGGGTGTAATCTCCGGGAAGGTGGATAAAGGTATCGGTGGAGTTTCGAGGAATAACACTGATTGTCATTTCACCGCACACTTGTTTGAAAATTTGTGCTCCTGCAAGACTGCAAATTCACACATCTAATTTTCTGCCTTTTGCTCTCGCAAGATCAACTGAAACCGGGACTTTCCACTTCAGAGGCAATTTGACTGCTGCTAAATAATCTCGACATATCCTCACACCGTGTTGACTAAGTATCTTGAGATATTTTCCTCTATGTCAATTGTTTCGTAGCGTACTTTAACTTCGCGTTATTTTACTTCGGTACAATTTCACAATGAACCAAAAAATAAAATCCTCTGACGTTACACAGACCGCGATTAAATATTTTATATTTCGAAAGACACTAAACGTGCTTTAAACGTCATTTGCTATTACTTTAACTGTCATGTTTTAATCTGGCGGACAGGCTGTCATTCCAGTATAAGAGTTTCCGTCCTTAAATACCTACACATAATCCGTTGATAACCTTAAATTCTCTCCACTAAATCAAGTTTAATTCTTCCCGTTTGTTTTCTTTCAACTTATTGGAACAACTTAAAGCATTTAATGCTCGATCGTAGCCTGGCGAAGTTTGGACTGACTACAGTAAACTGCAAACTTCGGGGATTACCCTCAAAAAGACAAAGAAATCTCATAGGTATGGGTCCCCAGTGATAAAATATACAATAGCAACTCAACCGTTGTTGGTTTCTATTTTGCAACAGAATCTTGCAGTGTGTTTTTAATGTTATTTATTATATTATATTTACGAAAATTAGCAGTGTATAAACATTTTCATGGCTTAGAAAATAAACTCTTATTCGCCCATGTCAATTTTACGTTAGTTAACTTCTTCATTAATCGGTAATAGCTCATTAATTATTCATTAATTAGTTCTATGTATTTGGAAACATATTAAATATTCTCACCTCTGCAAATTATGCTTAGAAAAGCTTATTACTCTAGCTATCTCTTAATTTAGATAAGTTTACAGTTGACTTTGATACATTTCATTGCATATCGCAATAGATATGTTGACAGTCAGATATTCAAAGGGGTTGTCGCTGTGAGATGCCTTTTAAATCCATGATCTTTGCATCACTAAGAGAAATGCACGTATAATAACTCTGCATTTGAGAAAAGTACCTATAAATATTTCAAAATTAAAACTAACAACCAAGAATATCTTGGAAGTGCTTATCAAGAAATTCTTGACATTAATCTTGTGCTCTTTTCTTAAAGATTTTTGTCAATATTTTCCTAGTCATCCAAAGGTAATTTAGAAACATTTCTCAAAGTTATATGCAGAAGGTATAAGCTAGGACATTTTACTTATGGTATGAATGTGATGAGTGTACGAAAGCTTAAGATAAAGTATTACAGCACTTTTTCAGAGCATTGAAAATAATGAAACCCTTTAATAGAAACCTTAATTCGCTGCGGGGTTTTCCTAAAAATACTAATGGCACAACCCTGAAAGATGTTAAACATCAGGTTTGATATTTCACGTGCTTTTGCTTTTGAATACGCTGTTTACACACACACACACACACACACACACACACACACACACACACACACACACACACACACACACACACACACACACACACACTGAAAATACAACTGACTATATAAATAAACTATATAAATATAACTGAGAAAGTATTAACTCAAGCGCAAGATAGAAGTGGAAGAGACCCTACAGCTTTGAAAGCTCACACAACCGACCCCCCCTCCCCCCCCTCGTGCAGGCCTAAACAGTTCACTGAGGGCCCGAGACTCCGAAATTGTCTCCCATACGTGAATATGAAGATTCACAGAGAGAATCCCTTTTACCGTCGATGCTTAAAACCGTGAAACTGCTAAAGGGGATGAAAATGAAGTGAAAGAAAGGTGAAGTGAAATGGAGGGGCCAGATATAATTAACCATCCCAAAATTCACATAGCGATTCAGGGAAATCCTATAAAACCCATGAGTCAAGAAGGTTCGTCGCCGGTGTGAAACCAGGATTTCGTAAATTTCTGTAATTGCTACCGTGATTACCACCTATATATATATATATATTATGAAGTACTATGAAAAGTAAAACGTTTGTTAAAGTTTTGTGAATTTAATATAATGTGTTGCCATTAAAATAATTACATAGCCACATGCTTATTTACTACTGGCTGACCCGTTCGGGTCGGTCAGAAACCAAATATAAATAAGATTAGGTTCACAGATATAATTTTGAGACTACATAAAGCACGAGGGAAAATTCTAAACTTATAAATTCGACAACTTGTATGTATAATAGAAATTTATTTCAACAGCAGTAGGCGTATCGATACACTATAACGTTTTAAATTTCTCAGTTTAACAATTGCGCAGGAAATTATTTTTTTAAAATAAAAGGTTAATATAAACTGTATTTACTCTGAATGTAAATACCTCATTAGGTGTGTAAGATATTTCAAGCTACCGAAGTTTTATTTGGGAAACTGAATCCATATCTAGAAGTTAAAAACTGTACATGGAGCCTACGCAATCTTATCTTTGATGGCGTGTGGTACCTGAGGGCGCGGGTTCTAACCAGGTGGAAGGTGATGAATTTTATGGGCCGTAAAGGTAATTAACATGACTTCCTTTGGAAGGGAATAGACACCGGGGTGCAAGTCGTATATTTATGACACCCAAAAGAATTTAAAACTGATAAATAGGCCTCCGAGCAAAATTAAGCAGTCTTCCACGCTCAATATAGAATGGAACGTTGAGAATTAGAACAGATAAAGAGCGTTCAAACATTAAAAAACCCAATTTCAATTTACCTTTGATGGGATCTAAACAATAAAATATTTAGTGCTACAAAATGCAAAATACTATTGTACTGGTTGAAAGAGGAATTCAAGCATTACGTAAATTTTAATAAGTATTGTAACTTTGTGGGTTCGCAGAACTAAATGTCCAAGTTGCAGAAATTCAAAATGTTCTTTATTTCCGAAGAAGTACACTTACAGCAGCAGAATTACGAGACATACACACAAACTTCCAAGGTCGTTACACTCTGTTTACTACAACTCTCCTTACAACTCTGTTTACTCCTAATCCGCTGGCGTGTCGTCCCTTATATATACCACTACTCATATCACTAGACATTTCTAGGGTATCCTGTAACAAACAAGAGATCGACTGTTCCCTATCCATCAAGATGTCACTAGAATGTTCCATTTACCTCACTTTATCTGTTTTGGCGTGTTTATCCGCTGGCGTGTCGTCCCTTATATATACCACTACTCATATCACTAGACATTTCTAGGGTATCCTGTAACAAACAAGAGATCGACTGTTCCCTATCCATCAAGATGTCACTAGAATGTTCCATTTACCTCACTTTATCTGTTTTGGCGTGTTTATCCGCTGGCGTGTCGTCCCTTATATATACCACTACTCATATCACTAGACATTTCTAGGGTATCCTGTAACAAACAAGAGATCGACTGTTCCCTATCCATCAAGATGTCACTAGAATGTTCCATTTACCTCACTTTATCTGTTTTGGCGTGTTTATCCGCTGGCGTGTCGTCCCTTATATATACCACTACTCATATCACTAGACATTTCTAGGGTATCCTGTAACAAACAAGAGATCGACTGTTCCCTATCCATCAAGATGTCACTAGAATGTTCCATTTACCTCACTTTATCTGTTTTGGCGTGTTTATCCGCTGGCGTGTCGTCCCTTATATATACCACTACTCATATCACTAGACATGTCTAGGGTATCCTGTAACAAACAAGAGATCGACTGTTCCCTATCCATCAAGATGTCACTAGAATGTTCCATTTACCTCACTTTATCTGTTTTGGCATGCCCTTTATTTCCGCGCTATCTTTTTCTGCTTAGACAAGCTGTTTATCTCCGCTCGGCACTATCTGTCCCTTATCGCTGCGCACCACGCTATCGTAAATAATGTGTTCGCAACACTGCTCCCTCCTCAAGGCTGGTCGTCTCGAACAGCACCATCGTAATGGGCCAGACGATCCAGGTGTACCACCAGCATCTTCCCTCGGGGAACCTTTAGGATGCGGCAGACCACGTCGTTAATCCTCTTCACCACCCGGAACGGTCCTTGCCACGGTTGTTGAAGTTTCGCGCAGCGTACCTTGGTCCGAGTAGGGAGGCACAAAGAGACCAGGTCACTTTGGAAACCTTCGCTGTTGGCTTGCCTGTCGTATCGGGTCTTCATGGGGTCGCTCGCCTTCTGGATGTTTTGACGAGCCATCTCATGTATGTCATGGAGATGGTCCACCAGGTTCTCCAAGAGGTCCCAAGTTCGAATCTCGGTTAGGGTGAGTTACCTGGATAAAGTTTTTCCGGGGTTTTCCCTTATCCTAGAAGACGAATGCCGGGTACCTCTAAGTTCCATGGACCCCGGACTCATTTGAGCATCGTTACAACATTTTCATTCACCGTCTGATATGACTTAACCTTGGAGGACGTAAATTACAACAACAACAGGTTCTCCACATACTCCGTTGGTGAGACTATGTGGCTCAAGTAGTTGACTTCCTTGCGGAAGAGCTGGCACTTCTTTGCATTCAGCTTCAAATTGGTCGCCTGCAGTCTCTGTAGCACCTTGCTCAGGATTTCGAGATGGTCTTCGAAGGTGACGTCGTCCAGGTATAGCAGGCAGACGTCATAAGTCAGTCCTCTCATCACTGACTCCATTAGGCGTTGGAAGGTAGCTGGTGCGTTGCAGAAGCAAAGGGCATAACTGTAAATTGCCAAAGCTCTTAGCCTGTCGGGAACGCGGTTTTCTCCTTGTCTCTCGGGTCTAGAGCCACCTCCGGTAACCAGACTTCATGTCCAGGGTCGAAAACCACTGCGCAACAGCAAGCGTGTCCAGGGTGTCGTCAATCCGGGGTAAGGGGAAACAGTCCTTCCGGGTGACAGCGTTCAGCTTCCTATAGTCCACGCAGAAGCGTAGCTCACCGTTCTTTTTCGTCACCAGAACTACAGGGGAACACCAAGGGCTGTCAGACTCTTTAAGCACTCCCCTGGATTTCTTGTCTTTTAGCATATCCCGTGCCGCCCCTTGTTTTGCCAGCGGAACGCTTGTAGGTGGTTGTCGAATAGGCCTAGCATCTACGGTGTCGATGTTGTGGAGCACTCGGTCCGTGTGGCCATAGACGCTGTCGCACTGGCTGAAGACTCTCTGGTATCGTCTCAGCAGTTGTCGAAACTTCTCCAGTTGTTCTGCGGTCAGTTGGTCAGCCGCCCTCTCCAGTAAGCCTTCCAGCCGGGGCCCAAGGTGTTGGATCGTCTCCGGCTCCTTGGTCTCATTGGTTGATGTTACGCTGACCACGGGTTCGCACGTTCCCAGCTCCATCCAGCCTGGACATCGTTATCGGTGTCCGTCAGGTTGAACAGCCTTACCGGCACCTCCTTTCGGCACGACAGCAATGTCCGGGCTACACATAGCCCGTGCACAGGTATCTTCTGGTCCAGCATCATGTTCTTGGTTCACAGGCCTTCCATTCGCGCCGTCACTACAACCTCGCTTCTCGTGGGCACAACCACGTCTTCCCTCAGGATGATCTGCAAATTCTCAGTGGCTCTTCAGGTAGTCGAAGTATTACTTCTTCTCCATTAAGTCGCAGGACGTTCCTGTCGACGTCAACCGTCCCCTCGTGGCTCCTGATGGCATCCAATCCTAGTATCCCCTCCTCAGCCACCTTCGCGACAAACAGACACTGACGCACGGCACTCCGTCCCAAGGTCAACTTCAGCAGGGCCTCCTTCTCCACAGGCAAGGTGTCGCCCGATGCCGTCACAAGCTGGTATGGTCGACTTGGTTTTCTCGACGGCAAACCCCTGGCTATGTCAGGTCTGATGACGGTCACGGCTATCCCAGTGTCCACCAGCACATGGCATTGCCTGCCCTTCACCCAACCCTCCGTGATGAGTCTGTCATTCATACGCCGGATGACGGCGCGCAGTGTCATTCGAGGGGATTATGGTGATGGCGCCGACGTGCCCCTCTCCACGACGGCCCTTACTCGTTTTCCGGCAGCTATTTCTGGTGTGGGCAGTCTCTCTCCAGGTGTCCCGGCTGTCCACACCCCCAACACACGCCCATTTGGTCTTCGCCGGCGTCCCTAGGCTGGCCTTCGGTCTCCCGTGTAACGGATAATCCTTGTTCTCGACGTCGGGGTAGCTTTCACCTTGGCCGCCTCCATCCTTAATGCTGCCGTTAGCACCTCGTGAATTATCTTGTAATCGCCGAGCATTAGGCGCTGACGTATCTCGGTGTCTCGTACCCCGTTAACGAATGTGTAGGCAGCCTCTCGGGATACGAACTCGGGTGGGAGGTCGACTAAGGCTTTGCTAGCCAGCTGCTCAATTGCCAGGGCCAAATCCTGCAGCGTCTCCCCTGGCTGATGCGACCTTGACTTCAGCTGGCTGCGGTATGCTGCGGCTGAGCGGTGGTTTCCGAAGCGGTTCTCCAGGGCCTACCAGATGTCCTTGGGCACCGCCGCTGTCTGCACCACGTTTAGGAATTCTGCGGCCCGTCCCTGGAGGTTGGTTACTAGCTGTGTGGCCTCTTCCTCTGGTGACCACATGTGCTTGGCAACTCTGTCGAATTGACGGCGCTTTGACGCGCGCAGATGTTGTGTCGCATCCCGGTGCGTCGACCTTTAATCCTTAATCCTTCTGCCGACGACGTCCTCCACCGTAGCGTTCAGGGACTTAGTGTTGCTGTCGGACTTTGCCTCCAGGTCTTTAACGTGGTTTGGCAGCTCTTCGACGCGCTCGTCCACTTGACCCATCCGCTTGCCCAGCTCCAGGACGTCCTCCTTCACACGGGTAACTGTTCCTCAAATTTGGCGGCGAGGGCTTTGTTCGCAGCCTTCATTTCATATAATTCAGCTTTGATTTCCGTGACAAGGATGTCGTTCGCTGCTCTCATTTCCATTGTTAATTCGGTTATCTTCGAGGTCATCGTCGCGGCCAAGTTCTATTTTCAGCTTCCGTCTTCGTAGCGAAGGTGTCATTGGCCGACTTTATTTCTTCCATCCTCTCGGCTAGGCTATCGTTCGCCGTTCTCCATTCTTTCAGTTGCTGTAGAATCTTTTCCAATGTCACCTCCATTGTCAAATGTTCCCTGACACCAATTGTGACTTTGTGGATTCGTAGAATTAAAAGTCCAAGTTGCAGAAATTCAAAACGTTCTTTATTTCCGCAGAAGTACACTTACAGTAGCAGAATGACGTCACATACACATACAGTCTTCCAAGGTCGTTGACCACAAATAAACAGCGTTCACAGTTACACTCTGTTTAGAACTAAAGCTCACGTTACAACTCCTACTCCACTGGCCTGTCGCCTCTTTTATATATCACTACTTATATCACTAGACATTTTTGGAGTATTCTGTAACAAATAAGAAATCGACTGTTCCCTATCAATCAAGATGTCACTAGAATGTTCCATTTACCTCACTTTATCTGTTTTGGCATGCCCTTTATATCCGCGCTATATCTTTCTGCTTAGGCAAGTTGTTTATCTCCGCCCGGCACTATCTGCCCCTTATCGCTCCGCGCCACGCTATGGTGAATAATGAGTTCGCGACAGTATTTAAGGACACTTAAAAATTTCGTTTAAAAAGCCGTTGCAAATTTAATTTATTATGTCTGTTATGTTATCAGTATGTGAATGTATTCAATATTTTTATGAATATATTATCTATTTGAACACATTGACTATAAATGATATTAATATTTTAGATTGGTCCAGAAAAATGTTGCAGATTTAAGTGATACAGTGTATTACCTACTTATGTCAGTGAATCAGAGAAGAAGGCATGTATAATCACTGTTGCTTTTGTAACGTTTTCAGATCCACCACCTTCTGTGAATAGAATTCCCATCACTCTGTAAGTAAATGTATATGCTTCGACGTGGACAGGTCCAAACCCATTAGATATTGACAAAATGTTATAAATAAATAACTTTTCGATATAAAAGGCGTTAAAGTAGTCCATGAAAGAAGTGCCACATTTGAATCCATTTAGAATAACGTGGTAAAATGGTTTTGTTACTGACCATGTGCAAAATCTTCATCGTGCGCCTGTTTGTGAATCTTATAATATTTCAGTTAGACTGGTCCATTAGCGTTAAGTATTTTTTTGCATTAATGGTTGTTCCCTACTTATTCGGAGTTTATTTGACGCCAATATTAAAATAAGTATTTAAGCAATATCTTCTTTCATGAAAAGAGTCGAAGAATAGAATGAGACAGATTATTTAATGTTTGTAACATTGTTTCTTTTAATTACGATCGCAGAACTGCAGTAATCTGTGACATTTCAATGGCACTACCTTTCTTTTAACTGATTAAAATTTTACCCTAAAAGTAAGATAAGCAATTACACTACATTAATTAATGAAATATTGAAATCGCTATCATGCAATGTTAACAGATACCAGTTTTATCCATTTTGTAAAAGAGAAGATTCAAAACCGCGAGAGGAAAGTAGCTTTACAACGTAAAGATAATTTTCTTTTGACACACCGTTCTTTATGTATTCTGATGGGCATCAGAAGTTTGCGGATCAAACTAGTAGATTCATGAAAAATGTAGCGTAACTCATTTATTTTCTCATCTCCGTCCTAAAATTACATTTACTGGTATTTATCCGATTAGTTCAGATGTAGACATTTATTCTGGTAAGCTGTACATATATGAACCACCCTTAATATTTTCCAGCTGTGCATCCCTTTGACAAGTTTATTGTTCAATTTATCTTGAATAATACTTTTCCAACTCCTTTTCGTTAGGGAAATTACATGGTCAATGAAAAAACATATTGCGCTTGTTTGATGCATTCTTATTAATTGAACTATATTGAACTGTATAACCTCGTAGTCAAAAGAAGCCTCTACATTTTCATTAGCGGTACCCGTCTGCCACATCAAACTGTGAATTCTCTACAACTTCATAAAAATACAAAAAAGTTTATAGTGTACACTTAAAAATCACATTCCTGTAAATGTAATAAAAAAATCAATTAACATTTATAAACTTAAAAATTTAAAAATTTAATCACAATTTTTAAAACTGTTTCATATTTATATCCCTTTGAATGTCTACATGGCCCTCATCTGTACGCGTGGCCGAACTAACGTTACATACGTAAGTAATCTGTTTGCCGAGGGATTCGAGTATATATAGCTTCTAAAATTCAAGAGTAAAACTATCTCATTGAAATTATAACTACAGCACCATTATACCTTGTCACAAGAAATGATATCCTTGAAACATCGTATATCTCTCACAAATTTTAACCACGCTGGCATTAGGTTACTGATTCTTCTGCAAAAGATAGCTACCAACTTCATCCGTAAACAGAATTAAACCAAGGCCAACAAGCATTTATTAATATTATCATTCACTCAACTCCAGAAATTAACTCTGATGACATTATTGCTTGGTGTGGTTCCTAACTTATAAGTTTTGCGTTTAAAGATTGGTTTTTAAACTTAAAGATCGCGAAATTCTTATTAAGCTTTCTCAGAGATTATTTTGGACTGTTTCGTTGATATAATCGAGTTTGTTTTTCAGCAAGAAAATGGCGATTTACTTTCGGTTTGTATCAATAATAGACATAATTCTCTAAAATTGTTCACAGGATTAATAATCGTTTCTCTATGAAAAGTATGACAGGCAGAACTGTCTATAAATTGATATCTTATTTCTCTACAGCAGTTTGTTGTTAAAACAATCATATATAAGACTTCTGTGTGTTAAAGTGAATGAACTTATTGGCATTATAAATTACTAAAGCCTTTCAGAAGTTAAATATTTAATTCTCCTAACATATCAAAAACCGTAAAATGTTTGCGACTACATTAGTCAGTACACACTAAGAAGGGAAACAGTTAAACAGAACCGATAGGAAACGGGATAGTGCAGGTATAATAAATAATGATGATGATGATAATAATAACAATAACAATAACAATAGTAATAATAATAATAATAATAATAATAATAATAATAATAATAATAATAATAATAATAATAATAATAATAATAATAATAATAATAATAATAATAATAATAATAATAATAATAATAATAATGACAGTGACAATGATAATGATATGATAATGATAATGATGATAATGATAATGATGATAATGATGATAATGATAATAATGATGATAATTATGATAATAGTGATGATGATGATGATAATAATAATAATAATAATAATAATAATAATAATAATAATAATAATAATAATAATAATAATAATAATAATAATAATAATAATAATAATAATAATAATAATAATAATAATAATAATAATAATAATAATAATAATAATAATAATAATAATAATAATAATAATAATAATAATAATAATAATAATAATAATAATAATAATAATAATAATAATAATAATAATAATAATAATAATAATAATAATAATAATAATAATAATAATAATAATAATAATAATAATAATAATAATAATAATAATAATAATAATAATAATAATAATAATAATAATAATAATAATAATAATAATAATAATAATAATAATAATAATAATAATAATAATAATAATAATAATAATAATAATAATAATAATAATAATAATAATAATAATAATAATAATAATAATAATAATAATAATAATAATAATAATAATAATAATAATAATAATAATAATAATAATAATAATAATAATAATAATAATAATAATAATAATAATAATAATAATAATAATAATAATAATAATAATAATAATAATAATAATAATAATAATAATAATAATAATAATAATAATAATAATGCAATATTGTCACGCATCAAAATGAAGGGTGTGTAGGCAATATCAGAGGCCTTGTGCTGAAAATTTACTGATGAACTGCAGTATTTTAACGTGGACGTTTAATTACTTTTGCCACGAATTGCATTTACATTCACATCACCATTTACATTTCGGATTCCTTATTATGGGAGGTATTAAATCTTCTAATAGGTTTTTCACTCAACACAATTTTTAAGATATTTAATATCCATTTCGACACATATGACCCCACAGGCGGTAGATCCTACTGTTACGTGAAATAAAATTACAACTGAAATAGGAATTTGGCGAAGAAAATATTAAACCCTATGTTAATGCTAGCTGAGGACAAGGAAAGCCAGAAAAATCTCAGGGAGGACGGTATTGAGGAGTTTCGAACCACGTTATTATTACCGCTTACGTGTCCCTGGCTCAATAATCTCGGCTCCACTTATCGGTTGCTCATCCTAAGTAAGTAGATAATGCAGGCGTGTCTTGAGTACCTATAGAAGGTCGACCAATTCGTAATGAGTACTACGTTTATAGTGAAACAAACATTATACATCTATCAATTGTGGTGTAGTTGTTGAATAAATGATAATACGTAGAGAAATATTGGGGTTGTCATCTAGTCGATTTTTCAAACCAAGTCTAAATGTAGAACTCAAATTACTTGTAAGAGAAAGAGTAACCTAGAAATAATTGCACCAGTTTGTACACATGAAAGAAAAGGTAAAAGAAAGTGCATGTCCTAAAGTTCGTGTTCCGTCTCTTTGAGTTTTATTTTTAGCTGAGAGCATACGCTTGTCTGCTATCATAGTGAGCTGCCACGCCCTGAAGGATAACGAGACGATTTCCAGCACGACGACCCCATTAGTGAAATACTCTCTCTCCATATACGTGGACCAGGGGGAGTGGCAGTAAAAGGAAACTTCTGGTGCCTAACTAATTTCATATATGCCTTAAGTGGAACTTTTATCTTTCCGAGATAATTTAGGTAATAACCATGAATTAAGGTCGAGTGTCATGCTCAATATATTGCACGAAAAGGACCGTAAATTACAAGTAAAAGCTCTATTAAAAGGAAGGCTTATATTTTGCTCTGAATAGCAACGACTGTACATTGTAACGGCAAATGTTTGGTGCATAAGTTCTTCGGAGCCGATAAGTTATAAAAATACCTGAATGCGTAACGTACACATGCCTCCCTCCATTCATTATAATTAATTTTTATACAGCTTCTACTATTCTTTAAAAGCTTCCTTTTTATCTACTTCATGTTAATTAAGATAAGCCTTTGCAGCAATGTTTATGTTATATTTTTTGTAAGTACAGGGAGCAGAGGGCAAGCTAAATCGACACTTACATGTTTAAACGCAGCTTTTGCTATTTATTAAAATTAGCCCCACAAAAATCGGCATATTTTTAAGGGAAAAGTCAAAAGAGACCCTACTATTAAAATCTATAATATAAATATAAAAAAGACACAAAATGTTTAAGTATTTAGCCATGGAATTAGATGGAAAATTACTTCTAGACAGCCATATGAAGTACGCAAGAGAAAAGGTAATAAATGACGTTATGAAATTAGCGTCAATTGTACAAAGGGGCTACAGAATTCCTTTCACAGCAACAAGGATATATCATATGAGTTTTGTAATAGGTATAATAGGATATGACGCAAATACATGGACACAAAGGTTAAGGGTCAAATCCTGTGTAAATTTATTCCAAAAAAAAACAACTAAGAGGCAAATATTAATTCGCAGCAGCGGAGCTACAAAAACGGCATCTACTTTGGCCCTACTAATAGTAACGGGAATTTGGCCTATTGACTACATCATTAGATTAAGGGGTGCAACTTACGGGCTAAAGAAGGAAGTATATGGGATGTTTTTAAAATTATGAGAAAAAGATGAATTACTAAGAAAGATGTGTAAAAAGTATTTATTACAGGAATGGCAAGGAGTGTGGGATAATGCACACGTAGAAAGAAGAGTACACGATTTCTTTACTGACATTAAAGAGAGGCTAAAATAGGAATACATAAAACCAAGAAAAGGATTTTTTTCACTTTGTTACAGGACATGGCCCATACAATGTGTATTTAAAAAGAATAGGAAAGAAGGACTCAGATTTGTGTGAGCAATGTAACTGTTTAGATTCGCCCAAACATGGGTGAAGTTCATAAATATGAGTGCCATAAATATAGTGAACTAGTAGAAGACGGTCGAAGGAATCTTCAAGGGAAATATTTCTGGAACATCTTAAGAGAAGCAGAATATTACGCGTATAATTAGAAAATATGTCTCAGATATTATCCGCTAAGGCGTTAGAGGAATATATGATCCGCGACAAAAGTCTTCAAGAAAGAAATATAGCAACATTCAATCTTGGGGAAAAGAATATTACTTAAGAGATCGTTGGAGGGAAATAGGACCAAGAGAAGCTGAAGATACAGATTACCAGACTTGAAGACTTAACTTAGACACACAACCGATTAGTAGAAGATTCCAGGTATGGATATCGGAAAGAAGAGGAGAAACCATAGAATGAAGGAGAATCCCAAGTGTGCCGGAGGAGATATATGGGGAGTATCAGAGCGGACAGACACAACTGATCATGCAGAAGAGGAAAGATGACAACCCGGAATTCCGGAACAGACGAACCAGCTCCATCTACTGATGCCAGTCCCTTTAGGAGATGGATACCAGTAGGAGGAACATTTGGACACCAGTTGCAGAAGAGGAAACGTTTAAATTGTAGGAAACAGTCTTTTGTAGTTTTTATAGCAATTAAAGCTGTAGTAGAAATATATATTTTATTTATATTACTGGTGTAGAAGTAAAATAGAAGAAAGACAGTTTTAGATAGATTAAATGAGTAGATTTGTAAGGTTACTGTAGGTTTAGTTAGTTCTTAGGGTAGAAGTTAGATTATATAGGCAAAATTTATAAGTTGTATTTTGTAAGTTGATTAAAATAAATGAAGTTAAAAATGAAGTTTTCATAATAAGATCTGGTATAGATACCAGAAGCCGGACATTAGATATGCAGTTTTTATTTAATTTTATTTTTATTTATTAACTAGATACGTTCAGTAACTTTTGTTTTCAGCTCTGTTGTTCTCATGCATGCACAGATATTTTTCTAAAATATTTTGGATTCATGAAACCTCAAAGTATGCATTTCTAATGAAATTACGACATAAAATTTTGGATGGAATAATGCAATACTTTCTCATGTTTACAAAATATGTGGAAACATTATGTGTCTTACATTACGACTTCATATAATCCCTTAGATATTCTAATACTCACATAAAAGGATTGTTAAAAGTATTGTTGTGAGCCCACTGTTGATCGAGGCGGCGCGGGCGACTAGTTCAAAGAGACGGGCACTACAGTTTGTAAATAAAAGGGAAGGAGTTGGATTTCTCGAGAGTTCTAGTTCTTTGTTCTAGCCGTCTTGATTGTTGGAATACATTCCGGAATGTGAGTATTCTATAAAGAAAGGGAGCCCGCCCGCCAGTCAGTCAGTCGTTAATTGAACTCGCGTGCATGAACAGCTGTGTTGTGGTTCTTGACCTTGCTAGTTGTATTGTTTATGTGACGCAATTCTGAACTGCTGTGTACGAAGTGTGTTTCTACGGAAATAAAGTGCAATTTTTGGTGTTTGTAACCTGTAATTTCAATTTTGCGAACCCACAAAGTCACAGCCTTTCCAAAGTTAGTGCTTGTTGCCAATGATTCGTACAGAAGGAAAAAATAATCACTGAAATGCGAAAACTGTGAAAACTTAAAGCTGCGAGAAAGAACATTTTTAAGACGCTGATGCTTGAAAAGAACTTATTTTATATTAACTGTAATTTACCGCCCCCCTCTCTTCCTCACCTTTTCCTCTCATTTTCACTCCCTCCATAGGGAAGTTTTTTAAGCATGTTATGTTATGGTTTCATTGGTTTTATCAATAAAATCGTAATGTCGATTTTCTGTTTCCTTAAAAGAGGGGTACAAAAGTATAAAATGCTAATAAGCTCTGTCAGAATGTTAACGAAATGAGTATAACAATACTTACGCAACAAGAATACACAACTGGGTACGATAGTCTACAAGAAATAAAATATTTTATAGACTAAAACGACTTGTTAATAATAGTTATTAAGATCAAAAAGGGAAGAAGGAATCTTTCAGGAGCGCAGGTATACTACTCTAAACTTCAAAATGATATGATGTGAAGATAGGGGTCTATCAACACTGAAATCGATGGGAATTAATTGTTCTTTCACACATTAGCTATGTGTCGGACAAATTGAAAAACTAGAATCAGACTAAAAAATCCACTCATATATCCTGTCCAACCTTGTTTCACATACAGTGAAGGTCTTAAATGAGAATTGATCCCCATTGATTGACCTATAGTTATTTAAACACGGACCCCGGAACCAAAAGTGCTTACACGTCGTTTGTTACATAAATATGAGATTTGGGAAACATAGGGTCACATGCAGAACTTAATGTCGTTCTGAGTTATCGCCATGGTAGTTGAGTTGCTAGAGCAACCGGACGGATATGGAAGATCCGCGATTCAAGTCCTGGAAATGGTAATGCATTTTTCATTTATTCTACCTTTCCAACACTGACACAATGTTAAAACTACGCAAATACTGTAAATATGTTGAAAAACCAATTTAAAGCCTGTTTATATAGTATATGAAGCTATGTACTTAATCAACACGCTGAGTTAACCTCTATCTAAATGCAAATGTGCACCAAAATAAACCTCGTTCCAGATTACATACACACACATTACAGAATTTAGCATGGTCCGTAGTGTTAAAATATTTCTAACTTATTCTGAAAGGTGGTTAACTATTTCTTAAAAACAAGAATATTTAGAAAATTACATTTAGCTGAGAGAAAGTAAACGAATGATAAATATGCCATTCGTGACTAGAGCTTTCTAAGCGATTCTAATAAATTTAAATACCTTATTTTGAATGAAAACATAAACGGTCTTATTCTTGTATATGCACAACTCTCTGTGCGCACTTAAGAGGAAGACATAATATTTTCTAAATTTAAAACGTAATTCAAACCAAATAGTTTCAGAAAATGCACATAACGATAAGATACAGCTTGATATTATATTTTGTTCTATAAAATGGTGTTATGACGTAATTTTTAGATAATTTTCATAACTAAATTAATTTTTTATTATAAATCGGTATAACCTTCATAAATGCTTAGATTACTTTTAAGATAGAACATTTAGTTTTTTTTGTGAATGTACATTCTGCAAGAGATTGTACTACTTCATTTTTCAATTGCTATCAAAAATAATTTTTGACAAAAAATGGAAAACCTGAGAATGCCTATTTTTAATCCTCCACGAATCTCCACCAATACGGAAGATGCCTTAGCTCGACATTTTTCTGCGGGATGCATACGGAATTTGATGGACAATGAATTTAGTTGGCGGTACGTCGTACATAATTCGTGGTGTCGACAAGGTTTATGGTTGATGTTTCGAACAACTACATAGAATGTTAATCGCCTATTAAAAGAAGTAACCACGGCGCTGGGGCGGGTTTTCTCCGGGACCTCCGGTTTACCCCGCCATCTCATTCCACCGGTGCTCCATCTTCATCTCATGTATCATCAGTGTCACCGCCTGCTGTGCCGTATGTAGTAAAAGCGGGCGTTAAACTCTAAACACTACACAAAAGAAGTAAAACGTTTTCCTGTACTTCTTTATAAATATCTTTGTATTTAACTTTGCGGCAGCTTATTAATATCATACAGTTCTGCTTGTAGAGTACACGTCTTGAGACTATGCTCAGGGTTAAGCCCAGTGTATTCCTGAAATATTTATAATCAGCGAATTGGTTGTTAAATAACCAGTAACACACATGAGTACGCACACATGCATACTCACTTTCACACATCTTTGTGCACACAGAGAAGCCTTCCTGTTGAAATAAAAACTTGTCGAGGCCAAATAGAATTAAAATTGAGATCCTTTTCACAGTAGGCAGGTATTTCACCAACAGACTGCGGGACCAGCCAAAACATTTTGAAGTGGTAAAATGAACCAGTACTTTCATTTATTTATATTTTTTTGTTAATTTCTTTAACGGGTTAGATCATTTTAGACGATGAATGAAATGGGCATGATACTTAAATGAACTCAGGATACAGTGAGCTTAAAGTTACCCGAATTTCATCTTTCAGGGTAAGGATAAACCCCGGAAAAAACCTATGTAGATAACTCACCCAGTCTGAGAGTCGAACTCGGTACCTTTGGAATCCTTTGGAACCTTTGGAATGGTTAGGAACTATAAATTGCTGTAGTTTACTGCAAATGTACTTGTCACAAGTAGATACATTATTTCTCTCCCAATACAAGCGCGAGTTGCACCTAACATGCAAACTATAGTTTAGCATAAGTTTTCATGAATGCATATAATACGCATTCAAATAATGATATCACACCTACCTTATGAATTTATTACTTGCATTAAAATCCTTTGCCTCAACCCCTATTAATGTATCCTTGCTAAGCCAGCTATCCTGTTGCTCAGTTCTTTCTAGCTCATGTATTTCAAATGATAATCATGTATGAGAAACGTGTACTTGTACTGTGTTGATGTTATGAAAGTATTCACGAGCAGCTATGAACTCAATATGAATGATTCAGGATAACGATAAGAAATTAGTGCTGTAATTTGGTGGTTTTCGAAACAGATCTTGGCAGGTTTTCCAGGAATCCTAAAGAGCTAAGAATATAATGAAATGTTCAGTATAAAGGAGCAGCTATGGGGAATTCCAAATGATTTCACGAAAGACACCTATATTGAGCGAACTCAAAGATTATTTTCATATCCTTTATTGTGTTCCTTTGTCAACTTTGAGGTCTGAAGTGAAAATGTGGGTAGATGGTATGAATACTTGCACTTTACAAAGCCTCTTCCTAGGCCCTACTTGTGAGTGCCCTGGTGGTTGTCTTTGGAACTATTAACGACTTTTGCGCGTTTCTGCGGCTCGCTTGGTCCTCTTCTCTGTGGCTCTGTGTTTCCCTTACCTCATCTCTTCCTTCCGGGCGGGGTAGTAGTACACAGAAAATCTGTGTTGGGTTAGTGCTGTCAGGTACCACCTCCATAGCATGATGCAGATACAGATACATCGGGCGAATACAGGAAAACTTGCGAGAAAAATACTTCAATTTCTAATAAATATTCCGATGATTTTCATAACCCATTTCGGAAATGCCTGAACAAGAAATAGTGAAGATGACTTTCGAAAATCACTGAGAAAAATCACAAGGAAATCAAAAAGAACCACGTCGTTAAAGAAAGGGTGTTAGTTTTGATTTGGAAGAGCAGAAGAGAAGCTTTAAAGCGTAAACCATACATTCTATGGATGAAACCTTCAAACGCCGTATTAAGACACTTTCTGAAATGTACACTATTCATGGAGACTTTGGAAGCTCATAAGTTGAAATGAGTACTCTTGCACTACTACCGAATTACATAAAATATGTGTTTTGTATTCACATAATTTTCCCCATCCAGTTTTCAAAATAATGCTGTTAAAAGCGCTTATTGTATTTACTTTATCTTTAATTGAGGTAAATATTTGTAGAAAGGGTTTTGTTACACAACCCTGTAGTAAACGCTAGTCAACATACCGAACCGGCTGAGCGGTGTTTTGCCTTTTCGTGTCCTCGATGCTTGTCGCCGACTGCTGCTATCATAAAAAGGTGCGAATGAAAGCATACAACCAACTTTTCTGTCCTGCGCATGAAATTATGTCATATGAATCCGTGAAGTGTAACTGTTGCTTTTGGATTAGTAGAAAGTACCTGCACTTGATATATATTTTCACCAGTTAAGGTATAAGGATGTGATTTTCACGCGATATACTTGAATAAAGGTGTTATATTTGGTATTAACTCACCAAAAGAGGAGGCTTCACATTTTAATGCGCTGTGTTAGCTCACCTTCGGTCATACACTTAACGAATAGCTTGAAATAGATTATTAAGCATCCGAGTTTCTCAAAGCTTTCCGAATAATTTGACTATTGTTTAAGTGAGATGGTTGAAAAACAGTGCAGTTTTGGAGTTGCTGCAGAACGTGCCATAGAACCAGCAACACCTTAGAAGGATAAATTTGGAACATACACCTAAAAGAATAGGTTTTACAGATATTCACCATATTGGACACTGAGTGACATATATACTGTATTAGATAATATTTACACAACACCACATTTCCATGAACATATTTAATTTGACTATACAAAACATTTGAAACATTTCGAGCGCTTTTCACTGGATGCGATTGTCACCGAATGTTACAATCATGAAGCATTTTAAATTATTTTAAAAAGGAAATAGAAACGTATCGGCTTTCACATTGGCTCTTATTTCGTTAAGCTAAGGTTTACAGCCCTAACGATATTTATTAAAATATACCTTCGGTATCTGGCACGAGAAAAAAGCGAAGTAAGCGGAGAAACCTCATTTATCTGACTTAACATCTTATAATTATATGTAGCTTTAAATAACTAAAAGATGCACAAATATATATTTCCTGCGATACAGGAGATGATTAAAGTATACAATTTTAATACAATAATTTTTCCCAGCCTTATCATTTCCGAAGTATTCGATCTTGTATACCGTTCCCAAACCTGAGTATGATATACACATAACCGCTATTCTTGAAGAAATTCCGTTTTGATTTTTTCCGTTGATCGCAAATCTTTCTTGCCAAGAATAAATATTTGATTGCATTTACATATGTTTTCTATTGCTTCAACAAAACAGTTATTGCCTTATTGGAAATAACTCATAGGCATAAAAATTTAATGCCTAAAAAGTAGGAAAAATAATCAAGATTTGTATCGATATTATAATAAATAGCGAATATATGTAAAATTTAGCATTAAGATACAAATGCATGTGAATGTATTTATATACTAGTTTTGAGTTGTTCCTCTTTGAATGACTACTAAATCTCCCGTCTTAAACCTTTGAATTCATAATTGTTAATATTATCAGGGTTAAAATAACATGTCAGCTTACACGTTTACTCAGCTATCTCATTGCTAATTTGCAGACATTTCCGACAGGTTACTGAATGGAAAGCAGGTATCCCATAATGTGCATACACTTATGTCTCTCGTTCTTTACGAAGGAAACCACCTCGGTTGGGAGACAGATCAGCTTATGTCACACACTAGAAATACTTTGTGAAACAAAATCGATTCCGTGACCTTTGGATGCACAGTACTTATTCATGAAATTTCTACCCGTACATTGGAGCGCTCAGGTGGTATAAAATACATATCTGGAAGCGGCCGTGATCTGCAGGCAGCTTCTTCGACAAACTGTTATTCCATGTAGCCTATAGCACCCGGCGAAAACATTTCTTTATCGCTCTGAGTAGCGTGAAAGTGCTTCTAAGGATAACATCCATCTTATAAAATTATGTACACCTACATCATGGACTGCATGTTTTCTTTTGTTTTGTTTTTAAGTCTCAGATGTGTTAAGGTGTTTCTCTTTAGAGAACAACCAGCGTCCGTTTCTTCATTTGTGCACACAGAATACATACCAAAACGCTGAATGTGCAGGGTTGAGAGATCATATATAACAGTTTGAATAAAAATACTAAGATTGAATTGAAATAGATAGGAAAATAAGGCCAGACTTTATGTAAAACTTATAATCTCTTCGGATATTAGCCAAATTGCTGCATAAATGTCATTAAAATGTGATGCATTGAAATTTTTAAGAATATCTATTGTTACATTTCGAAAAATTTTAAATTGGTGTACCTTTAAAGATGCTTTAAGATGTCTTCTGCATCTTCTCAAATTTGTATGATTTATCTACACTTTAATTGGAAATTTCGTCAACATATATCATTCTCATCAGTATTACAATTATTTCAGAAAAAAATTGTATGCAGATTTGCAATTTTATGTAAATTTACAAATATGTATTCAAATATAAAGTCTCTAAATACACAAATAAGCTTGATAGAAAAATAAATTATTTTAACCGCCTTCAAAGAATGCATGCAGAAAATTTAAAATAAAAAGAAGGAAAACTGTGCTATGAAGAATATTATAATAAATAAAACTAAAAAATAAACCCTATCGCGACAGTCCTAAGGGGGCCAACCCGAATGCCCGCCTCACGCACACTTACGCTCGGCAAAGGTGGGCAATCATCCAGGCTATACGGGGAGATGTGGTCAGCATCTCGGCATCCCCCAGTCGGAACGTTGATTTTTGTGACCAGTGCCACTTACCTAGCGTAAGCTCCTCACTTTACTCACGATGCTCAGTGGACACTGGTCCTACACCCGGGACTTAAAATCCGCACCCCATGGGTGGGATCGAACCCGGGCCACTTTCCGTGTCCAGGGAAGCTGTCTTAGCCCGCTACGCCACAGCGCTACGGCGCAGGACATGAAAAATGTTAACAGAAACAATGTGAGAAAACAGCATAAGAAAAGATCAGTTCTAAACTTGAAGCGTTGTTTGTATACCGCTATGCTGGTCCATTCCTAAGTTACATGTATACATATCAAGGGCAAAAGGGATCCCCATTCTTACCAGTATTGAGAATATTTATTTCAACAATTTGTACGTGATAGTTTTTTTGCGTATTTAATATAGAATGCCGCTATATGAGGATCTTGTCCATAATATTGCATAATAACAGTCATGTCCATACTTTTGCAATAAACTATAAAAATAAAATGACATTACGAAATATCTACCATATGTGTTCATTACCTTTTTTTATTATCATTAATCAGCATGCCCCATTACCAGAGTAATATTACATGTTTTAAATTACATTATCTCATAATGTTACAGTTTTACATATGTTACTTTTGCCATAACTGTAATTTATAATGATAGCGAATATGTTCTCCTTAGAAATACATACTTATTTATTTTTGCGCTAACAAATAGCTGCATTGTTGCATAACTGCACTGTTGCATAACTGTGCATTCTTGAATGCTTAAACATCGCAGCATGTTGTACTGGGACTATACTATTATTCATTATCTCTTTTTCCCAAATACAAGTTAGTTAAATAAAGAAAAACAGGAGTATTACAAATCGGAATAGCAGAAAAAAGTTATTATTTTCAGTATGAAAAACTATGATGTGCTGCGCTCACATCACTTTCTCTACTTTTTCAAAACTATTTTTACAAATGTATAAACCGCTATCTACTTAATTCTTTTAGATAAACTTTATCTTGTTACTTTTCTTGCAGCTACAAGGAGAATATGTGTGTTCCATTCTCCTTGCACGGCCAAGAGATAAAAAAGAATAATGGTTTCCTATTTGAGAAACGTAGAACTGTAGCAAAACTTACTCTATAACAAGGAATATCCCGCAGATGGTGCATTATCAAACACACGTGTCTATAAGATAAATTGCGTATTTTAACGAAATCCAGTTTTTTGCACTAAGATTTTGGTTTCTCGTGGAGATCTCTCATGGTATCCGAATTTATGCAAACTACATCCAGAATATAAAAGTATTCTGAGAACTTTCCCAAAAAATTTAAGATCACGTTTTATTTCCCATGGAAGTCTCTTAAAGATATTTTAATGGAAATTGTTACAAGCATTTTTGGGAACAAAGTTGCGGAAAAGATTCCATATAGTGCACACGCACGCACACACACTTTCACTTTTCACTGAAATACACTCTACTTTAAGTAGCTAATAAATAAATTAATAAACAATGATGCTCTAAAGTTGCAATGTTACCCTCTAAAAACCATTAAAGCAGCAGGTTAACGTATAGGGTGGATTTCACCGACATATGTCAGTTTTATATATATATATATATATATATATATATATATATATATATATAAGTAGGTTAAAATGGTAGGTTCCAGCGCAGACCCAAATGAGCAAGATGGCGGCCATGCGCAATCGGTATGTTTAGTGGATTTAGACAGTGTTTAGGTAGGCAGTCAATCCTCTTAATTTGCTGTACCTTATAATGCTGTGTCCTGAGGTATGATCAGAGCTTGTCTTGAGCTATGATCTGAGGCTCTAGGGTTAAGGGCTGCAGGGTTTCTTAGGTAAAGACTGTTGGTCTGGGAGGTTAATAGCTATAGGACTTAGAGGTTAGGTCTCGAGGTATGATCTGGGTCTCTAGGGTTAAGGGTTGCAGGTTTCAACAGGTAGGGCTGCAGGATTTAATGGTAAGCTCTTGAGGTATGATCTAAGGCTCTAGGGTTAATAGTTTCACAGGTGAAGTCTGTTGGTCTGGATGGTTGAGAGCTGTAGGATTTAGGGGCTTGGTCTCTATGTATGATCTGGGAGGGGGGGTCTAGTGCTAAGAGCTGCAGGTTTTTCACAGGTAAGGGTTGCTGGTCTGGGAGGTTAATAACTATAGCATTTGGAGGGTAGGTCCTGAAGTATGATCTGGGGGGGCTCTAGGGTTAAGAGTTTTCACAGGCGAAGTCTG
The DNA here is from genome assembly GCA_030765055.1 of Mantis religiosa. Classification (NCBI taxonomy): domain Eukaryota; kingdom Metazoa; phylum Arthropoda; class Insecta; order Mantodea; family Mantidae; genus Mantis; species Mantis religiosa. Next base: position 162,400,712 of record CM060947.1, on the reverse strand, counting down.
TTGGTCAGGATGGTTGAGAGCTGTAAGATCTAGAGATTAGGTATCTATGTATGATCAGGGGCTTCTAGTGTTAAGAGCTTCAGGTTTTCACAGGTAAAGGTTGCTTTTCTGGGAGGTTAATAGCTGTAGGATTTGGAGGGTAGATCCTGAGGTATGATCTGGAGCTCTAGGGTTAAGAGTTGTAGGGTTCATAGCTAAATGTTGTTGGTCTAGAGGATAAAGGCCGTAGGGTCTTTTAACTACGTTTTATGGGCTGAGGTATGGTCTTATCATTTTGAAGTTCAGTTTGCTAGTCCAGCGATTAAAGGCGGTTAATCTCGAGGCAAGTCCTACATTTATGCTTTACTATGTCATCCTATTATAAACTAACCTAACCTAATATACTCATTCAGTTCTACCTTCTTTCATCATTCTTTATTGTAACCTAGCTGTGTTTGGCTAGTGGCTTCCTTTGTTGCATCTGTTAACCTAATTGTTCTCCTTCCTTAAGTTCCTCTATTCGACCACTTTAACCTAACCTTATATATCCCATGGTTTTAACTTCTTGATCATTGTTGAACCTAGTCGATTCTGGTATTAACATTCGTTCTCTTTTCTTAAGCTGCCCCTGTTTTTACCTCCTTAACCTATCCTAAGCATGTTTCTTTTCTCATGCTAACTACTTGTATGTATGATGCAAAGTTTTTAGGCATATCGATCTTATAGCTATCTTTGTCACTGCAAGAGGTATATATGCTGATTACAGATCTTTATACAGTAAATTTAACCCTTTGTGTATCTGCTTCTCTTTTCCTAAAATTGAGCTTCTTTTGTTGCTGAGGTTTCTTGTTTTTCGTACCTTCTCTATGCTTTCAGGAACTCTATTCCACTTTGTTATGTTTTGAGGTCCTATGCTTATATCTTAGGCTTTTTGATTATGTCTTTTGATCTGAAAGGCTATGTATATTGGTTATGTTCCTCATCTCTTTTGCTCACATGGTTAGATCTTGAGCCATGATCTTAGGGCCAGGGGGTTTAAAGGATGTAGGTCTCATAGCTTAAGCTCGCAGGCCTGAAGGTTAAAGGCTGTAGGTTTAGCGGTTAGGTCGTATGGATTCAAGGTTAGATCTCTCAGTCTAGAGTTTAAGGCTGTAGGATCTGGAGGTTACGTATGGCCTGAGGGCTCTAGGGTTGAGTTGTAAACTTCATAGCTAAAGGTTGCAGCTCATGAGGTTAAAAGCTATAGGATCCGGAGGTTAGGTATTGAGGCACGATCTCGGAACTCTAGGATTAAGAGCTATAGGTTTCATAGCTACAAGTTTGGCAGCTAGAGATATCTTCGTTACTGTTAGAGGTATATTTGCAATGATCTATGCGTATAGTTTTTCATGCGTTTTTTCATGCAGATTGATGTCTTTATACTCTTGTGCCTTTTTTCAAGCTTTTACTCCCTCTGCATCGTCCTGTAATAAGTCCGTAACGCTAAACCAATGTTCTAATGCTATTTTCAAGCTTTTTTTTTCAGATGTTATGAGGTTTATGCGCGTTTCAAGGATTTTTTTAGACCTAGTTCAGTTACTTAAATCATTGTATAACTAATTAAAAGGTTTTTTTTTCAAGGATATTTCAGATTAAGAGATAGTTACTTTTTCAATTTACCTATTTTTAACACTAACTAAAGTGCGTTCAGTTAGCTTATGTGGTGAGGCAGACGTCCCTCGTCTTTTTCTCTGGACTTGGGACCAGCGTCAGAATTTGTTTTCTGAACGGTAGACTTAACGCCCTCCTCTGCTCTTATTATTCAGCTCTTTTTATGCTTAGATGTCAGCTACGTTCCAGTGTTTGTTGTTTCTCGGAATGAAAATTGTTTTTTTTCTGCTCTAGGGTTCCTTCTTTCATTCGCCGTTCAAAATATGGTAATGTCCATGGGCATATGTGGATACTCCATCATCTGCAATTACTCTCTTGTCATCATGTGGAGATAGGGATATTTTGTTCACTTCCACTGACGCAACATTATGTTGATGGGACATAATTAGGTTCATTGGTGTTCTTATGATTTCTCTGCTTTTAAGACAGTCCACATAGCTCTCAAAGGTGATGTACTGTTTAATGGCACTATGTTTTATGCCTTTTATCTTCTTGATTATGCCTCCATCGATGTCGAGTGCATACATCTTCGGTCTCAGTCCAACAAAACGACGAATGATTTTTCCATTGGCTTCATCTTTAAATTTTCCCAACACTTTCTTGTTTTTTGTAGAATGGCATATGTGGTCGCTAGGATAATCAGCAGTATCCAGGTGTTCCAGAAAACGTAACTTATCCTGGTATATGTCTCCGGTAGTCACACGATGGATGAAAGAGTCAGTATCCATGTACATGAGCTTCAGATTTTCAAGCCCGTAATACGGCATTAGCACATCATAATGATACCAATACATCAAGGTCTTCGAGATATCCAGCACACACATCCCAATGTATATAGGCTTGTTGAAGACTATCTCCCGTGACGCCATGTGTACTGCAGCCAGATTAGGTCCATATATAGTTCTATCAATAAATGTAGGCTTAGCAACCAGTTTTTCCAATGTCTTCCAATCGGTGACAAGTCGTATATTCAGTCGGTTTCTGATGTTTTCCATAGTTTTACCAAACATGGCATTGTTAAAAAGTTTGTAAAGATCCTTCTCGAAATCATTTCTCGATCCTTGTCGTAGCCGGTTATTGAATTCCACGTAAGGCTTTAACCAACATGACTGTTGAAATTGTAGCACCCGATGGATTTTAGTCAGTTGTAACCCATGACTAAGGGCCTGCTTCAAGGTCATGTAATGCACCACATACCTAGTTCGTGATTCAAGGTGAGGAATTAGTTTCCTTGTAGAAGAACCCGGGGGCTTGATGCACTCAGGTAGGAACGGTAAATCATTGTGCAGCTCATGGAGTTCTGTAGATATTGAAGGTCCACTTCTAAAATGTATCCGAGCGGGTCATCTTCTCGTAGTATATCTAGGTTGATATCTTCAGGAGAAACCCACTTAAAACCCCCGTAAGCAAGGGCCTTCCGCATCGCCCACGCATATTGGTTATTTGCGTCCTCGTACGTAATATATTGAGAGGGCTTACTTGAGTCATACTCCTTCATGTAGTGATTGTTCGCTTCTGCATACCGATGAGAAACTTGGCATAATCCTCCTCTTATACCTGCTTCAACCATGAGTAGCTGGTCATAATCCTGTAGTAATTCCAGTTCAATTCCTGTGTACAACAGCATTGCATCCCACGTAAGTCCGGGTGATGTATAATAATGTGCGGGATCAACTTTATGGGTTTTCAGGGTCTGCTCTCTGAATGTTTCAAACACATCTGCTAGTAGAAGGACATCCGAAGTTAAGTAGAGGTCACTGTAGTCGCCTAGTGTTCTGATGTTGAAGTGACTCCATACGGTTTTTGCATGCTGATACTCTGTATCACTAATTTCTTCTCTGTTTAACTTACTGTAGAATGCTTCTCTCGGAGGAAGTTCTGTCTCACTCAAAACATCCCATGATGTAACGTAATCATAGGGAAACACACCTTTACGCATCATCAATTCGATCTTCTGTGCTCCAAAGTACTTCTGGGTTTCAGGATATGATGCTAGATTTTTTGCTAGTTTATACAAGCTGGTACTAAGGAAGCGATAGGTATCCGCAAAACGAAGTTTAATGTCACCAACATACTTGGAAAATGATATATAACTTTCCTCAGAGCTAGGAATAACTTCTACTCTATCGCTAGTACAGCCTAACTCCTTAACAATGAAATGGGAGTCATATCCACTCAGGTTATGTATGAAGACAGGAATATAATTAGGCGTTTTACACGCTAGATTACACTGATTATATAGACTTCCTCGATATTCACCACCTATATGATCATGATCTCGTACTTTCCAGTTATCGTCGGTAAATTCTTTACCACATAAGTAGCATTCTGTAGAAGATTCGAATGATTTTTGTTGCTTGTCTGTCAGAGTTAATGGAACACCAGTTTTGTATACAGCATTAATTTTCTTTGCGAGAGAACTTACATACTCCATAAACTTCAGTGCAGCATCATAACCCCGATATACATAGGGTTCAGTAGGAAGATCAGTCTGTAAACCTTCAATTGTAGCTGAGGATTTGACATAAACACAGAAACTCATAGGAATATGCTTCTGATATGGAACTGTATAAGACGTTTCGGCATTAGAAGAACACCCGTGGTAAGGGGTAAGAATGCTTTCAAACTCAGCGTATATGACATAAGGTAATTTCAACATCCTTTCATGATTCTTGAATCTAACAATAGATTTCTCCTTAGTTGGCATAACAATCTTAGCAACTCCGTGTTGGCTGCATAATTTTCTATGTTCATTTAACCTCTCAACTCCTCCATTTCGATAATCAAAGTGCGTAAAACAGCGCTTGCAGATGTAGAGTTTTCCCTCACATTTGGTTTTTTGTTGATGAATAAGTCTCTCGAAATTCTTTATATAAACGTAATGATGACGTCCAGCTGAATTGCTTAATAGAAGCAGGTCGCGATGCTCAGTCAGTTCTTCATTGACAACTTTCATAGGAAACACTTGATTCTTTTCATCCAACCCGAAAACATTTATAGAGATGTTATTTTTTCGTTCAAATTTTGGGATGTCACTCAAACTCATAGGAAATGAGACGCAGCTAAAGTCATATCTTTCTTGAAGATTCTTATACTTGCTAACACGTTGAGGATCCTTGTGAATGAACTTGGCAAGTACGGCGTACATAAAACATTTCTCATCATCATAGTTGTGCGGATTTATACAGGCTCCTTTAGCTCCAACAATAGCCGGTAGAGGGATGTAACTGCTCCCTTTTAGACCATTATTCTTGTTGATCCTAACACGCACACCATCAACAGCTAATAAAGCCCAGCTGCTTCCTTTAAGTTGACTTTCCTCCATTTCAGTACAAAGTTTCTTGAATTTACTTTCCAATATGGCGTCCAAGTCACTTTCTAAAAATATTGCTTGATTTGGTGTTTTAAAGGCTTTATCAGTAGTGTCACCAACGGCATTCACAAACCGACATTCAGCCATGAGGTTAATTTTCACACTTTTATGCATCCTCAGATGCTTCTGAACGGCTTGAATTATCCGCTGTTTTGATTCCTGGAGATATGTATTCAGGTCTTGGCATGTAGAGCACTGGATGAAATATGATTTCAGTCGATCCTGGAAAGCTGTTTCATATTCTACGACATCGTCTTCATCAGGAACCATTAACAGCAATTTATGTTTGGTAGGCTCGATCTTGAGTTTCTTAGCAGCAGTTATTCTCTCGCATTGTTCTTGATGAGTATCTCTGCGATTCTCAGTATCATAAACATTACCACAATGTTTACATTCGTAAAACCGGCCACATACCAGCTCATGTCTCTTTTTATTGTAGCTTTTCAGGAAACTCTTTGCACATATGCTACACCTATTTTCAGGTATAGTGTCTAACAGAGCTTCCATCGCTATAGTTTTTGTTGTGTGCAGGCTAATTCTCGGGGAATATGTTGCCAAGTAAGTGTCTTGATACACTTTTCACTTCTCTTCTTCACCTTGATAAGTTATCAGCGCTACTGATGATGAATTTCACTGTAGAAGCTGATCCGCTATGTTATAAACACACTAGCGTAATTACAATCTAAGATCGATCAAGCTCTCTTTATACACTTAGCACAGACATAATAGAAAACTTCATCATCCCCTCCACCAACGGGATTCGAAGGTGGCACTCCTATCGGAGAAAACCTAAAGGAAAAACTTCATCACACCACCACCACCACCACCACCACCTTTGTAGTTCGAAGGTGGCGCTCCTATCGGAGAAAACCTAAAAGAAAACTATTATCTTGCTACCACAGGGGTTCGAAGATGGTTCTACTATTGGAGAAAACCTAAAAGAAAACTCTATTAATTTTCCAGTTTTCGATTATTCTTTAACTACTATACAATTCACATGAGAGAAAAAATTAGACAAATTAAAATTGAAAAAGGAAATAAATAGTTAGATTTGAAGATAAAATTTAGACAATTCAAACGAGTATAAACACGACTAAGCTCCGCCTTTTAGTTTTAAAGTTACATTAGGAGCTCCCATTGCCACCCGTAGACACCTCTCCGTCATCTTCAACCACGTGTTCTTGATTCTTTTCACACATATCTTAACATAACAGTTCTATTTTTCTCAAGTTCATCTATTACACCGTTTAACTCATCTATGGGGCACCCTTAGAATCCTTCACTTCATCCTCAAACACACCTTCTTGAACCCTTTTGATATATTTTAACCTATTTATGTTTGTTGCTACGGGCATCCGTTCTCTTTTCTTAAGTTAAATTATTACGGCCATCTTGTTATGTCTGAGTCTCATGCTTATATATTAAACTTTGTGATTAAGTATTTTGATTTGAAAGTCTATGTAAATCGGTTAAGGTAAACATGAGACAAGTCATGATGTATGATCTTATGGGGTGAGCTTGTCAACACGCCTAAAAGCATTTATATTCAAAGGTATTTAAATTATCCCACCGAGATTTGAACCCTGATCCTAAGGCGTAAATTACCATTTCAACAACAATTCAGACCTAAAGTATATATGTATACGCTATTTCATTGCGCTAACGTTATTAGTTCAAGAGTTATTTAAGATTCAAGTTATTGCGACAGAAGCGGTTATCGAACCACGGGTCTGTAGGATACGGAATCATAAATCATTCACAGCATATGTTGAATGAAAAAAACCTGCGCTTTCCCCTGCTGTTCTATGTGCAATAGATCAGAAATAGAACACAATTACATAATTCAATGGACGATGGGAACTGAACCAGGGACCCTTGAGCTACACGTTGTCAGCATATGATTAACTATGAGAAGCGTAACCATATAAAGGTTATTTCACTTCTCTAGACCCAGTGGTTACAGAGATATTTAAATTAAACAATTCAGGACTCGAACTAAGGACTACAGGTATACAGCATAAACCCCGTGGACCCCGCTAACCATATGTAAGTAATAAAGTTTATCCGAACTCTCTATCATAATTAGTTTCGGAGTTATTCCAATATAAGCAGTACTCTTTTGTGCAGAGTTTGATTAGGGACCATTGATGAAACTACAAGTCACAGACAGTCAGTAAGGGCATGGACACCCCTTACCAGGCGGTAGAAAGGCAGCATACATCATCTACCCTACTCATGTTTCCCACGGTTCAGGCAACCTCTTGTGCAGCTGTCTAGTGACAAGGGTTTGACAAGGGTTTGACAGGTGATTAATCAAGGAGTAGTATATAAAGGCTTTTTCCATTCCAGATGTTCAGTCTCAACCCTCCCCCACATGCCTCAGACACCTGTCGAGACATGTCTCCCAACCCCTCTTCCCCCTCCCCCTCGTTGTATCCAGAAAAGGCTTTTATCTACTACTCCTTGATTAATCACCTGTCAAACCCTTGTCAAACCCTTGTCACTAGACAGCTGCACAAGAGGTTGCCTGAACCGTGGGAAACATGAGTAGGGTAGATGATGTATGCTGCCTTTCTACCGCCTGGTAAGGGGTGTCCATGCCCTTACTGACTGTCTGTGACTTGTAGTTTCATCAATGGTCCCTAATCAAACTCTGCACAAAAGAGTACTGCTTATATTGGAATAACTCCGAAACTAATTATGATAGAGAGTTCGGATAAACTTTATTACTTACATATGGTTAGCGGGGTCCACGGGGTTTATGCTGTATACCTGTAGTCCTTAGTTCGAGTCCTGAATTGTTTAATTTAAATATCTCTGTAACCACTGGGTCTAGAGAAGTGAAATAACCTTTATATGGTTACGCTTCTCATAGTTAATCATATGCTGACAACGTGTAGCTCAAGGGTCCCTGGTTCAGTTCCCATCGTCCATTGAATTATGTATTTGTGTTCTATTTCTGATCTATTGCACATAGAACAGCAGGGGAAAGCGCAGGTTTTTTTCATTCAACATATGCTGTGAATGATTTATGATTCCGTATCCTACAGACCCGTGGTTCGATAACCGCTTCTGTCGCAATAACTTGAATCTTAAATAACTCTTGAACTAATAACGTTAGCGCAATGAAATAGCGTATACATATATACTTTAGGTCTGAATTGTTGTTGAAATGGTAATTTACGCCTTAGAATCAGGGTTCAAATCTCGGTGGGATAATTTAAAGACCTTTGAATATAAATGCTTTTAGGCGTGTTGACAAGCTCACCCCATAAGATCATACATCATGACTTGTCTCATGTTTACCTTAACCGATTTACATAGACTTTCAAATCAAAATACTTAATCACAAAGTTTAATATATAAGCATGAGACTCAGACATAACAAGATGGCCGTAATAATTTAACTTAAGAAAAGAGAACGGATGCCCGTAGCAACAAACATAAATAGGTTAAAATATATCAAAAGGGTTCAAGAAGGTGTGTTTGAGGATGAAGTGAAGGATTCTAAGGGTGCCCCATAGATGAGTTAAACGGTGTAATAGATGAACTTGAGAAAAATAGAACTGTTATGTTAAGATATGTGTGAAAAGAATCAAGAACACGTGGTTGAAGATGACGGAGAGGTGTCTACGGGTGGCAATGGGAGCTCCTAATGTAACTTTAAAACTAAAAGGCGGAGCTTAGTCGTGTTTATACTCGTTTGAATTGTCTAAATTTTATCTTCAAATCTAACTATTTATTTCCTTTTTCAATTTTAATTTGTCTAATTTTTTCTCTCATGTGAATTGTATAGTAGTTAAAGAATAATCGAAAACTGGAAAATTAATAGAGTTTTCTTTTAGGTTTTCTCCAATAGTAGAACCATCTTCGAACCCCTGTGGTAGCAAGATAATAGTTTTCTTTTAGGTTTTCTCCGATAGGAGCGCCACCTTCGAACTACAAAGGTGGTGGTGGTGGTGGTGGTGTGATGAAGTTTTTCCTTTAGGTTTTCTCCGATAGGAGTGCCACCTTCGAATCCCGTTGGTGGAGGGGATGATGAAGTTTTCTATTAGGTCTGTGCTAAGTGTATAAAGAGAGCTTGATCGATCTTAGATTGTAATTACGCTAGTGTTTTTATAGCATAGCGGATCAGCTTCTACAGTGAAATTCATCATCAGTAGCGCTGATAACTTATCAAGGTGAAGAAGAGAAGTGAAAAGTGCATCAAGACACTTACTTGGCAACATATTCCCCGAGAATTAGCCTGCACACAACAAAAACTATAGCGATGGAAGCTCTGTTAGACACTATACCTGAAAATAGGTGTAGCATATGTGCAAAGAGTTTCCTGAAAAGCTACAATAAAAAGAGACATGAGCTGGTATGTGGCCGGTTTTACGAATGTAAACATTGTGGTAATGTTTATGATACTGAGAATCGCAGAGATACTCATCAAGAACGATGCGAGAGAATAACTGCTGCTAAGAAACTCAAGATCGAGCCTACCAAACATAAATTGCTGTTAATGGTTCCTGATGAAGACGATGTCGTAGAATATGAAACAGCTTTCCAGGATCGACTGAAATCATATTTCATCCAGTGCTCTACATGCCAAGACCTGAATACATATCTCCAGGAATCAAAACAGCGGATAATTCAAGCCGTTCAGAAGCATCTGAGGATGCATAAAAGTGTGAAAATTAACCTCATGGCTGAATGTCGGTTTGTGAATGCCGTTGGTGACACTACTGATAAAGCCTTTAAAACACCAAATCAAGCAATATTTTTAGAAAGTGACTTGGACGCCATATTGGAAAGTAAATTCAAGAAACTTTGTACTGAAATGGAGGAAAGTCAACTTAAAGGAAGCAGCTGGGCTTTATTAGCTGTTGATGGTGTGCGTGTTAGGATCAACAAGAATAATGGTCTAAAAGGGAGCAGTTACATCCCTCTACCGGCTATTGTTGGAGCTAAAGGAGCCTGTATAAATCCGCACAACTATGATGATGAGAAATGTTTTATGTACGCCGTACTTGCCAAGTTCATTCACAAGGATCCTCAACGTGTTAGCAAGTATAAGAATCTTCAAGAAAGATATGACTTTAGCTGCGTCTCATTTCCTATGAGTTTGAGTGACATCCCAAAATTTGAACGAAAAAATAACATCTCTATAAATGTTTTCGGGTTGGATGAAAAGAATCAAGTGTTTCCTATGAAAGTTGTCAATGAAGAACTGACTGAGCATCGCGACCTGCTTCTATTAAGCAATTCAGCTGGACGTCATCATTACGTTTATATAAAGAATTTCGAGAGACTTATTCATCAACAAAAAACCAAATGTGAGGGAAATCTCTACATCTGCAAGCGCTGTTTTACGCACTTTGATTATCGAAATGGAGGAGTTGAGAGGTTAAATGAACATAGAAAATTATGCAGCCAACACGGAGTTGCTAAGATTGTTATGCCAACTAAGGAGAAATCTATTGTTAGATTCAAGAATCATGAAAGGATGTTGAAATTACCTTATGTCATATACGCTGACTTTGAAAGCATTCTTACCCCTTACCACGGGTGTTCTTCTAATGCCGAAACGTCTTATACAGTTCCATATCAGAAGCATATTCCTATGAGTTTCTGTGTTTATGTCAAATCCTCAGCTACAATTGAAGGTTTACAGACTGATCTTCCTACTGAACCCTATGTATATCGGGGTTATGATGCTGCACTGAAGTTTATGGAGTATGTAAGTTCTCTCGCAAAGAAAATTAATGCTGTATACAAAACTGGTGTTCCATTAACTCTGACAGACAAGCAACAAAAATCATTCGAATCTTCTACAGAATGCTACTTATGTGGTAAAGAATTTACCGACGATAACTGGAAAGTACGAGATCATGATCATATAGGTGGTGAATATCGAGGAAGTCTATATAATCAGTGTAATCTAGCGTGTAAAACGCCTAATTATATTCCTGTCTTCATACATAACCTGAGTGGATATGACTCCCATTTCATTGTTAAGGAGTTAGGCTGTACTAGCGATAGAGTAGAAGTTATTCCTAGCTCTGAGGAAAGTTATATATCATTTTCCAAGTATGTTGGTGACATTAAACTTCGTTTTGCGGATACCTATCGCTTCCTTAGTACCAGCTTGTATAAACTAGCAAAAAATCTAGCATCATATCCTGAAACCCAGAAGTACTTTGGAGCACAGAAGATCGAATTGATGATGCGTAAAGGTGTGTTTCCCTATGATTACGTTACATCATGGGATGTTTTGAGTGAGACAGAACTTCCTCCGAGAGAAGCATTCTACAGTAAGTTAAACAGAGAAGAAATTAGTGATACAGAGTATCAGCATGCAAAAACCGTATGGAGTCACTTCAACATCAGAACACTAGGCGACTACAGTGACCTCTACTTAACTTCGGATGTCCTTCTACTAGCAGATGTGTTTGAAACATTCAGAGAGCAGACCCTGAAAACCCATAAAGTTGATCCCGCACATTATTATACATCACCCGGACTTACGTGGGATGCAATGCTGTTGTACACAGGAATTGAACTGGAATTACTACAGGATTATGACCAGCTACTCATGGTTGAAGCAGGTATAAGAGGAGGATTATGCCAAGTTTCTCATCGGTATGCAGAAGCGAACAATCACTACATGAAGGAGTATGACTCAAGTAAGCCCTCTCAATATATTACGTACGAGGACGCAAATAACCAATATGCGTGGGCGATGCGGAAGGCCCTTGCTTACGGGGGTTTTAAGTGGGTTTCTCCTGAAGATATCAACCTAGATATACTACGAGAAGATGACCCGCTCGGATACATTTTAGAAGTGGACCTTCAATATCTACAGAACTCCATGAGCTGCACAATGATTTACCGTTCCTACCTGAGTGCATCAAGCCCCCGGGTTCTTCTACAAGGAAACTAATTCCTCACCTTGAATCACGAACTAGGTATGTGGTGCATTACATGACCTTGAAGCAGGCCCTTAGTCATGGGTTACAACTGACTAAAATCCATCGGGTGCTACAATTTCAACAGTCATGTTGGTTAAAGCCTTACGTGGAATTCAATAACCGGCTACGACAAGGATCGAGAAATGATTTCGAGAAGGATCTTTACAAACTTTTTAACAATGCCATGTTTGGTAAAACTATGGAAAACATCAGAAACCGACTGAATATACGACTTGTCACCGATTGGAAGACATTGGAAAAACTGGTTGCTAAGCCTACATTTATTGATAGAACTATATATGGACCTAATCTGGCTGCAGTACACATGGCGTCACGGGAGATAGTCTTCAACAAGCCTATATACATTGGGATGTGTGTGCTGGATATCTCGAAGACCTTGATGTATTGGTATCATTATGATCTGCTAATGCCGTATTACGGGCTTGAAAATCTGAAGCTCATGTACATGGATACTGACTCTTTCATCCATCGTGTGACTACCGGAGACATATACCAGGATAAGTTACGTTTTCTGGAACACCTGGATACTGCTGATTATCCTAGCGACCCATATGCCATTCTACAAAAAACAAGAAAGTGTTGGGAAAATTTAAAGATGAAGCCAATGGAAAAATCATTCGTCGTTTTGTTGGACTGAGACCGAAGATGTATGCACTCGACATCGATGGAGGCATAATCAAGAAGATAAAAGGCATAAAACATAGTGCCATTAAACAGTACATCACCTTTGAGAGCTATGTGGACTGTCTTAAAAGCAGAGAAATCATAAGAACACCAATGAACCTAATTATGTCCCATCAACATAATGTTGCGTCAGTGGAAGTGAACAAAATATCCCTATCTCCACATGATGACAAGAGAGTAATTGCAGATGATGGAGTATCCACATATGCCCATGGACATTACCATATTTTGAACGGCGAATGAAAGAAGGAACCCTAGAGCAGAAAAAAAAACAATTTTCATTCCGAGAAACAACAAACACTGGAACGTAGCTGACATCTAAGCATAAAAAGAGCTGAATAATAAGAGCAGAGGAGGGCGTTAAGTCTACCGTTCAGAAAACAAATTCTGACGCTGGTCCCAAGTCCAGAGAAAAAGACGAGGGACGTCTGCCTCACCACATAAGCTAACTGAACGCACTTTAGTTAGTGTTAAAAATAGGTAAATTGAAAAAGTAACTATTTCTTAATCTGAAATATCCTTGAAAAAAATCCTTTTAATTAGTTATAAAATGATTTAAGTAACTGAACTAGGTCTAAAAAAATCCTTGAAACGCGCATAAACCTCATAACATCTGAAAAAAAAGCTTGAAAATAGCATTAGAACATTGGTTTAGCGTTACGGACTTATTACAGGACGATGCAGAGGGAGTAAAAGCTTGAAAAAAGGCACAAGAGTATAAAGACATCAATCTGCATGAAAAAACGCATGAAAAACTATACGCATAGATCATTGCAAATATACCTCTAACAGTAACGAAGATATCTCTAGCTGCCAAACTTGTAGCTATGAAACCTATAGCTCTTAATCCTAGAGTTCCGAGATCGTGCCTCAATACCTAACCTCCGGATCCTATAGCTTTTAACCTCATGAGCTGCAACCTTTAGCTATGAAGTTTACAACTCAACCCTAGAGCCCTCAGGCCATACGTAACCTCCAGATCCTACAGCCTTAAACTCTAGACCGAGAGATCTAACCTTGAATCCATACGACCTAACCGCTAAACCTACAGCCTTTAACCTTCAGGCCTGCGAGCTTAAGCTATGAGACCTACATCCTTTAAACCCCCTGGCCCTAAGATCATGGCTCAAGATCTAACCATGTGAGCAAAAGAGATGAGGAACATAACCAATATACATAGCCTTTCAGATCAAAAGACATAATCAAAAAGCCTAAGATATAAGCATAGGACCTCAAAACATAACAAAGAGGAATAGAGTTCCTGAAAGCATAGAGAAGGTACGAAAACCAAGAAACCTCAGCAACAAAAGAAGCTCAATTTTAGGAAAAGAGAAGCAGATACACAAAGGGTTAAATTTACTGTATAAAGATCTGTAATCAGCATATATACCTCTTGCAGTGACAAAGATAGCTATAAGATCGATATGCCTAAAAACTTTGCATCATACATACAAGTAGTTAGCATGAGAAAAGAAACATGCTTAGGATAGGTTAAGGAGGTAAAAACAGGGGCAGCTTAAGAAAAGAGAACGAATGTTAATACCAGAATCGACTAGGTTCAACAATGATCAAGAAGTTAAAACCATGGGATATATAAGGTTAGGTTAAAGTGGTCGAATAGAGGAACTTAAGGAAGGAGAACAATTAGGTTAACAGATGCAACAAAGGAAGCCACTAGCCAAACACAGCTAGGTTACAATAAAGAATGATGAAAGAAGGTAGAACTGAATGAGTATATTAGGTTAGGTTAGTTTATAATAGGATGACATAGTAAAGCATAAATGTAGGACTTGCCTCGAGATTAACCGCCTTTAATCGCTGGACTAGCAAACTGAACTTCAAAATGATAAGACCATACCTCAGCCCATAAAACGTAGTTAAAAGACCCTACGGCCTTTATCCTCTAGACCAACAACATTTAGCTATGAACCCTACAACTCTTAACCCTAGAGCTCCAGATCATACCTCAGGATCTACCCTCCAAATCCTACAGCTATTAACCTCCCAGACCAGCAACCTTTACCTGTGAAAACCTGAAGCTCTTAACACTAGAACCCCCTGATCATACATAGATACCTAACCTCTAGATCTTACAGCTCTTAACCATCCTGACCAACAGACTTCGCCTGTGAAAACTCTTAACCCTAGAGCCCCCCCAGATCATACTTCAGGACCTACCCTCCAAATGCTATAGTTATTAACCTCCCAGACCAGCAACCCTTACCTGTGAAAAACCTGCAGCTCTTAGCACTAGACCCCCCCTCCCAGATCATACATAGAGACCAAGCCCCTAAATCCTACAGCTCTCAACCATCCAGACCAACAGACTTCACCTGTGAAACTATTAACCCTAGAGCCTTAGATCATACCTTAAGAGCTTACCATTAAATCCTGCAGCCCTACCTGTTGAAACCTGCAACCCTTAACCCTAGAGCCCCAGATCATACCTCGAGACCTAACCTCTAAGTCCTATAGCTATTAACCTCCCAGACCAACAGTCTTTACCTAAGAAACCCTGCAGCCCTTAACCCTAGAGCCTCAGATCATAGCTCAAGACAAGCTCTGATCATACCTCAGGACACAGCATTATAAGGTACAGCAAATTAAGAGGATTGACTGCCTACCTAAACACTGTCTAAATCCACTAAACATACCGATTGCGCATGGCCGCCATCTTGCTCATTTGGGTCTGCGCTGGAACCTACCATTTTAACCTACTTATATATATATATATATATATATATATATATATATATATATATATATATATATATTGCAATTAAACCAAGTGATATGCAAATATTTTGCACCAATTTGTGAATTAAAGGACAATATATAGTGAAATAGTGTTTATATGAGATTATTAAAATTAGGAACGTAAATCGTATTATGCGAAACTTTTAAACGCATGTTGCAAATGTAGAAACAATAACCTCTTTGAACGGGGTGGCCTGATTGGGCGAGATAAGCTTAAACGGTATATCCAAGGAAAGTTCCGACTTCATCTTAAAATTATCATGAGTGGCTGCAGTATAGCCAATAAGAATAAAAAAAAAAGTAAATACAAAATTATGGGATGGGTTGCGAGGGCGCGAAGAGTCCACTAAGAAGAAATCTTTGAATTTAGGAAGTCAGCTAAAATAAATGTGGATGCTAAAAGTAAAATTGGGGAATTGCTCCAAAGTCTCACGCAGGGAAGGATGCAACTATATAAATTTGCAAATACCTCCGAAAGACAATAGACCTACTAGAAATAGACAGGTACTTAGCGTGTTAAAATAAAAAAGCGATATCAGATTTATTTTACGCTTTTTCTTGCGACTTTGCGAAGCAAGTTATTTGGCCTAGACTTTATTATTAATGGAGCTATACTGTCGTGTCTGAGGTAAAGAACGGAGTGGTTTCGTCTAAAACAAACGATATTTGATGATATCATAAAGCACAGTAAATGTTTGCATGAAACTCATAGAGGTGCCTTTGATTTCATTTTTACTTAACTGTAATGTTAGCTAATTAAAATGTCAATCAAAAGTAGAAAAAATATAATAATAAAGATAGCTTTCCAAACGCTTCCTGAAGGGTATTTTGCACTGGCATAATTTACAAAGTATATATTTATTATGCTTATGAGGAATGAAAGACTTACAATACAAGAAAAAAACCTTTGGCGATGTTTAACAAATGCTATACAACAATTTTCTAATATCGACGATTTACTAGGCTACGAATTTCCATCAACAAGCCACATCTACTAATCTAAACTACCATACACGCTACAGCATCTATCACTAGCTAGGCACGTATTTCTAAACTACTGGTGCACAATAACATTTTGATGCTGCTTGCTCTGTATATTGAGAAAGCTCGCTGCAAAAATACTCTGTGTTCCAGTACGTGTAGTGTGAAGAATTCCTGCCATATACTTGTATGCATAATGGTGCAAATGGTTATCTTTGTATATTCCTGGAAATATAAAACCCTCTGAATTATTTAACTTAAGTATAAAGCATTGTGTATCTAGGTTCATTTTGGCATTCGTTAAAAATATTAGAAAATAGTGCTATTCAAACTAATTTTACCTTTCTTATCTATTTGTGGCATTAGCATCTTCAGTGTTAAAACATGTCTATAAAACAGCATAAATTAAGTCATGAGTGTGCAATTTTATCATTAAAAAGAGCTCAATAATTAAAACTATTGTGTTAAAATGCAACTTTGAATATAAAGTACTCTGAGATAGAATACGTTTTAAATTATACATTTATCCTCTATATGAGCTACTTATATGTTTTACTTTGAGTAAATCTACACAATTCTTAATATATTAGAGTGCTTGTACTCCAAAAATTGATAATTTAACAGCTATAAATGCTATACTATTAACTTTTTGGTACACTACTGTCTCATAAACGTTAATACTCTCTCTTGAAAGCACGCAATATTCTATATTTTCGTAATAACTCTACCAATTATATTAAACACAGTCAACATTATACTAATTAAAGTACATGGAATACTGATATTAAGGCTTTATTTAAATAAAAATAAAATTACCTTAATAAGCTACTTCATAAAAAGCAGTAAGGTAGCATACTACAAGCAGCGCAAACAAACTGAAAAAATGCAGTTTCTATATTGATATAATTAAAACTTAGTTCGACATAAATAAATCATCAATATTTATAATCGCTTAACGCTTCAAACATTCAGAATTGGTAAAAGTAATAAAAAATACAGCATTTAACATGCTTTCACAAATCTTAAACTTCTCCAGAGAAAGTTTTTCTACAGGTGGTAGTAATTTATGAGGATATACAATACATGCAAGTACTAAAACTGTATGTTCCATAATTTCAATATAGAAAGTTATGTATGTTTTGTGTAACACCAGTAAAATCTTTGAACAATTGCAATAATATTTTCACATTGATTGAACACTAAAGTATGGTCAACAATGCTTTTATACAATTTCTGAAGATTGACAACATAAGTAGTTGTTATCCGTTATCACCAAGTAGTCACCTTGTCTCGAACAACATTCTTAATCGATGCTGTTAAATATGTAGTTGTCATAAACATAATCGGGTCATTGTTCACAATATTGGTAAGTAGTAAACTTTGAGGAGGAAACTTTTGTCCGGGGGACAAAATGGGCACATGAATAGCGCAACATCAGCACCAGGAAAATGTGCAACTACATAACATTCTTGACGATTGGTTCTAGAACTTTCTTAACATGTTCGTAAACCATGGGTTTTGAAACCACAGTGTAGTCACCATTAATAATATGGAATGAACTTCATGGCGAATATGTGAAAGCTGAACCTGTAGAAGTGGTTCGTAAATTATTCCATTCTCGGTTCCATTTCTGCTACTGTTTTCAACGCCAAATGTTTTGGTAATATGTAAAGAGTCAATGTTTACGTCATTCATTTCATAGAAATCATTATTTCTATCACAAACGTACAGGATTTTTTTCCCATTATTCACATATGGAGTAAATGGAAATGCGATAGATATACAACGTAAAACCTTTAAACTAGAAATGCCAATCCCGCCAATGACTTAAAGGAAAGAAGAATGTGTCTTAAAGGTTAAGAGGTACATTAGTGTCCTTTAAGATGTCACACATAGGTGACACGGAACTTCCGAATTTGATGAGTGGTGAGCAACTTGACGATATTTAAATATCTTGACAACGATTGGTGATATCCGGCATTAGTAGACTCTGTACGTCTGCAGATAGGACATTTAACTAGAAGCTATTACTAAAGTTAGGATGAATGAAATATGATACTATTAATTTCAAACACTATTTCTTTGATTTCAGTACATAATGTGTTTGAAACTTTTAGTTCTAATTAATCTAGTATATTTAGATTATATTCACTGAAATTAGTTTAGATATTACTGATGTAAACCTAATGTAAGTAAACCACGTGTTGAAACTTTTGGGAGTCATTACAGCTACATTAAAGGAGAAACAAGATGCTGTGAACATGTTCGTCAGTTGCAGTACTCAGATTTGGTACTATCGTCTCTTTCGGGATGTATGCTTAAAAGTAAGTTCCACAATGACTTATGATTGGCAGAACGTATCGAAATAGCCTACATTGGTTTTCAATAATCATTCTTTAATCTGTGGAGAACATTCAGCCTCTACCATAGGATTACTTCGACCTAATATTTTCCTAGTATTCAGTGGACGGCGCAATTTAAATCTAGAATGGATGGTGCTCTTCTACCTAACTCATTGCCGACATACAATTAAAGTGAACATCGAATTATCATTTATAGGACGCACACTGCATTCTGGAACATACTTCCTTTGGAAAAAGAAGTGAGCAGCTACCAGAAACAAATTTCTATTCGGAAAACATCGGAAACATTCCCTGTCTCTGCGTTCACAATATACGCTTTGGAAAGGTAGAGCCAGACTTTATAGTTCAATAATTTGAATCCCGGCTATGACATTGACGTTTTCAGTCTGACTCTACCTTTTAATAATTTGGCCTACACACGGCTAGTGTGAAAAAATAAATAATTTTTCCAGTGTATACTGTGATACAACTCTGGCTTCACTTCAAAGCTATGCGATATAGATGCTTTGCGGCTTGGCCATATGCATGGTAGCCGAGTGGAAAAACGCGTGTGTCTTGTAAGTGGACCAGCATGCTTCAAGTGAATGCACATTTTTTATTATTGTTACTTTAATAGCAATGTCTTATGTTTTTCTTGCAGAAGATAATTACTAAACCCATTTGTTTTAAACCCATTCATTTATAAAAACGCAAATATCATATTCTTAATGTTTTCAAAATAAGTGCATAGTTTTAAGAAAATTGTGTTAATATTGGTTGTTTAAACACTCGAGCTCATTCATATGTTATGAATGGTGCTGGCATTTAATGCGAAGTATCCTCTCGTGAAAATTTCATTACGCATTTGATCTGATCTATGCTCACTAGTATGCCGGCAATAATAGAAGCTGAGGGTTTACACACCCAACTATAAGTTAATTTCCATTTTTATTTTAGTTGAATAAAATGTTTATTTCATTTCGTTTAAAAATTCAGTTTTTATGTGTGAGCATAAATGTCATAACATCAAGTACACCTTAGCAATTGGAAGTTATATTATAATTGCATAATACACATTTGGCATTTCGACATTGATGTTATTATAATTATGAGAGGATTCAGTAGGACGGAGCTAAAGAGACTCGTTCAGTGACATTATTGTAAACTGGCCGTGGGTACACTATCTGGTCTTACACGGTTCCATAGTTTGCTCATTTTTGGTGGGGTCAAAGGGTGCTTATAATAAATAGATATCACCAAAACGATGCAGGAATTGTGATATAAATCTGCTCAAGTCATGAATTAAAACGTAACATTCCCGAAAGAGATGAGACACTTTTATTTTTGCTTTGCCCCTACCCTAGGGTATAGGCAGCCGCTCAGAAAGAAACTCATTAGTAAGTCTGGTGTAACGTCTGATTGCAGTATATTAGTAGCCGACATTATTCAAGCGCTCCTACTTATTCACAATTGTGCGACCGCCCCATGTAAAAATAATGTGTAGACAATACCAGTTATATTTTATGACGTTAATTGCAAAGCTTTCATCTAATGAAAATTTAAAGCTAGAGGGACAATGTATTCTAATTCAAGTGCGACTGCACATTATAACCTCGAAATATGTCTTCACACATGTTTCTGTGGCTCAATTAGAAGTTGAAGAATAATATAATACGATCTACGTGTGTATTCTTTTTACAAAATATGGTTTAAATATGGATTTATTTAATTTAGTCGATGTTTTGTGACTGCACATTGTTTGTAGAAGTGTCGCTAATTGGTCGTAGACTAGCACGTACAAGTGAATTTTGCTATTACTTTTCTTTTGATTTACTTTGTTTTGAAATTCTAACCACTTACCCATTGGTGAACTAATATGCTAGAAGCGTTTGTAAAAGTGGTTACATAAGTGTTAAAGGGTTCATTGTAAGTGTACACAGATTTTGAGATGAGGCTCTGTGTAAGTTATCTGGTGTCTTAAGTCTATTAAAACAAGCTCGACTAAAATTGACCTAAAGGACGTCGTTACTTAGCAAGTCTTTATGTTAAAAACAATTAGGGATTGTTGATTCACCTGGAAAATTTGGTCTATTATTATATGTGCTGAAAGATTAATATGCTGATGTCTTAGTTTTCTGCATTTATGGACTTTGACGATTCTGAAAAACTATATGCATCGCCAGCGAGTATACAGATTTACGTCCTGTTAGTATGTATCTCGAAAGTCGGTTTTCCACAATTTCACACAACGCATGAAAATAGTAAGTTTCTTCTCTCTGCATTGCAGAGGTAACAAGTACCTGTTAAAACTGACCTTTGTGAATTTAGATCTCAAGTGGTTTTCGACCAGCAAAAAGAGGCTATGAATATGTCCACTCCTGAGTAAAATAGAGCTTACAGATGACCAGGCCAATTCAGTATGACAGTGAGCACAATGGACGACGTAAAATGGCAGAAATCAGATTGAAGAGCGAGAAGAATCTGTCACTGACTGCACTGAAGAACTGCACAATAAATCGGCATATTTTATAAATTAATTCTATGTTAAACGACAGGAAACCAACAAGCAAGTATTCTGAGAATTTAGTGATCCTGCAGTATGAACACGATGTATCTCTTGTGACGCAGTAAACAATTATTTGTACTTAGCGAAATCATTTACGTGTTGTTATCCGAAGCACATGTTTCGGAGAACTGTGTATGTGAATCACTCGTTCACTAGTTTATAGTGTAAAAGGGAGATAAAATGGAGTTTTCTTTCATATGGGTGGTACATCCTTTGTTTAAAATCTCTAACAATTATTGACCTTTACGAACTTAAATGCAACTGAATCAAATAAATAAGTAATATGTCTTATGTTCTCTATATATAGTCTCAATTACTTTTAATTTGATCAAACATTGGCTTTTATGGAGTGCAATGTGCATAATTTCAAAGATTTCAGTCTGTAACGAAAACAGGTCAATTTGTAACGAGCACATTTTGGATCCCTACTTATCCCAGGAAAAATCATAGTCATTTTGTGTCATCTATCGGTTCTTGAAAATATCTTTTGCCTGTTTCTGAAATATTCTCTTTGGAGGGTGTTCTGCCTTGGTTCGTGCACTATAAAGGAGGCTAGCTAGATCCCGAAGGATAGTAAAAAGGTCATACTTGAACATGAGCAGCACCGAGTGCAGTTCAGTGAGTTGTGATTCAATGAACGGATAAGTTTTATGTGAAGCAATGGATTAGAGTAGCTAAAAAATAAGAATGAACCTGAATTCAGCCAATATGGTGATCGTACTCTCTTGGCGTTGCCAGTTCCACAGCTAGCCGGTAACAGAGATGGATGATATATCTGTCTTTGTCTCACCGAATCCACTTAGCAAGTGATCTGAGATGTATATACAGATGCTGACAGAGAAGTTTGTTTAATATATCAGCATGTGTGTGACAACACATGCAATGATTATCGCGTGGTAGAATATTCTTAACCTTAAAACCGGAGAACAGTTCGCTTACGTAGCTATCGTTCATATGCACACAAAACAAAATGACTCAAATTAGATGCGCTCGACGAAAGACGACGTTTGCTCCAGTGAAACAGAATAGTGACATTTCAACGATTTGTGAATATAGTTTCTACTTTAATGATGTTGTATCTGTATATTGCTTGTTATGAACTTTAAATCAATTTTTGTTTCATTAAAATGCTTAATAAATATAGAAGATATGTATGTGTATTTGTGAAGTATTTTTACACAATGAATCACTTGTACATCTACTGTTGTGCATTTTGCGCAGAAATTTTAGTCTTGCAGCGACAACATCACTTCCTTCAAGCAGAAATTTGAGACCATAATTGGTTCTCCTAAATTTGAAACCAAAAGAATTCATAATAGGTACTATGCATAGAAGATACAGAATCCGCATATTCTGTTTTCTGTCTCATTAAATTGATCGGCCTTTTGGCAGTTGGATATTCACACTTGTCATATAAATCACAAATTGTTCTAGGTAAAACACACTTTTGAAAATTATCTAAGTTGGTAGCACGATTAGCTGCTAGATGTCTCCCTGGAGATCTAAGTATGGAAAATTCTCTTTGCTTTCTTTAACAATGTTCATCACAATATGAACACTCACGCGACAAGCTTGTGCCATTAATTCTCAACTCTGAGTGAAATTTGTAATTGACAACTGTATGAAAAAGGAATGCAAATTAAGAAGAATATTTTTAACCTGATTGTGTAAAATATTAGGAGATTTTCACAGTTACTACTAGGCGCACCAGTACCAGGCTTGCTAAGCGGTGTATTTACTAACTTTGAAAAGCACGTGTACACTCTTAAAAAATCATTACTTTTCTGAACTCAAGGTACAAAATGCACCCGCAGCATATCACGTGTGTGCTTTTCTCCACTGTCAGTTAATGATTCTTTTCTTTCTAGTTAGCCTTCTGATCTCTCCATATCTCCGAAACTAGATGTGCTGCAAACATGGGGGATTGGAGAGTCATTCTCAGAAAAAATAGCTCTGTAAATGGGAAAGTCAATACTGTAATTGGTATTCTTAGAGGGAGCAAATAAATTAGCTGTATAGTTCAGCAAAACGAGGGAGTATGCATGCCTAACTGAACAACGTCGCACGCACCGCTTTGGCTAATAGCGATAGACCAGCCACGCTTAGTCGCGCCATATGTTCATTCCTATTTTGTAGCTACCTTAAGTGTATTGCTCAGAAGACAACATTTGAATAGACGTAACGAGTGTTCTCATTTGTTACAGTATGGAAGAAAGCTCACAAATAATCGTGGTATAACACATACTCAGGCTCCTTATCAATGCTTTCTAAACACTCAGGGAAAACTGAACTTTTGGGATGCTGCGAAATGCACCTCAAAACATTTTGGGGCTGTGAAATGACGATGCATTCACTGTGACACGTTGGTTTCAGTGCATTGTTTTTACCAGAAGAACATATCTACTGATAAAGAAATAACATGAAAATATAAACGCGAAGAAGGTGAAATATTCAATAGCCACCGTTAAACTATTTTGCCAGAAATAGGAAACTCAGAATAGGAACGGAAAGAAGAGGCTTCCGTGAAGAACACTAAATAGATACATGATCGTACTGAACTAGTTCACTATGTCGGTTTCAGAAAATACGTCATAAACGCCATTCTTCCGCTTTTACTGAAGCTGAATCGAAGATGTGTAGAATTCGCGAAGCATTGGTATCAAAAATGGTTATATATTTGCAAACCATAATGTTATCCTTTTATGCTCCTATTGTTTCTGTGCGGAATTAATAAGTTTACCAAAATTGCTTTCAAATACTAGTGTAACGTTCGCGATATTGTGCTTTTACATTTTTAGAATGTATGCATTAATGGAATAGATCTTATTTCCTTATAATTAGATGCATGTACGTACAATATTAAACAGAATATTATGTTTCGGAACTACATATAACACTTTACTATTTAAATTCAACAAATCAACTTATCAAAATTAACATATTTAATGTGCTTTATTGGTGATTCGTGTTTCTTAATTTTAGCTGTCTAAAACTTCAAAATCATGCAAAAACATACAGATAAATAATGGAAGAAGCTCATTTTAATAAGCATAGTAAGATAAGCAGTATAAAACTGAGCAAAATAAATCGTAAACTGATGAGAAATTACCCAAAAATGAATGGTCACAGTTTAGAGATGAACGAAATTTTCTGTGGCTTACAATCAAAGTTTGTTTATTTGTAATTCATTTCATATTATGTTATATTTATTGCTGAGTATGTGTTCTGCGCCAATACTAAACAAATTCCGTCATGTTGATTAAACTTCTAAAAACAAGATCATATAATTTGAAAGTATATTAATATTACGAACATCTGGTTGGTGTGGGGAGATGGTGTGAGTGCGTGTTTGTGGCTGTATCCTCGAACAATGTTGCCAATTTTATGGTTTCCCTCCAAATTTGTCCTTATTTACTTATTTTTGTTCTACCCATCAAATCTTTTGCATAATAGTGTTCCAGGTCATTTCAGTGATAATATAAGAGAAAGACAAATTCACTCCTCCCATGGGCAATGCTACATTTTGTTTGAAATTATAATGCGTGAAGTTATACTGAAGAAAATGTCCATAGAATTTCCACGATAATTACACCCAAACATGGGTAAATGGTATTTTCCATACTATCGTATTCTGCAAAATATTAGATATTGCAGAATCAGTCACACAGCAAGCTTGTACAATTAGCATTCTTGATTATCTTTTATTTATTAGACTATCTCTCAAATTTAATAGGCCATATTAAGGGAGCCAATATTTGAAACTAAATGACATGAGAACTAAAATTAATCAGCTTATGCCTCTAGTATTGGCCATAAAGTTTTGGCTATGAAGATTTATTTCACGTCTCCGCTTTGATATCGACACAAGACACATTAGGATAACTGCGCAAGCTTGCGAGGAAAGCTCCCATAAAAACTGGTTACAAAATGTATCTAAATAATAACACAGTGATAAGTAATTTAGCGTATCCATATACTTATTATATTAATTTACGTGTTCCTAATTGTTTTGCACGTAAATTTTCCTTACATATATATCAGAGTACTAGTTATATGGATGTAATAAATTAATGCTTGGTATGAATATCTCTAATGAGATGCAGAGGAGCCAATACCAATTTATATATTGATTTTAAAGGATTCTTGGGATATCTTTTAAGACCATAAATGGGATGATCTGTGCAAAATAAATACTAAAATCAGTTATTTTCAAGCGCTATAAACACTCATGACAAGATAGCACTTTTATTTAGCTATCTCAAGTTTATTCTATATTTCAATATTTGTTTAAAATATTATTGTTGATTTCCTTTATAAAGCTACTTTTAAAAGTGCAATAACCCATTAACAATAAACTCCTAGAGCTTTCTATAAGTACAGCTTGTCTACATTCGACCAAATTAACTTTGTCTTCTGGTTCGTTTTGTGGATAACTTAAAGAAGCAAATAGTTTAAGATAGGAGCAATCATCACATAGAATACAATTGTTTGAAAATAAAATTTTATTCATTAAATAAGACAATACATTTGTTAATTAACTCAATACAAGTTTTGCAAATATTTTTAATAAGAATTAAGCTTTCTACAAATAAAACATAATGACTTAAAGAACAACGGAAGTTGAATGATCCCGACTGATAGTTATTATACTTTTAAAAATAAAAACAATTTCTACATTCAAAACAATGTAAAATAAATCTTATTCTGAGAGCGACGAGGAAATGAAGATTTAAATTAAACATTTACATAATCTGTTTAATATTTTATGTATTTATAGTTATATATGCATTCCCAATGAGCAATTATTTGCTATCGCCATTTCAAGCAACGTTTAAAACTTGAATTTTATATTAGATGGCTGCCGGGGAAATACGTAGCATTTTTCTAGCTATCAGAGAAAGTATTAAAACTAGTCGATCGAAGAGAACGAGGAAGAAAATACGAGTTATTTAGAAGGTGATCATAAAAGCAGTGAATGTTGGTTGAAGAATGTTTAAAAAAACTTGCAAAATACCAGTTTTAGGAATAATTTCGAATCCTACATAAAAATAATTTAGGTATTGTTAAAATGTGTATATGACAAATAGCAATTTTAGAAATCTATTACAAGAAATAATTGCGAAATTTAGTCTTCACTCTGATTAATCAGTATATTTTGAGAGTTTGATAAAATTACAATCGGAAACTCCATGGACATCTCTCTTCTTCTTTTTTCATAAATCCTTTTGTAACATTAATTTATTGGCCACAACCATGAATTGAACTCCAGTGGGAAACCAAAAAGTGTTTGGCAGAAATAGTGTACCTACTTGAAGTCTGCTAGTGTGCACCAGAGTTCTACCACAAACAGCACGAGACACCATAAGATAGGGAAATAGTGTTAGAGACCTGGCTTACCGTTGGCATCCTTCGCCTCTAATCCCTCAGCCTCTATCACGATCACGTTCAGCACCACTATAGGAGGCTGAAACACAACAATATTTTATGTAATCGTAAAATACATTAATATGGAGTAAACATAGACAATTTACTAATGATGCTAAACTTTCCAGATTGATTTACATAATTGCATAAACATTTATAATTAATTACCTCCGTTATTTATAAAAAGAGGTCATTAGTTTCAAACTTCGGGTATGGGTTCCTCACACCATATGTCCCATAGTCCTTGGTTTTCTGGTTAGTAGGTGTTCAACATAGTGATAAACTTGTAACACACATAACTCATAATATATATTCGAAATGTTCACCTCTTGCCTCTATGCATGCCTGTACTCGATGAATTATGGAATGTCGCACACTTCAAAAACTCCGGTTTGGTGGCGAATGGTTTTGCAGGCTTCCATGGTACGTCGATGAAGCGTTTCTGCATCCGGGATGGCAGATCCATTAACTAATGATTTAAGATGCCCCCCAGAGGTAAAGATGTACAGGATTGAGGTCGGGTGAACATGCTGGCCATAGAACAGGTCTTCCTCTGCCTATCCATTGGTGACGATAGATACCAGTCAGTGTATCTCGAAAAATGCCCCATCATGCATAAACAACATATTTTTTCTTATTTGCAGGAGCAGACCTTCGTGAAGTAGGTTGGGAAGACTATGCTGGATAAATTCCCTTTAGAGAGCTCCAGGAAGTCGTGCTGGTAAAATGTATGGATCTATCAGACAGTCACCTACAATGCCAGCCCACACATTCAGACTAAACTATTGTTGATGTCTAGCCTGAAGTACAGCATAAGGATTACGATCTGCCCATACGTGTACGGTGTGGAAATTGGTAATTACATCTCTCCCAAACATTGCCTCGTCTGTAAGCAAAACTGACGGGACAAAGAATTTATTGGCTGTTTGTGCTACAAACTAACGGCAAAGGTTTTCCGTGGTAGATAAGCGGCAGGCGAAAGGTCCTGCACACGTTGAATATGATATGGATACAGGAGCTGCTCGTGAAGTACCCTCCATGCTGTCACGTGTGATATACCACATGCCACAGCCGTCTTCTACTGATACCTGCATCGTCTTCGACACACTTTTAAATCTCTTCTTCACATTCCGACGTACGAACAATTTTTTGGTCTTCCTGGAACAACAGTCATTGGTACAACGGTTCCTGTCTCAGCAAGGCGACGATAAACAGCGACAGAGGTTGGATGACTCGGTTGTCTTCGTCTGGAAACTCCATCTGATAGAGCCGTGCAGACTCAGGGCCTTACCATTTGCGCGACCATACATAAAATCATGCCCGCCTGTTCACAAAATGAATATCCAGCCATGGTGGGACGAAGCACGTGCAGCTAACTCACTACATGTACACAATTCAAAAGTTGAAGACAGACTGATAAATGATAAACGTAAACAAATCTCCATAGCAGCACTTCGCCATTTACCGTATGTAGTACAATAGGACAAATCCTTCTATGACAGCATAGAGAATAGAAATTTTGAGGTTGGACCCCGAAGGCCGTTTAACTCACACTATCATTGTGATAGGAATAATGCGAAAACCAAAGATTTTGGGACATATATTCTTATGGACTTTTTTCCATCTTTTGGTATGAGAAACACATACCTGAAGTTTGTAAAAGTATTTCTGAAACTTCCTGTATATAGTGCTGTCAGTTCTTTAAAAAAGGATTTAAGATTTGTCTTTATTGAATTTTAAAACTGACAACTCTTACTTCAGTATACTTATACTCGAAATAAAGAATTCCCTTCTTATTCAAAGCTTTTAGATGTGGTTGCCAGAAGGCAAGCAGTAGCCCTTCACTGAGATATCCATTTCCATATTTCTACTGGAAAGTGGAAGTTACTGTAAGTGTAAATGATTTGTGTATGAAACTTGGGTATTGGGTTTAACTGCTAGATTCGGGAAACAAAATTAAATAACTAAAATAGAAACAGAAAAGATATTTCTATATCCTCTTTGATTTCCTGCCATAAAAGCGTAAATTAGTTTATGGGTCGATAGTACGCATTACACTCCCGTCTACTTCAAGCACATGTGCTCTTTGCGTCGGTGTCATAATACGCAGGATTAATTTTCTTCCTTTTTACACGTTTTGGTTGTTTTTTCTTTCGTTTTTCTTGTTTTATCCTTTACTCTCTCATTACACGCATTACACATACCTACAAATACCCATGCCCAAAGCAATACTCGAATCCGCAATCCACTGCATCGCATGAAACATTAAAGCTACATAATTTAGCGAGCGGTGCATGGAGATCAGGTTCAAACTTCAATATTGAAGAAACTTACAGCTCTCACCCGCCTCGGTAGCGTAGATGGTAGCGTGTCTGCCTCACGTTCAAGAGGACCCGAGTTCGAATCTCGGTTAGGGTGGGTTACCTGGATAAGTATTTTTCCGGGGTTTTCCCTTATCTTGGTAGACGAATATCGGGTAACTCTAAGCTCCATGGACCCCGGACTCATTTGAGCATCATTTCAGCCATTTCATTCATCATCCGATCTGACTTGACTTTGGATGACGCAAATTACAACAACAAACTTACAGCTCATTTTGTAAAGGAAGGTTTGATACGAAATGACTTGTCTGACAATATCAAGGTAGATCAGCTATGGAGTAGTTACAGAGATGTTCTGTTTAAGGATATTTCTTTTGACATTAGAAAAGTTAATTAAAAGGATCAGAAAATAACATTTTACTTTAGTACATGCTAGTTGTGAAACTATAACGTGCAAACGAGTTGGATAATTTAAGAGTAATTATATCAAAATTATTGCATTAATTTTCAAGAAAAATAGGAAAGAAAATTTTGTAAATTAAATACTAGTGTCTTCAGTGACGATAATCTTTTTTTTTATTAATTTAATCTTTCTAGCTTTGGTTAAAACGCAAGTATTTGAAAATTATTTCCTTTTCTAATAATTATAATAAAAAACGGGTAGTAGGTACTACCAAATTTTATTATTATTATTATTATTATTATTATTATTATTATTATTATTATTATTATTATTATTATTATTATTATTATTATTATTATTATTATTATTATTATTATTATTATTATTATTATTATTATTATTATTATTATTATTATTATTATTATTATTATTATTATTATTATTATTATTATTATTATTATTATTATTATTATTATTATTATTATTATTATTATTATTATTATTATTATTATTATTATTATTATTATTATTATTATTATTATTATTATTATTATTATTATTATTATTATTATTATTATTATTATTATTATTATTATTATTATTATTATTATTATTATTATTATTATTATTATTATTATTATTATTATTATTATTATTATTATTATTATTATTATTATTATTATTATTATTATTATTACTATTATTATTACTATTATTATTACTATTATTATTATTATTATTATTATTATTATTATTATTACTATTATTACTATTATTACTATTATTACTATTATTACTATTATTACTATTATTACTATTATTACTATTATTATTATTATTATTATTATTATTATTATTATTATTATTATTATTATTATTATTATTGTTGTTATTGTTGTTATTGTTATTGTTATTGTTATTGTTATTGTTATTGCTATTGCTATTGCTATTGCTATTGCTATTGCTATTGCTATTGCTATTGCTATTGCTATTGCTATTGCTATTGCTATTGCTATTGCTATTGCTATTGCTATTGCTATTGCTATTGCTATTGCTATTGCTATTGCTATTGCTATTGCTATTGCTATTGCTATTGCTATTGCTATTGCTATTGCTATTGCTATTGCTATTGCTATTGCTATTATTATTATTATTATTATTATTATTATTATTATTATTATTATTATTATTATTATTATTATTATTATTATTATTATTATTATTATTATTATTATTATTATTATTATTATTATTATTATTATTATTATTATTATTATTATTATTATTATTATTATTATTATTATTATTATTATTATTATTATTATTATTATTATTATTATTATTATTATTATTATTATTATTATTATTATTATTATTATTATTATTATTATTATTATTATTATTATTATTATTATTATTATTATTATTATTATTATTATTATTATTATTATTATTATTATTATTATTATTATTATTATTATTATTATTATTATTATTATTATTATTATTATTATTATTATTATTATTATTATTATTATTATTATTATTATTATTATTATTATTATTATTATTATTATTATTATTATTATTATTATTATTATTATTATTATTATTATTATTATTATTATTATTATTATTATTATTATTATTATTATTATTATTATTATTATTATTATTATTATTATTATTATTATTATTATTATTATTATTATTATTATTATTATTATTATTATTAGATTATGGTAGCAGTGCTTTTTAAAACAAATGTGTAAGAAATCTTTGTTCGAATTCTTTCTGTAATTTAAAGATATCTTTATATTTTGGTGAAGTTTTTCTCGTACGTCAGTATATTCTACAAGTTTTCCGGTACGTGTGGTAGTGTAACGAGGGAACTATCGGTTTAGTTTTTGTGAGGAAAAACAATTGTGCCTGTGGAGACACGATGACGTCAGCTGTTGACAGCGTATTTGAAAACGCTCTAAATAAGTTACTCAATATAGCTGACAAGTGCGTAAAAATGAGAAGTGATCTAAAGAAAGATCTTTTTGACGCGATCAGTGATATCAGGAAAGAGTTCAGCAGTGTTAGTTGGGCAGTGGAAGAAAAGAACAAAATGATCTGTGAACTGGAATCGAGAGCGACAGAAGCGGCGTCCATTGTCCAAGCCTTGCATTCAGGCGAGGATGAGTACGCGAGACATCTAGCGCCCACGGGAGACAACCACTGGACCAGCGAGTGGAGGGTGGTGCCATCTGCAGGTAGGTCAAAGAAGTGCTACTCCGAAGTTACCAAGAGAAACCAATAGTGGCGCCAGTCGGATGTGTCACACGGAAAAAAAACTTATAAAATGTTTGTGAAATCAAAAAACAACCAGAGTGTCGAGTACACTAAGACTCTACTCAAGTCGAAAGTTAACCCTGCAAAAATGAAAGTCGGTATATCTGCGCTAAAAACGCTAAAAAAACGGGCAGTTACTTTTGAAATCAGAAAGCCAAGGTGAACTCGAAAAAGTTTGTGAAGCAATAACTGAAACATGCGGGTTAGAACTCGAAAGCTATTTGCCGAAGCTCAGGAATCCCAGGATCATTATATTTAATGTTCCAGAGGATATTACCATAGACAATGCAACAGAAGCCATAGCCAATCAGAATTCAGATCTGAATTTAAGCGAAAGTGCCATAATTCCTAAATTCGTTTTTGCAGATAGAAGGAAAAACAAGAATCTGGTAATAGAAGTCACGTCACAAGTTCGTAGGTGCATTTCGGGCAGGAAACTTAAATTAGGCTGGCACATATGTAATAGTGACGACTACCTATCAGTTACACGTTGCCATAATTGCTGTAAATACCACCATAGAGCCCAGGAATGCACAGGGGAACAAGTGTGTCCACATTGCTCTGGAAATCATAAAATGAAAGAATGCCAAGCACCTAAAGAAAACCATCGATGCATCAATTGCACAAATTATAACAAATACAATGGATCAATGCCTATAAGTGAGAACCATTCATCGCTTGATAAAAGCTGCCCATGCTATAAAACTGCCCTGAAGAAGAATATGGAAAGAATCGACTATTAACATGGATGGTCTCGCGGACAGAGGAAAGAATTATCTACGATGTGTACAGGTTAATTTGCAACACAAAAGAGCAGCAATGAATAATATTATATAGAATATGAACAACAGTAGCATTGACCTCGCCTTTATACAAGAACCTTACACCATACACAGTAATGTAGCGGGAGTGCCTAAATCTCTAAGAATCTATGAGAGTGGAAAGGTCAGCACTGCTTATAAATAACAAAGACATAGATGCCATTCTTATTACACAGCTCTCTGACGAAGACACTGTCGTCGCAGAAATAACGTACAAAAGAATGAAGTTTTACGCAGCTTGTTTATATTTCGATTCCACACAAGATATCGAGGTAAATTTGAGGACAATAGAACGAATTACAAACTATACAAAGGGGAGTGGTTTACTTATAGCAGCCGACAGTAATGCCAGAAGTAAAACGTGGTATGACGTCACAACAAATCACAGGGGGACAGCAATGGAAGATTTTCTAACAGTGTCCAACTTAAACATAGTGAATACTAGGTCGGAGCCTACATTTGAATCTAGAAGAGGCAGCAGTTATGTCGACCTAACTATTGTTAACAACAAGTTGTTAAGGCATGTCAGTGAGTGGACCTGTGGCTCCGTAGAAAGCTGCTCTGACCACTAGGTTTTAACTTTCAAACTTACAAAGCAGATTGAAAACACATCTACAATTGGAATCGATCACACGAGAGCAAAGTATATAGTAAGGAATGAAGATTTCGAGAAATTCGACAATATTTTCCTTTCCACGGTGATATCTAAATTCAATTGTCACTATAATGAAGAGAACTTGCAGATATTAGATCAGGAACTAAGCAGCACAGTGGCAAGTAAAACTGAAGCAGAGGAAATGGCAAACCTCGCCTTTTCATGTATCATAACAGCTAGTAATGCAACCTTCAAAGTTTCAACAGGTGCTAAACAGGCGATAGAAAGGAAGACGGTATCTTGGTGGACAGACGAACTTACTATATTAAGAAAAAGGGCAAATGTACTGCGGAGGAGATACCAAAGAACTGTCACCGGCGAAAATCTACGACAGGAGAGGAAAGAAAAATATCTGGATGGGAAAAGGGAATACGAAAGGAAAATGAGAGATGCAAAACTGATATCATGGAAAGCGTTTTGCACAATAAGTGACGATGCCAATCCTTGGGGTTTAGTATATAAAATAGCTTCCGGCAAACTCCGAACTGGTGTGAGATGACTACATTACAAAAAGACGATGGAACATTTACCACAGATACTGAAAATACAATCAAGTATATGTTAGAGCACTTTGTACCCGAAGACAATCAAGATAGTGACAACGAATTGTACAAACAAATTAGGAAAGAAATTGAAGAACCCATCAATACTAATGATGATAAACCTTTCACAACTGCAGAAATCATCATTAATATGCAAAAATTCAATCCAAAGAAATCTCCTGGGAAGGACTGCCTATCTAGCGACAAAATTACAAGAGCTTTTCAACATCTCCCTCTATTCTTCACGCAAGTATACAACGCGTGTTTAAAGAAGGGATGCTTTCCAAAAGATTGGAAGCAGTCTATTGTCATTCCAATAATTAAGCCCGGAAAAGAAGACTGCCAAGACGCATCAAAATACAGACCAATAAGCCTATTAAATATCGGAGGTAAACTACTAGAAAAACTGACGATTGACAGAATACTACACCATATGTACAGCAATAATTTGTTACACAACAACCAGTTTGGATTTACCCCCCCAAAGGGGAGCAGTTGATGCTGCAATGGAAGTTAAATCTTTCATCGATAATTGCTTGAAGTCAAAACAATGCGTAGTAGTCACTAGTCTTGATGTCAAAGGTGCCTTTGATGCAGCTTGGTGGCCTAGCATACTCAAGAATCTAAGACAGCTTAGATGCCCTAAGAATTTATATAATTTAGCAGTGAATTACTTCAGCAACAGAAGAGCAGTATTTTCAGTGAACAACTATACAGCAGAAAGAGAAGTACAGAAAGGCTGCCCACAAGGATCATGCTGTGGTCCAGGCTTCTGGAACATAATGTACAATTCGATGCTGAATTTAGAATATGATCACCGGACAAGAGTGATCGCCTTCGCAGACGACCTGGTAGTAATGACAAGAGGAGCAATCAAATCAGAAGCAGAGAGCGTTGCAAATCTCGATCTTAGAAAAATCAAAAAATGGGCTGATGATAACAAAATTCAATTTAACCAAAAGAAATCCAAGGTTCTATTTATCACAAGAAGAAGAAATGTAGATAGGGATGTCAACATATTTTTGAATCATCATAAACTTAACCAAACCGAAGAAATAAAATACCTCGGAATATATTTAGATAGCAAATTTAACTTCAACGCGCACATTGAATATACTGCAGAAAAAACAATCTCGTTGGTTCATATGCTAGCAAGAACAGCAAAGCTACAATGGGGGCTAGGTCACAAAGAACTTAAGACAATCTATGAAGGTGCTATAGTCCCTGTCTTGACATACGGAGCTCCTATATGGATATATGCGATACGGAAGAATAAAAATATTGCAAAATATAGAAGAATTCAAAGATTAATCAACATAAAAATGACGAAAGCATATAGAACTCTCTCGTATGATGCATCGTGCGTACTAGCTGGAGTATGTCCTATAGAAATAACTATAGAGGAAAAACTCCAAATATATCTGGCAACAAAATGTCACATAGCAGACTTCGACAAACCATTAGAAGTAAAACACTGGCGACATCCTGTCGAAGTGGCAACGATTCAGGAGGTGAACAAAGATAACATATATAGAATGGAAGCGTACACAGATGGAAGTAAAATGGGGGAGAAAGTTGGCGCAGCAGGAATTATATTTGAAAACGGAATTATGACACACCAGTTAAAATTCAAATTGCATGGCCACTGCACCAACAATCAAGCCGAACAACTTGCTATTTTAAAAGTACTAGAGAAATTAGAAGAACTATATTATGCCAGTTCAATAGATAGAAACGGAACCGTTGCAATATACACTGACAGCAGAATTACTATAGATCTACTGAGAAACAACTGGAAAAGGAATCGACTAATAAAATCTATCAAAGACAAACTTCTTGCACTAAACCATTTAAATTGGATCATCCACTTTGGCTGGGTTAAAGGCCACTGCGGAATAGAAGGGAATGAACTAGCAGATAAGCTTGCAAAACGCGCTGCTATCGAAGATAGTGAAATAGTGTACGACAAAATACCAAAAGACGTAATTGTAACGAGAGCGAAGGAATATGGACTCAACAGGTGGCAACAAGTCTGGACGAACACAACGAAAGGTGCAGTGACAAGCATTCTTCCCGTTAGTGAAAAACAGATTGCGTCAAAAGATTCCAATATCCCCAGAACTCACTACAATGTTAACTGGCCATGGAAAATTAAACGCATACCTATACCTATTTAGAATAATAAATAACCCACTCTACCCTTGCGGAAAAGAAGAACAGACCGTTAACCATATAATATTTAATTGCAGAAGACTTGATGAAAAAAGACTAGAATTGGCAAAAAGTGTAACAAGCATTGGAGGGAAATGGCCTACCACCAACGAGAAGATTGCGAATAATCACCTGAAGTCGTTTGTAAAATTTGCAACATCTATAAAAATCACGGACATGGACTGAAGGATTTGGAGTGCAACAACGACAAATTTTGAACTCTATACCGTCAACTTACTCCGGTTTCATCATAATCTTACAATTAACTAAAACATAAAGCACTACTTCTAAAAATATGACAAGTATTTAGATTGAAATAATTACAAATTGTGAACTCACAAAAATCAGCTAGAAGAATAGACTCAATTTAATGTACATAGTGTCTAAAACACAGAATAACCCAATGTAAAATTGTAATGTTTACAATTACTAATTCAAAATAGGACATGTAACTATAAAGCATGTAGTATTACTATGTAATGGAGCATGCTGTTGATATCAATAAAGCAAAAAAATTATTATTATTATTATTATTATTATTATTATTATTATTATTATTATTATTATTATTATTATTATTATTATTATTATTATTATTATTATTATTATTATTATTATTATTATTATTATTATTATTATTATTATTATTATTATTATTATTATTATTATTATTATTATTATTATTATTATTATTATTATTATTATTATTATTATTATTATTATTATTATTATTATTATTATTATTATTATTATTATTATTATTATTATTATTATTATTATTATTATTATTATTATTATTATTATTATTATTATTATTATTATTATTATTATTATTATTATTATTATTATTATTATTATTATTATTATTATTATTATTATTATTATTATGATGATCATTATTATTATTATTATTATTATTATTATTATTATTATTATTATTATTATTATTATTATTATTATTATTATTATTATTATTATTATTATTATTATTATTATTATTATTATTATTATTATTATTATTATTATTATTATTATTATTATTATTATTATTATTATTATTATTATTATTATTATTATTATTATTATTATTATTATTATTATTATTATTATTATTATTATTATTATTATTATTATTATTATTATTATTATTATTATTATTATTATTATTATTATTATTATTATTATTATTATTATTATTATTATTATTATTATTATTATTATTATTATTATTATTATTATTATTATTATTATTATTATTATTATTGGATACAAACCTTATACATAAACGTAAGCCAACATAATAACTGCCCCATTGCTCTAGCTCTACTTCCTATTCTAGTTAGGAATTACATCTTCTCACTGCATTCGTTCTCCTCGAGTGTTGCATGCAAGCAGCATTATTTTTCACCGTTCCCCCTTCCTCACTGCACTCAACTTTTGTTATTAAAGAGACTGGAGACTTAGCCGGCTGTCCATCAAACAAACCACAAAACAGTGCAGCTGCGGTAAGCAGGATGAAATTGCTCCCAAATAGAAGTGGTGGCTGCAGCGCAGCGGTGTTCTATCTCCTTCCCCGTTTGACCAAGCGTTAGCCGGAAGGTATATACCCAACTACTGCACTTAAATGTTAACGGGTACACATGTGCGGCTAATGATTCAACAATTTGTCAGGTAAATAAGCTCTTGTCATGCGTGAAGGCATGTTTACAGGTAAATAAACTGTATTCATTCTATAAATCCACATCGCCTAAAGGTAATGCACTACTGTTTGCTCTGGATGTTTTCGAAAACCTTTACCAGCCTTAGGACGTTATACATTTTGTATTATTTTTAATAAGTTCATTCATTTTGGAGAATAGTGTATTATAGTACAAAATATTCCTCATAGAGTTGTTAAAATACGAGCTTAAGGAAAGCAGTGCTTTTGTAAGAGGAAAATAAAATCGCCTTCATATTTCAAACATAGATAGCAAATGATATTACATTTAAATAATATTTATTTCACTTGTTAGTGCAAGTGTAATCTAGGGTTTTTGGATGAAATGCAATAATTCCTTTACTAAATGCAGAATCCAAGGATATGTAATGCCTCCGTGGTAGTTAATGCGACTCACCTTCAAAAGGTCCCGGGTTCGATTTCCATCGGTCGAACACTATCATTTTGGATATTTTTGTGATTCTCTCTAGCTGTTAGACATATTCGGGAGTGGTTTCTCATCTGTCATGATATCCCTTTCATTCCATTTGTGTTCGAGATAAAGGACAGCTTGCGGCAGGGAAACTTTTTGCAAATATTCTTAAGGAGTGTTTGACTGTTACACAATATTTAGTATTTAACTCATTCTTTTATAGTTACGCTATTCATAGATACAGTCGAAAGAACGCACGTATACTTTATATGTGTTTTTATTGTTTATGAAAACGTACCTAACCGGGAAAGCCTCGATGTCAAAATTTTTAATTGAGTGTCATTGAGCTATTTTATTATTATTGAGTATTATTTTTAATTGAGTATTATTATCCACATTTTTTATGTACTGTTGCCTTACCAATCTCTTAATGTTTACCAATGTTGTGAACTTTCTTTCGAATGTAGTATATTCAGACTATTTATAGAAAATTCAAGATATAAATGTTATTTTTATGTTAATAACTTAAATGTGTCATATTTTAATCAAAATTGTAGGAGGTCATTTCGAATATCACAAACTTCAAAGAATGTACATATTGGGGATTTCTTCAAAGCTTGTAAGTTGTATCTCTAGAAGGTGTACTGAGCTTAAATACTTGTATCTACCGAGTTCTCTTTTCACTTCTGTTGTTTTTGCTAACGCGAACACACATTCGACCATTTTCTAAAAGAGCTTATTTTTTAGGAAATCTGAAAGCACCTACTTCCGTGAAATATAGAATCAAAACTTTTGGTGAAGTACAATACTTCCACCACTTACTGTAAGTACTTGATAATGCTTGTTAGATTATTTCCAGTGAAATCTCAACACTGAATGCTTAGGTGTAACGAAAAGACTAAATCACTATGAGCAGAGTAATGTATAGCTAACAAGAAGCCATGTACGATTTGAATAATCAAATATAAACATAATTCGTAAAGGTCTTTATACATATTAAGGATTCTAAGACTGCAATTAATGTTAAAAGTAAGTAGGATGCAATACCTACAGTGATGCAGAAGGTAAAAATACCAAAAACTCTTGTTACAGTGTTAGGTAAATTGAATGCAATACTGTGTGACGTATACATAACTATGTGTTGCGCAATATACAAAGTGTACATATAATGAACAAGTATAGCTAAATATACTGAGGGACAGGCCGCGACTGCGAAGCGAAAATCATAGCTTAAAGCCAATGGCTGACAACTGCTCATTAACTCGGGATGAATATGCACCTATCCCAAAGTCACTAAGGTATTTCGAGGCTTTAGTAACCGTCTGCTATGCCAAACTGCAATATCGTTAACCATACGGATCCAGCTTAACGAACAGAACCTTCACGTTGACTAGATAGATATTTAGCCCTGATGTGTGCTATTTTGTACCTATATGACCTAGTGTTACACTATCTGATACCAGAACTGTTATTCAGGACTGTTTTGTAGTTGTTAAATATAACCTTAAAATAATTAGAACCGGGAATTCACCTCTTTAAGTTATAGTAACCAATTATCAGTGAACATAAAACAGTAAAACAAAATGTTTAAACATTAAAATGATTGGTAGACCAGGAGAAAAGTGTTGAAGAAACTAGAAAGGTTTATGTAAGATTACTTAGCTTATTCGCTTTTTTGTGCTTCTAATAAGCTATGTAATAAAAAAACACATTCAATGTGTTTACAACTAAGTTTTGGGTCAACTTTGGAAATAGGAGTATTTTAAAACTTAACACTATAAAACAATTTTAATGAAAATTGCGAAATCTATGTATTTTATTGTCAATTTTCGTAACAAAGGAAACAAAGGAAACATAATCACATTTAAACAGAAAATATTAGTCAATTAGAACGAATTGTATCATTAATAGTTCTTAAGTTAACAGATATAATGAAGGTTATGTAGGAAATACGGCCCATTTGGAATGAAAACTGGAGGAAAATGTGCTCCAAGAAAGGGGAATGCAAGATAAAAGAAGAGCAATACAGGCACATTGCGGTAAAGAAATTCAGAGAGAGAAGAGCAAACCGATTATTAAAATTAGAAATTAGTATTCTTATAAATAAATAAATCTAAATTCAGAACCGAAATAGGGGCTAAAAGGATGTGATGAATATTGCATACAACTA
The DNA here is from genome assembly GCA_030765055.1 of Mantis religiosa. Classification (NCBI taxonomy): domain Eukaryota; kingdom Metazoa; phylum Arthropoda; class Insecta; order Mantodea; family Mantidae; genus Mantis; species Mantis religiosa. Next base: position 162,360,390 of record CM060947.1, on the reverse strand, counting down.
ACTCTCATTAGCTTGCAAACAGAATATAATTTAAATATTTCAAATTTTACTTCTTGAAAGCTTATTAAAGTAAGTGGAACTATTTTGCTCTGCCTGAAAATTTAATGTTTATGTTTCGCATAAAATGCACGTTTTGATGTATTCTGAACCCAAATAAATCAGTTTATTTAAAAAAGATGTTTATATCTACGAGCAACATAATTCAAAACGGAAGATCGGAGCGTTATAAATTTTGCATTTTAACTAAGTCATTATTGGTTTCTCAAATTCTTTACAGACAGAAGTGTACTTTTAATGAATTTATGTGAATAGGAAAATTAGTTTTAATGAATGCTATAATGGAATAAATAGAGAAAACTATATGACTACATCAAATCATATTTTTAAAAGTTTTTAGCTATAATACACATTTTTATTTTCTGAACTGTTTACCCAAAAATTTGATACGAAACATCACTAGAAATATGTATTTTGAGACTACCAGAATTTTTGAATAGTTGTAGATGTAATGAATTTACAGTTCAGTTTACTACACTTTGGGTAGCCATGTACGCAAATGTTAGTCCAAGTGTTTTAATTTTATAACTTTTATAAACTTTTCCATTGTGCTAGTCTTTCTTAAAGAATGTGAATGTTTTAGCATCCAAGTCCTCCGACAAGGAAATAGAACTTGTGTTTCATAAATAGAGAATGCATTGAATTTTGCAAAAACACTTTATAAAATGCAATAATTCTCTATTATTTACTTTGTTATCTTTCTTTGTTAAATTATGCAAAGCAAGTAATTCCTATTTCTTAAGAAACAATAGTTTTGGCATTATACGCGATAAAGAAATAAACCTCTGTAGTGCGTTTTGTATACTTTAACAATACCTCAAGTAATTGTTAATATCTTAACGTTTAGTTCACGTGTGTGAACTAAATTTGCTTTGTTAGATGATTTACGAACTCGCGATTTCTTAACTCTAGCAAAATATATCTCTGCCATCATTCTTTGAGCGTGAATTTATTGTTTCTGAAGGGTGCGTGTGATCTGGATAGATACGCGTTTAAACATTTAGTTACTATACCGCAAGACGTGAATTCTCGGCTCTAATTATTTTTCGAGGTTGCATTCCTTTCGTAACTACAAAACAGTTGATATAATAGATACAACATAGTGTAACCGTGAATTTCATGGCTACAAAAGAGTCAATGCAACAGACAGATACTGTTGCGATACATAGAATATACAGTTTCGCGACCCAACGTTATGTCTCATGCAGCACACCGTGAAATGTTAAAGGACAAAGAGGCTTTTGCTCTTAAAGGGGCGCAAAAGACTTCAGTTCATATTTATCCAGAACGGTGTATTCCCACATATGCTCTAGTTCCGATTGTCATCTTTTCTCCCCTTTATCAGTTTGAATAAAACATTTACTCGAATTACTATGATTCTCCACCAATTTTCTCTCCTGCGTGGTTTACATGTTTCTGTTGTTTTCATGGACACTACCACAAAGCACCTCCTTTTTGTCGATAACGAATTATTATAATCTGAAGTATAAGAATTTGTAATGTGGACAGACAAATCGAGTGCCATCAGAAATTAATGATATAAAACGTCATAGCGAAAAGAGAAATCTAGTCAAACCAAGTGGAGACATTAAACATGTTCAAATATAAAGCGTAACTCATGTGACTGAATTAGAAACTTCAGTTTGTCACAATGGAGTGGTATAAAGCTTTTATCGCAATAATGCGATAATCTAAATCTTTCAGTTATGTGCACTGTCACCAGTTCTATTTATGGATCAACCTACAAAAAATTGCATTAACAGGAGCAAAACAATAAGATAGAGTGTATGAACGATGTGTATTAGAAGAAATTAAATTGCTTGTTGCCTATTTAAATTAGCTAATTCTAAGTAGGATATATTAGTAAAGGATATATTTTAGTAAATGTATTAACATAAGTGGTGTGTTTTGTCACCGATATTTGCTATACGTGCCTCAGTGGCTATGGCTACGTATCACACTCCCTTATTTACATTTGTTCTTAATAATGAAATATGTAATGTGGACAGTAATAAATATAATTATTATTAGTGTAATTAATTTCTTAATATAATTTACAACTTTAAAGCAGAAAATAAAGAAAGAAAATGCACAGAATGACTTCAGAGAATAAGATGGAAATTAATTCAATTAATTGTAGTTTGATAATATTAGCCTATGATACGGAAGGTTCCTTAAAGAAAGCTGTTGCTGTATGCAAATTTAATGGATGTTGTTATCCCGGAGTGTGCCTGTCAGGTTGTCATGGAAACGGCTCCACGTCAGCTCACCCAGGGACATGGTTACCACTCCTTGCCTGGATTTATGTTACGATATTATACACATACATGTCAACAACTCAAATTACCCTATATGATCAATGGAACACAATCCGGATATTACTTCCCTGCTTTTACCTACAGAGTAATATGCAAATAAGTTAACTACAGTACATTTCTTTAACTGTAAGGCTGCTATCCCTGGAAGCATTAGTATCTATCTCAGTGGCCAAGTAGTTTGGTTTAGTGTCATTATAACTCGTAGAATATGTCGAAATATGCGTTTTTGTCCTTTTGTTTGTTTTCTTTTAGATATTATAAATGAAGAGATAAAAAGCTAAGGCAGTCATAAAATTCCAAGGAAAGCACTTTAGCAGTCTGGACATTTAAGGATCTCACTGCCAAATGTACGAATCTATATAATCAGGCTTAAAATGCTGTCGTATTATACTTCGTATTGTTTCTATGTTTGTCTATTTTTATAGTGTGTTTTTATTTTCCTCTTCGATTACTTCGTCTCAGTATAACAGAAGACGATGGCTAAATTGATACGAATACACACCCGCATTTAAGAGATTCATTAATAATAATAACTAACAGGTTAAGCCGTTTAATCCACTACATTACAAAACCCCAACATAGAAGAGATTATTCTCTTGGGTTGTCCATGAATACATATATGAGTTTTCTGGTCTATGTTTCCGGATAAGCTGCTAGCTCTGATGAAAGTTGATACGGCACCTATTGACTTTTTGTGGGACAAAGAGCGCGTGCTCCGCATAATGTATGCCTTGAGCTAATGTCAGGCAGAAAATCAGTCACTTTTGTTTCAAATGTGCATTCTTAAATTTGGGAATGTCCGAAAGGGAATACTTCGAAAATGATTATCGTCAAACTCCAGACACATGTTTCCTTCAGTAAGATTTAGCGCCGACCTTAATTTGAACAGATAACATGAAATGAAAAATTTAGAAAAATTGCAATAGTCTTATATAACTTGATACGTCAAATATATCAGGATTAAGTGAAAATCTCTGGGTATATTTCAAAATTATTTTTCGATTTTCTACTCAAGGGAGGACAGTAAAGTAAAACACTCCACTCTATATGTCTGTTATTACTTTTGTTCCTCCTTTTGTCTGTTTCATGAGGACAAGGACAATGAAAGAATAATATAATGCGTCTTTCGTGTGAGGCCCGCATTTGTAAAGTCCGGAATTCGATTCCCTGGTAGGTGTATAAAATAATGTATACACAATTTATTTTCTGTCAGTTTCTTTCCGTTCCATTAATCTTTATGTTTCAGCTGTGCTTTTAGGTTTGAAGGCATAGCGTTGGGCCGAACAAATAACAGGGATTCTTACTCCAATGAAAGATTACGCCCGTGGACACTAGAGGAATGTTTGGAACGGACCCTCCGGGCAGATCTAATGCTTATTTTTTTTTTATTTATTTATTATATCGGTCAGCAATAATACATGTTTTGCCGTTCTGGGAGAACAGGTACAAAATAATCATAGAGTAATAACATTTACAAAATAATCATAGAGTAATAACATTGTAGAAGTAGGACAGTGTGCCTCCTCTGAACTAATAAAAATGTGTTACTGCACTAATACAAATTTGAGGATACTGAACTAATAATTGTATACATACTTCAACAGTGAGGATTTATACAGCAGAAAAGAAGAGTACAAAATAAAATGTGGAAAAGTAGATCATTCAGAAGCAAAAGTGTTATCACTGATCTAATGCTGGAAGGGGCCTTGAAATCAGGAACTTTAGGTAGTTGCGGCGTCTTTATAACCTGTCTGCATACTACATGGATGGCAGTCTCTTGACGACATCTTTAGATTTCCATATGAGTTATTTTCTCATTATACAGCTCAGACCAAAATCCATCCCGTATACTAAATTGAAGCTATCAATATTTTTCCGTCAGATGAAGATCAATCTTTTCTCAAAAATGCTGCGGACTAACCCAAAAAGAGAAAGATAAGGAACTCTGGATCTTAACTGCGTTAAACTTGGACCAACATACGTCAAATGCAAAAAATTAGGGATATTAATGACCTTTAAGAATCTTTACCATCGATTTATCATGTATTCTGATTCCTTAAAATGCAATTGTTCAGAACTATGAAAATGGGATAGATAGCGAGATTTTGAAAGACTTATTTTATGGATAACAGATGTGTCATTTTATTTAAAAAATACAGTTCCTTGCCAGATGTTTAGTTCTTTTGCTTTTGTTCTCTGCTTTTTGTTGCTATTGTTTTGTATTGTTAGTGAAACAGAAGAAAAGACATCGGTGCAGAAGTAGTTGAACCCATTAAAAGCTTTGTAGCATTCTATAAAAAATGTTCAATCTCAAAAGTATTTTAACACTGATCAACGCATTGTTGTTAAAATGCGATAGGAAAGTATAAGTGAAGAATTATTGTTATTCAAAAGAGCTTTCATTATTAAAATACCGTGTATGTTTATTTTTAACTCAATGCTCTCTATTTTAAAAACGACACGTTAGATTATCGTCGCATTCATCTTCTCAATTTTAAACAGTAGTTTAGAGAATTCTGTCAATTCAAATTACAATATGACAAATTTTAAACAACTATACTTAAAAACATAAATTATTATGAGATCAATTTTATTTTTTCTATCACCTACCAAAGACAGTTCAGAGGAAGCAGGCTAGTCCACTAAAAGTTCGATGTTTAGATATAGCCAGATATATGTTTTGTGGCCCCTGAATCTGGATAAGCACTATGTGTGTAAGTGTGGGCGTGCGTGTATGTGTTTGAACATTGTAACTAAAAGGCTAAAAGCAATATAATTAATACAAACTCTCAGTAATAGTAAATATTTAATAAATAATATGCAACATAACATATTATGAACATGTAGTGGAATAAATAATACAATATTTGCTAAATATGAAATAAAATGAATGATTTAAATGTTACAGTAAAACAGAAATTAGCAGAATATGTAATAGATAATATATGTACACGGTGTTCATTTTTATTTTGACGTCATTAATAGCATCGCTGATGGAGCGAGTTTATATACGATTCCCCTAGTGGCTTGCATCGTATTAGATGTGCTGACAGCAGCTTTGAGGCCTCCCACTACCGGCAGGTAAATATACTATTTGAGAGGTGTGTCTGCCCACGTAATACAAAGGTGTATAATTTCGCCTGGTGCATAGATACCATAACTGTTTCTAAAGTTTTTTTAAACTGTTACGGCTTTCAAACTGTTTTAAAATAACTGCAATGCAATACTCTGAAAAGTTAATTATGCAGCCATAGAAAGTATACCATGAACAGCATAAGAAATGATAAGTCAATGAACACTTATTTCACAATGAACATCTATTTTTCTGTTATAGTAGACATACATATTGCAAACCTGTCACAAAATATAAACATTTCAATTTGATCTGAATTATTTTTATCACCCACAGTATCCTCACAATTTAACTTCATTACAAACCAGAAAATTAGCAGAACATGTTATACGAATGAAAAATAAATTAGTGTTATAATATAAATGCAAAGCTTTTATCCAAGTCTAACCAAGAAAATATCACTAGTACATAGTATTATGTGTCCATTTTCTGATATTTCCTTTCTCTCTTCCCCTTAAACACTGTATTGCGAGAAGGTATGCTTGAGGCCTTTCTGCCATAACATGATTTATTGCTTCTAGATTGGGACCAGTCACTTTATAGCGTCCAGTGTCTCTCTTTTTGCGAGTAACCCTTCCTGTATCTTGGAAATGTTTCATACATCTATTGGTTGTAAAAGACATAAGGAGACCAACATAAATATACATTTTAATTAAGCGTGAGAATGACAAAAGGTTTATATGATATACTGATAAAGCGTAAGACGTCTATGTTTCAAACTTTTTTAAATTTTTTTTTTATTGATCGATCAGCAGTACAATGATTTACAGATCAGAGTGAAAAGAAGGTAACAGTGCAATAAATTGAAGAACAATAACACTCAGGGGTAGGCTAACAGGCCGCCCCCTAACTACATTAAGTTAGAACTCCAATAATACTCTCTGAGAAATTATGTCAATATTGAAGATGTAAGACAGGCATCAAGCACTAGAATCACTCGAATCAGATATATCACTTAGAAGCAGGTCCTGTGGTAGTCTCCTCTTCAAGCGTGAGGACTGGCGCGTGCGGACGCGGATGTTATAATGCACAGCTCCTGGAACTTCTTGCAGCATGGAAAAGAAACGACGAGCGATCCTGCGAATGTAGTCGTGAAGAGGTAATAGTCCTAGTTCGTGATGGAGCTACTGATTACGGATGAACCATGGAGCGTTGGTAGCGATGCGCATGAAGCGATTCTGTATACCTGAAGACGATGCAGATGACATGTGTGTGCGGCCCCCCACACTTGGCAGGCATATGTAATTAGCGGACGAACGAGTGATTTGTAGAGTAAAAATGAAGACTGTAGGCCGAGGCTGGAACGGCGATGCATCAGAGGTGAGAGTTTTGAAAGTCGCCCGGAGGCCAGTGATATAAGACGATCGATATGAGCACGCCAGGTCAGTCGAGACTCCAAACGCACTCCAAGGTATTTAACGGGGGTTGTAGTGGGGAGCCAAGGGACACTGTTCCTGTAGAGACACAACGGAGTAAGCGGAGTATATCGGCGAAGAGTGAAGATTTTAGCCTCGGTTTTCTGAGGGTTCAAAGAGATCCGCCAAGTGCTGAACCAATGAGTTAGGCGATCTAAAGAGAGCTGTACTACTTGTGCTTGCTGGAGATTAACATGAGAATAATATAGTACTGTGTCAGCGTAAAGAGCTAAAGAAGTCGGAGCTAAGTCAGGAATAGCAGAAATGAATATATTAAATAGAGTCGGGGCCAAGATAGGTTTCAAACTAAAGTATGTCAATTTGACGGTACCTGGACACTTTGACAACACTACGCTCCGAGGAACTTTTCTGCATGCTGGATAGCGTTGCATAACTCCCCTATTCAGCGGTTTATATTATATTTATATATACCGCCAATTTTAGTGCCGGTACGAAACCAGCATTCAAAAATGAAGACGCGGGGATCTGTGTTCATATCCAGGAGAAGCTGGTTGTATTAGTTACCAGCTGTGTACTGAGCAAAGGAAAACGTATCATTACTTAATTAATAACCAACTGATTTGATCATTACTTAATTAATGGTGTCATGATTGACCCATTTTACATTGATGGCAACTTAAATTCTGAAGTGTATTGACGCCCTCTACAAAATGCAATAATTCATGTTTGTGCTACTTTATTCCCTGGAGAAGGAGGAGTAATTCACAATGAGATATTATTCCAGCAAGATGCTGTCCCAGACATATTAGAAGGAAGGTGGTAAGTTATCTAAATCATGAGTTTCCAGGAAGATGGATTGGCAGAAGTGAAAGTATTGAATGGCCCTCAAGACCTACTGACCTGAACTCCTTGGACTCTTTCGTGTTGGAATATTTTAAGTGTAGGGTCTACAAGAACCGACCAAGAGGTCTTGAAGAGTTAATGTTTAGAACTGGGCGAGAAATGCAGCTGATCAGGCAAACACTGTTGCTGGAAACATTATGTCCCAGACATATTAGAAGGAAGGTGGTAAGTTATCTAAATCATGAGTTTCCAGGAAGATGGATTGGCAGAAGTGAAAGTATTGAATGGCCCTCAAGACCTACTGACCTGAACTCCTTGGACTCTTTCGTGTTGGAATATTTTAAGTGTAGGGTCTACAAGAACCGACCAAGAGGTCTTGAAGAGTTAATGTTTAGAACTGGGCGAGAAATGCAGCTGATCAGGCAAACACTGTTGCTGGAAACATTAGTTTCAAAGTTATACTTTGGCATTGTTTGGCAGTATATGGAGGCCATTTTGAGTACCTTTTGAAGTGAATTCATCATGTGTTGCAACACAGTAGCACTAATTTCGTTATGACTGTGATTTTTTGTTTAAATTTAATATGCTGTGAAACGTCCTAATATATTTAAATTACAGTTGAGAAAGCATCTACTTGTACGTTCCGAGACCTCAGGACCAAAAATGAAGAAAAAAATTACAGTTAATAAAAGTCTGCCTATTCGCAATCACAGTTATATGAAATCATGTTGATATCTAACAATTTTTTTTAAAAAGTGTAACTTCACAAGACTATCACAATAAAGTTAAGAGATGAGACGTATACTGTTTAACGCCCGCTTTGTCATATGCGGTACCGCAGGCGGTACATTGAAGTTACAAGCATTGTTTCATACTCTTTAGTCAACCTGTATTTGCAACTTCTAAAGACGCAATACTGTAAGTACATTGAATACTTTTTTAAATTTGTCATATTCTTACAAATGTTTCCAACGATGTGAGAGCCAAATATCTAAAATTTCATATATTTATGACATTAACATTAGAAGTGAAAAAGGTATTCTGAGACTTTTGAAAGTTTTTATTTTCCCTTGTTATTCATTGCCTCGGACAATTTCAGGTAAAGATTATGGCATCTTAAGGTCATACTAAGCTGTTTTTAAACATCGGACGATGGTTCGGTTCCCTATATTCCTCTTGTGCACACAATTGGAATGAAATTATATTGGTAAATATTTATCCTGATCAACGTGGAACATATGAAAAGAAATCTGATGTGTTCAAATCACATTGCTTTCTCCATTTATTCTTGTAAACAATATTCTTACAAACGCTTATTCTTCTATCTGCCTGATAATTTTGAGATAGAAGTTTGCAGAAATTATTTTATTACGTATTTCCTCTAACGTACAACGACAATAAGAAATGCGTCAGGCTTAAGCAATAGCCACATCTTTTAAGAGCTACTGTCTATATGACACCTTTGGTGTTTCATTACTTTTGCATGAACAGGAGAAAAACAAGTAGAGAAAAGTATAATTATTGTTGGAAATTCAAGCCCTTAACAAGGAATATCTCAGAAATTGTTTGCTTAATAGAAAATTTATTTGACAAACTGTGTGCCTATGTACGGTAAAAGCCATTAGAACAGTGGAAATTAAGGAGTTATTCACAGAAATAACATATTGAATTGATACACATATATCAATATTGAAGATACAATTTCCATTTGTCATAAACACCATAAAACCAATGTAATCCAAACCATGAGATTGACTTTTGAAAGAATAATAAATATCTACAATACTTTTAAAAGTGTAATCTGAGATTGAGCAATTTTCTTGAAAATCTTCGTCATTCCTTCAGGAGGTATTGAACTTAATAGAAAGTTTGGTATTCATCGAAGGTTTCGTTACAGAGCTTTACTGTTAACACACACATACATATGGTATAGCAACGCAAAAAATATCCCTGTAAGGAATGTGCTGTGGGACAAGGACAGCGAATGTGTGTGGCAGAGAACGCTTGCTATACATGGAGCAGACCGTTAAAAAAACATGCGCCCTATTCACTCTGTACATTAAAGCCGAGAAGATTCATTCACAAAAGTAGAAGCCGTCAGAATGTTTTTGGAATGGTCTGTAACTGTACTGACATGGGGTGTCATAAACCAGTCCAGGGAGGGTGCGGGGACCTTCGGCCAACCCCCTGCGTCTCGCCCCTCGGAGACTTTCTCTCCTGTGGAGGAGTATACACACATTACATCACAAACATGCTTTTCTAAAATGATTATATGTTGCACTCACATGGCTTTATTTATTATTGCAAAAACTGTTAAAAATCGTTATCCCTCTTTCTGCTTAAAGTTCATGAGGATAAATATTTGCAGCAATTGTCTGATTGCATTACCTTGTAGATAGAAGATAAGGGAATACAGTATGTTTTAAGCGATAGTCAAATCTTTTAACAGCTGATCGATAGTCGCGGTCTTCACTTTGCATGGCCAAAATATAAAAAGGACGAATAACAACTTCGTATTTGTAAAGTATAAGCACTCAAAATGGAAACCAATAACAATAATCAATGTATTTGATACATGTGGATCTATTGTTCCTCTTACGGTTTACCTGATATGCAATTAATCAAAATAACTACGTCTACTTTTGAGAAAATAAAAGCTGTCATAATAGTGCTCTATATAAAGGGTAATTTCAGATGGGAGGATTTCTTTTAAATCTTCGTGTCACATCCCCGGAAGATGTTCAGCTTTCTGCGTTTGGTATTTATCCTAATTTCTGTTTTTTGAGTTATAAGATCACCGCAGACACAAATACATAAAACCGAAAAGACGCACACTCACATAAACTCTTCTAAAAATACTTATGTTTACTTTTGATTCAGGCAATAATACATGTATTTCTCTGTATCGAAATCTTGGGTGGAATACAGCAATTTCCCCTCGTGCTGCATGTAATAAATGAAGTAAAATTCCATGTCACATAGCACGTTTTTCTTCCTCTGAGATTTAAAAATTAGGTACAATATCGCCTTCCACCCAAAAATTTAATAACAAGAACTTTCGAAAAATAAAGTATTTATGAACCGGAATTCAAAGAAAGTGTTGTTCAGAAAAAGACCCTTGTCTGTGCACCCGTGTGTGTGCTTGGTTTTCAAGTGTCTTGAACAGCATAAAGCAGAAATGAAAACTGTTAAATATAAAACTTGATATTTACGTTCAACTACTTCTAACGTTGCAACACCAAAATGTCCAACAAAATCCCTTAACACACACTGCCCTGCACATGAAACATTTTTGGACGTTTTGATTTATCAAAAAGAACACCTTCAATTTTATTTAAACTACCATGTGTGTAAGATGTTTTTGTGAACAAAAAATGAATTGTATTTATTGAATTTTCTGACAATGTTCTAAGAAACAAGGCTTCGCGGGTGATCAGCCGTGTCAAATTAATAAACGTCGAGCTTTCGGCTATTGTAAACTCCATGGCAAGGCTGATCACCCGCGAAGCCTTGATTAGTAATGCTCACCGTGAAAGCTTCAAGTCTTACAATGTTCTAAGAAATCCTCCTACTGGTTGACTTACGCGCAACTGGTATACCATAGGAGATATGCATAAATCCTAATACACAAAATGTACACCTAGTTAAAACAAATAATTTATGTGAAATTGGAAGTGTGAACTATTTCCAATGTATTCTTTGTGCTAATTGTTTGAATTCTAAATGTCTATCTTATTTATCTCTGCAAACAAAACGTGATTTCAAAGACTTCACATAGCTAACAGATGCGTTCTTAATGCCTCCCACATACTGTCTTCTGTATACCTGTATTGCCCCTTTAACCTTCAAGAAATCTTCGCAATAAGATGATTTCTAAAAAAAAAAAAAAAAAAAAAAAATGAAAGCTGCCTCGATTTACATGAGTTTGAGTATAAATAGTTTTGTACAAGGGCAGAGAAGGTGATGCTACCAGAATTTTCACAAGTCCATTATTTTAGTATACGGTATCTTATTATATCTGTAGGTACGTGTACTCGGCCTAATAATTTTTCTCTATTTAGAAAGAGGAAAAAATCACGAAATAATTCGAACGATTACTTTTTTCAGTTTGGTTTGAACTGTTTGTGATCTGCATATATTCTCTCATGACTGTCGAAAGCTAAGAGAAGGTTGGAGAAATGACTAGCGTAAGGAGTTCACGCAGTGATTCAAGCTGTGACACAAAAGGCATGTTTCGCTAATGAAACCCAGTAGTAATCCTGACATTTCCATGTTTAAGGATGCAAATGGTATGAACTTAACTTCCTTTGTGGCAAGCCTTTTGTGAATTAACTATGATGCAAATGAGCTTGGCTCTCGTCTTTTAAGAGCAAGGAAAAGGCCAGGAAACATACATCACATACGATTTAGAACATAGAGTTCCCTATCAACGATAGGCGGGGAAAGGGACAGTATTTCAAGCAGTTAATCTCTGTGCCGAAGGCATTTCCTCGTATATTGGCATTATATTAGGTCGTAACCTGCTTTATGCTCTCTAAGTTGAATAAATGAAATGATAAATCACTACTACACCAAAATCTAACTTGAACAATATCATGCCTATATTTTACCTAAAACTAAATTAACGTATTCACAGAAAGAAATTTAAAAGAACAAAGATATCGCTAATCCAATAACGTAAATTACTTCCTCTATATTCCATTACCACAATAAGATACGCTAATTTGTAAGGAGGAGACGTAATTGCAATATTTGTGTAAGGTATATTGGAATTTATCTATCCTCTTGAACAGTTGCTCAACTGCGGCTAGTATAACCCTAATGAGTGAAATGGGCTATATCAAAATATTTTAAAGGAAATATTTTACAGCCACAACAAGTGTGAAACCTTGAAATATTGATATTCCATGATTATCTTAAATTTCCTGAGTTGTTTAATGTTGATAGATGTTCCGACTTAAACATGAGAGGCAGCATAAAAAGTTTATATTGTCACGAGGCAATTCGCGTAAGCGGCCGTGAGAGAGAGAGAGAGAGAGAGAGAGAGAGAGAGAGAGAGAGAGAGAGAGAGAGAGAGAGAGAGAGAGAGAGAGAAGCGGGGAGTGAGAGACAGATAGCGCCAAGCCACACCCAGAGACCGGCCCACGTAGCGCCAATGACGTACCGAGGAGTGACAGGGTGGGGAGAGGAAGAGCCAGAGAAACATCTGGACAATTCCCACGCAATCGCAAGGCTTCGTGAAGCTTCGGGGAGTTTCGCCAGCCTTCGTCAAACAGCTAATCGTGTATAAATGGTGAGCTAGAACTGCTAGAAGCAGGTTCGACAGGAGCCGGGAGACGTGCTGCAAATTTGCAGTGCAGCCGTGAGAACTGATAAACGTGTAGTGATTTTAAAGCGAATTCTTTTGTTTATTTACGTCTGCAGAAGCCACGAGAGACTGCATTGGTGTGTGTTACGTCATTCTGCTGAGATCAGAATTGTGCAGGAGCCTTTCTACGGAAATAAAGAGCATTTTGAATTTCTGCAAACTACAGAACCCAAATTTCACAATAAGTGTCACAGAGTGAAACATATGCCAATGCAAGCTACATTGGCAAAGATTTTAGAGAAGATGCCAGAAATGAAAGCGGCGAACGATAGCCTGGCAACCAAAATAAAAACGGCAAACGAGATCCTCGCTGCCAAATTAGAAGAGTGGTTGGCCGGCGTCAAGGAGGACGTCACGGAGCTGGGCAAGCGGATGGGTCAAGTGGACGAGCTCGTCAAGGACTTGGCAAACCGCGATAACGACCTTGAGGGAAAGGCCGACAGAAACACCAAGTACCTGAACGCCATGGTGGAGGACATCTTCGGCAGGAGGTTGAAGGACTTAAAGGCCGACGCTCCGGGACGCGACTCAACATCTGCGCGCTTCAAGCCAACAAAGTACGATGGCACGTCAACGTTGGAAGTCTTCCGCCGAAAAGTCAAGCTTTACTAACCCTTGCGATGGCGAGGGAATTATCCGGATACTTCTCTGGCTCTTCCTCTTCCCATCCCGTCTCTCCTCGGCACGTCATTAGCACTGCGAAGGCAGGTCCAAGGATTTGGCTTGGCTATATGTTTGTTTCACTCCCCGCTTCTCTCTCTGTCTCACGGTGTTCGCTTATCCGAATTTCCTCGTAACACTGCTCCCTCCTCATGGCGTCCCAAAAGCACCATCGTAGCTTTCCAGACGATCCAGATGTATCACCAACATCTTCCCTCGGGGCACGTTCTGATACAGTAGACCACGTCGTTGATTCTCTTTACCATCTGATACGGTCCTTACCACGGTTGTTGAAGTTTTGGGCAGCGTGCCTTGGTCGGTTAGGGCGGTACAACCAGACCGTGTCACCGTTCTGGAATCCTTGGCTATTGGCTTTTCAGTCGTACCGGGTCTTCATGCGGTCGCTCACCACCTGGATGTTCTGAGGAGCCATCTCACGTATGTAGTGGAGATGGTCCACCAGGTTCTCCACATAATCGGTTGCTGGCTGTTTCGCGTCTCGGGGGCTCCCACAAGCAGTGCAAGAACAGTGACAACTTGACATCTCAGTCTCGCTGATGGCTGGGCACGACCTTCCTCAGATGTTCTCCTATAGTCTTGATGTACCTCTCGACCATGCCATCCAACGGCGGGAGCAGAGGTCTTGTGCGGGTCTTGTTCACCCCAATTCTTTCCAGTGTCTTCTTCTTCTTCTTCTTCTTCTTCTTCTTCTTCTTCTTCTTCTTCTTCTTCTTCTTCTTCTTCTTCTTCTTCTTCTTCTTCTTCTTCTTCTTCTTCTTCTTCTTCTTCTTCTTCTTCTTCTTCTTCTTCTTCTTCTTCTTCTTCTTCTTCTTCTTCTTCTTCTTCTTCTTCTTCTTCTTCTTCTTCTTCTTCTTCTTCTTCTTCTTCTTCTTCTTCTTCTTCTTCTTCTTCTTCTTCTTCTTCTTCTTCTTCTTCTTCTTCTTCTTCTTCTTCTTCTTCTTCTTCTTCTTCTTCTTCTTCTTCTTCTTCTTCTTCTTCTTCTTCTTCTTCTTCTTCTTCTTCTTCTTCTTCTTCTTCTTCTTCTTCTTCTTCTTCTTCTTCTTCTTCTTCTTCTTCTTCTTCTTCTTCTTCTTCTTCTTCTTCTCCTTCTTCAGGATAGACTCAAAATTGGTGCGCTGATCACTGTGGAGCTCTAACGGCAGCCCAAAACGGCAGAACAGTTGCTCCACGAGGCAGTCTTTGATCTCCTTCGCCTCCTGGTTCGGGTTGGCATACACCTCCGTCCACTTGGTTAAGTAGTCTACAGCCAGTATCAGGTGCTTCATGCCTCGATCGGAAACTGGGAATGGCCAAGCTATGTCGACAGCGATGCGTTCGAAAACCACTCCGCCGTTGTACTGCTGCATGCGACCCCGGCTCCTTGTTTGGGAGCCGCGCACACTTGACATTGATGGCACCATCTCCCAGCGTCTGCTCGGAGCCTCAGTTAGCAGTAGCGCTGTCGGAGTTTGTTGATCGTTCTGTTTGCTTCCAGGTGTCCTCCTGAAGTACCGACGTGCACCTCATCCAAGACCTCCGGGACCTCCTGTGAAGTACTAGCTGCTCTCTCTGCATCTTCCCATCGGGTGATTCCCATGCCCGACACAGCACGCCCTCTTTGAAGTTCAGCGAGTCCCATTGGAACCAGTGGACCCAGTGGACCCAGGGGACGCAGCGCTTCTGGTTACGTTTTCCTCCAAGATCACTCCTGTCCTGCCCCACTTACCTCAAGAGTGGCCCAAATCGACGTTCGAAAGATGCTCCTTCCTCAGGCTTCCACTATTATAATCGTTCGCTGGCGCTGTCGTGACCACCCTCAGCTGCGGCAGGCTTCTTCTCTTCCACCCTCGTGCATTGACTACACTGTTCTGGACAGGGTCTTTGGGACATGTCATCTGCGTTGGCGTGGCTCTTCCCTCTTACTCTTCCCTCTGGACCAGTGGGCTGTCTGGCTTTCCAGGTTCCTAAAAGTAATTAGCCAGGTTAGAATAAAGTGGTCAGTCCTCAGGTGGAATGGCTGACCGGACAGATATTTGTGGAAGTGCTCCAAGATCTTTACTACCGCTAGTAGCTCTCGCTGGGTGAGCAATAGTTCTCTTCCTTGGATAGCATCTTGTTGTAGTAGGCTATTACTCGCTCTTGGCGGTCCTGGACCTCGGATAGGGCGCTTCAAATGCGATGATCACTGGCATTGGCGCCTTTTGGTTGTGGGAATCCAAAAATCGGAGAACTGCCAAGTGTCTTCAGCTGCTGGAAAGCGCCTTTGGCGTCCTCTCTCCAGGCATAAGGCCAGTGCTCTTCCATCAGGCGAGTAAGGGCTTTAGTGATGTTGGAGAATCCCTTTATAAATTGGCGGTAATAAACGCACAGCCCTAGGAAATTGCGCAATTCTCTCCTCCTTTGGCCGAGGCCAATCTCTTACGGCCTGTGTCTTCTCCGGGTCTGTGGCCACACACATTGTTGAAACTATGTGGCCCAAGTAATTGACTTCCTTGCGGAAGAGCTGGCATTTCTTCGCGTTCCGCTTCAAGTTGGTCGCCTGTAGTCTCTATAGCGCCTTGCTCAGGTTGTCGAGATGGTCTTTGAATGTATTTCCGACAATGATGATGTCGTCCAGGTATAGCAGGTAGGCGTCATAAGTCAATCCTTTCATTACTGACTCCATGAGGTGCTAGAATGTAGCGGAGACCATAGGGCATAACTGTGAATTGCCAAAGCCCTTGACATCTCGAGAATGCGCTCTTCTTCTTGTCTCTAGAGCTACCTGCCAGTAAGCCGACTTCAGGTTTAGTTTCGAGAACCACTGCTCACCAGTAAGCGTGTCCAAGGTATCGTAAATACGGGGTAAGAGGCTGCTCCTTTCTCGTGACAGCGTTCAGCTTCCTGTCGTACACGCAGAAGCGTAGCTCGCCGTTCTTCTTCGTTATCAGAACTACAGGCGAACAGTAAGGGCTATCAGATTCTTCAATCACTCCACTGGATCTCATATCCTCCAGCATGTCCCGTACCGCCTCCTTTTCTGCCATCGAAACGCGCCTAGATGGTTGCCGAATAGTTCGGGCGTCTCCGTGTCGATGCGGTGGAGCACTCGGTCAGTGCGGTTAGTGTCTGTTGGACTCACCGGCACCTCCTCTCGACAGGGCAACAATGACCTGGCTACACAAAGTCCGTGCACAGGAGGTCTTGCAGTCCACCATCGTGTACTTCGCCCGCTGGCCTTTCAGTCGCGCCGTCACCACCACCTCCCTTCTCGCGGGGATAACCATGTCTTTCCTCAGGTCGACCCTGAAGATTCCAAGTCATTCTTCGGGGTGCCAGTGTATCACCTCTTCTCTGTTAAGCCGCAGGTCTTCCTACCGACGTCAACCGTCGCCTCGTGCCTCCGGATGACATACAGTTCCAGTACCACCTCTTCGGCCACCTCCGCGAGTACCACCCACAGACGCACGACACTCCACCCCAAGGTCAACTACAGCAAGACTTCGCTCTCTAAAGGAAAGGTGTCACTCGAGGAGACGGTGGTGACGGCGCTGACGTGCCCCTCCACACGCCGGGCCTTATTCGTTCTTCCGTCTGCTCTTCCTGGTGTAGGCAGTCTCTCTCCAGGCGTCTCGGCTGTCCATACCCGCAACACATGCCACTAGGTCTTCGAAGACGTCCCTCGGCTGGTCTTCTGTCTTCATTGTAACGGAATCTCCTTGTTCTCGAAGTCAGGGTAGCCTCACCTTGGCCATTTCCAGCACTAATGCACCCGTTAGCGCGTCGTGGATGGTCTTGTAGTCGCCAAGCATAAACGCTGACGTATCTTCACGTCGCGTACCCCGTCGACAAATGTGTAGGTGGCCCCTTGGGATAGGAATTCGACTGCGAGGTCGACCAAGGCTTTGCTGGCCAGCTGGTCGATTGCCAGGGCAACATTCTGCAGCGTTTCCCCTATCTGCTGCCTCCTAGCCTTCAGTGGGCTGCAGTAGGGTGCGGCCAATCGCTGGTTTCCGAAGTAGTTTTCCAAGGCCTCCCAGATGTCTGGACCAAAATCAGAACCTCTGTGGCCCGTCCGTGGAGGCTGGCTATTAGTTGTGCGGCCTTTTCTTCTGATGACCACTTGTTGTGCTTGGACACTGTGTCGAATTGGCGGCGGAAGACTTCGAAAGTTGATGTGCCGTTGTACTTCGGTGGTTTGACGCTCGCAGATGTTATGTCGCATCCTGGTACGTTGGTCTTGAGATCCTTTAATCTTCTGCCGACGATGTTCTAAGCCATGGCGTTCAAGGACTTGCTGTTGCTGTCGGCCTTTCGCTCTAGTTTGTTAGCGCGGTGCAATAGGTCTTGGACGCCCGGCCAACTACTCTTCAAATTTAGCGGCGAGGGCCTCGTTCGCAACCTTCATTTCGATTAATTCGGCGTTCATTTTTGTAGGCAGGATGTCGTTCACCGCTTTTATTTCCATGGTTTACGTCGCAGCGAGGGTGTCGTTAGCCGTCTTCATTTATTCCGTCTTCTCTAAAATATTTGCCAATGCAGCTTCCATCATCGTATCCCATTTCGGACAGCAAATGTGACTTTGTGGTTTCGTAGAATTACAGGCGTTATTTGAAGAAATTTAAAGAGCTCTTATTTCAGTAAAACACAACTTGTACACCCCCTACAGGATCTAAAATTGACATTTCACACACAGTAGTCTCTCCTTGCTTCACCACACGTAAAAAAATGAAATAATGCACTTGCGGCATACTTCAAAGCTCCACTAACACTGCTGCACTAACACACAATTAACAGTCCTCAACTCGGATTGACAGCCACGCGTTTATATATTGTCAATGTTTCTAGAAATTAGTGCTACGTTCGCCAACAATCAAGACGGCATCAGAAAAGAGGAAACCTCCAGACATATATCTGTCTCTTCTTTCTCACTTTAGGGAAGCGTTTAGCTCCGCACCGTATTATCTGTCTCTTTCGCACACGCCGGCTGCGACCCGCCGCAAAACAATGCCTCGGGAGGAATTGTTTGATGAGCTACAATAGGTAGGAATCCAGAGCAAAGAAAACAAACTTTCCGGCAGGGGTTTTCAAGATATTCGCCATATTCCTGAATGGATCGGTTAGATGATCGTCCACTTCTGCCTTGCGTATGTGGCCGTGAGATCGGTAATATGTGTGGCAGGCCAAGGCCCGATTCGGGCTGTTACTCCGTGGATTACTTTTATTACATTCTTTATGGCCCCATAATTATTAACAGCATAAGATCTATACATTATCCACATAATTCAAAAACTACAAAGGGAGATGGAGGTTTCCAATTCTCCACTCAACAAGTTTACCAACCGCTTTAAAAAGGAGGTATAATGGAGAGAGAGAGAACAAACATCTATTTTCAGTTGTTAATTATGAAATACCTATTGACTGATCTCTTATAGTAGCTGACTCTAATTTTCTCTACTGCTATTTTTTACTACTTGGCATTATCAACTGAGTCAATATTTTTGTAATTATAACTCCACTATGTTTGTAGTGTTTGTAAAAATTGTTAATTGTTTTAATTATCTATATTAACTACTAACTTCTTGCATCTAGTCCTTCAAGTACTGCCATTTTTTACTGTTTGTTTTACGTACCTATATAAATAATGAAGTACAAAAGCAGAAGGGTTATTGAAATTTTAGTGGTAATATACGTTTTGATACCCCTGAAGCTGAAGAAAGGTACTTTCAGAAGCTCCATGTGTGAGTGTGTGTGTATATGAATAGCATAACTTAAAAACAAGAAGTGACTAAATATGAAAATTTCCTTCATTTTGGTGAACAAAAAGATGTATAAAAACATTATCTCCGCAACAATATAGGTTTC
>CM060947.1:162333291-162335791 GCA_030765055.1 Mantis religiosa | reverse complement strand
ACCACTGCAGTCAACGGTGTATTTCAGTCATCTTAAGTGACCACTTAATCTCTTATAAGTTCTTCTCCTTCAAACTTGTCTTGAACCTCCCCAAATAAAGAATCTGTAGCTGAATCATGTCTGTCTTCTTTTGTAAGTGAATTACTATTTCCTGCCCCGCATCCAGTAATCCTTCTTTCTGCATATATTCTGTTAAAATTTTATTCATGACTGCACTTTTCTTGCGAAGCCATACTGAAAAGCTGGTACATTTTTCATCAGTTAGCTCAATTGTTCCCTCCGTTCTGAGCTTAACATTTCTGTCGGCCACCCAGTTGTTACGAGGTCCCTGATAAGTTCAGTGGGATTCAGTTCAAGATGATAAGGAGGTAGACGCAAAATATTATGATGTGTTGGTGGAGAAGACCATCTATTTTGTAGGCATGTGAATTTTAAATGAATAATTAAGTTTAAATATGAGAGGAGCAAATAAGTTAATGGCCTGTAATTGTCCTGTTGGAAGGATTGTTCCATACTCCTGTCGTGCTAAGAAGCACATTTTCCTATGAGCAATTTCCGCGAACAAGACCTACAAAACAAAACCTACTGCTAAGCTAATCTTGCGCACACAACTTGTTTGAATGTAATATGACGTAACACATGGACAAAGTGTCACTCTTGTTTGTCACGTTTTGCACGTGGGTGCGAAGTAATACAAAAAGTGTGTTTCTTGTGACGGATGCAGTATAAGTCAATCATTACACCCCTTCTGGATTTAGAAGGGGGTATTTTAATTTTGTTACTTCAGCCATTTCTCGTAGTTTTCATAATTCATGTCGCTGTAACAGTTACCATGCTTTTGATGAGAATTAAACAGAACATATGCCTTGGAAATAAGCCCCTTTTTCCTCTCCAGCGTGAATGATTATTATAATGCATCAGCCTCTGAATGCTGTTGACAGAACCCCAATGGATACTCTCATCACTTCAACCATGTGAAATGAGAATGTAAGTTTCTTCCATAACTAATAGCTCGGCATTCATTCCGTTATAATACTGCTGTATCATGCTGAGATAATGGAGTCGCTTCAATCTGATTCAGTGCGATCCATTAAAACGTTTCTGTTGTTTTTAGTCTTCCTCCTCTTGTAGCCTAATCTCAGAAGTATTCTTATTTAACTTGTATTTGCATTCCTTAATGTAAGTCTTTGTTTCTCCGTAAGTATTATTCACTGACCTTTCGGAAAACTACAGTATCACTGGAACTATCTAAACCGGTTCGGTGCGATTTTTTAGCCTTTTCTTATGGGGCGTGGAAAAGGAAGAAGTACCTCAGTCACATTCTTGGTCTACTTAATTATTCGTCTAACGCTTCTTTGAGAACACGCATCACCAGTTACGCTTTCCCAACGTTTTTAATATACACCAGATCACATTGTGCATATTTTACCACAAAATTACTCACATTATTCATCACTTCACAAGTCTGTAAATGTAGCACGTTTCCTTTCAATTTGCTCACTATTAATGGCATTTTCAATTATTAATGAGCAAAGGAGAAAAATAAAAAATTAAACGTTTTCACAGGTGTAGATGAAACACACACTCACTCACACAAAATTAATAGTAATAATTGGCACTGTGAAATGTACATCCACTCAAATATTATAACAAGGGAGATCTCCATTAACATGTGGCCTCGCAATCAGAATTTACGTTTCTTCCCACAACAACAAAAGATGAACTCGTCCAACCTTCTGCACATAGTTCGAGAGCTACCACTTAATCTGAATCAAAATTGTACATTAATATCAGTTGTATGATGTACTCCATTTGATGTAAATAAATAGATATTACTGGTTTTAATTTATTTAGTTGGTTTATCCCGGTTCCATTTTGTAGTGACTATTCACTTGAATGATATTTATTATTTGCTTATAACACATACAACCAAATCTAGTTACTAATCTATAAAATCTTTACTAATTGAGTAGATCATCCCTTTCGATTTTTGGCGCTAAATCGATAACAAATGGTGCCTAGATAAGGCTTGACAATGCGCCTTTTGAGAACATTGATTATATCAGACACAAAACTAAATCAGTACTGAGAAAAAACAGATTTCTTCAACCTACAAGTTTTGAAACTGTTGTTTAATCAACACACATTCAAATAGTATGATTGTCCAAATAAATCTATTTTTGAAAACAAAAGTATGCCTTTAATGTTCTCTGATTTAGCGCGGCTCCTCTCATTTTTAGCAGCATTGTTTAGTATTCTAACACTTTCATACCTCTTTCAGTAGGTATGCAGCGATCGGACAGTTGGCACAATAGCAAGCTTGCATGTCTACATTGATCATGTGGGTTTGTTTTGACGCAGATCAATTTCAGAGTGAATAGGAATAGGGGTTTCATTTGGAGTTGGTTTCTCTTCAAAGGCTTGACACCCGCACTTGTTGAATGTTTTCTTTTACAGCAAAATCATCGCGAAATGATCATGGCCATTTTATAGCGTTACT
>CM060947.1:162263291-162328291 GCA_030765055.1 Mantis religiosa | reverse complement strand
AATAATGGCCCATTTCCTCAGAAGACGAAATACTGATTGCTGTACTATATTTAACTGCATATTAATAAGCAATGCTAATAAACAGAAATATCAAATAACGACATGCAAATAGGTAAATGCAAATGTTCGTAACAGAAAGGCAAAATAGGAGGCATTTCAGCTAGGAAACGGCATGTGAAATTATAGGTACTATTAAATTAATATATTATACTCCCTTAATTGTGAAACATTTATGCACACAAAGCCTACTAAAGAAATGCACAAAACAGGCAAACGGCAAGCACTACGCAGCTATGTATGATGACGTTACATATAACAAACTTCTCGCTCAATACCCTTTGGTTACCTGCTGATGTTCATTTTGCGCTACACCTGAGTATAACTTGAAATAACTTTTTATTTCCCTTCTAATTATCTAAAGCAAACTATTGTAAGTATTCCGTCCAAAAGTACGATGTACAATGTTTATCTTGTTTAGAAACCATCTGAACCCCAGAAACACATTTTTAGAAGACAGTCCGTACGGTGTGCGTCAGTGAATATCTCAAAAATAAACATCAGTTAAATATGAAACTTGATATTTAATTTTTGGACGTTCCAAGGCAAAGCTTTTGAAAGAAATCCCCTCAATCCAAATTCCCTTTACAGGCAGACATTGACTTATGCTTTATTTTCTCAAATATGGCTATATTTTCATTAAAATACAATGTGTATATATAAGGTATCTACATGACACATGAAAACTTTGACCTGAATTTTCAGAGAATAATATACGAGATTCTTTTTCCATTCGAATGACTTTTGTTTAATTAGCGAACCATAAGAGGTAAGAACAATTCTTGCGAAATAATAAACGCAAATCGTTTTGAAATACACAACTGATGGAAAATGCTGTGTAGTTAAGTATTTCCGATTTGAAATTATTATTAGCGTAAATTTTCAAATATTTATACTTTTGTCAAACAGGAAGTCGTTATTACAATACTACAATGAAATGTGTAAATGTAGATTAAAGGCTTATCTGGAATAACAAGAAATAGATATAATAAGAAGCTATTATGAGTAGCTATATTTTGTAGAGGGTTTTGCAGAAAATATATGTAAATTCAACGTCAGACTTTTCTGTATAATGTGTATGTGAAATACTCTTCGCAAAAAGTGTAGTACAATTGCAGGCCAGTATCCGCTTTCGCAAGCTATCCCATACTTTAGGAAAATCAAGTTCAACTAACTCAAATAAACTGATTGGAAAAGGGAAGGTACATACAACCAAGTCAATTTCAAAAGGTATTTCAATGCAATAATCAAAGCATGTATTTTGTTTACCTGATTTTGTTTGAATTTCAGTCACCTTTCTCTTGTCTTGCCCGCTGCTTATACAATGTACTTCGGTTGGTAAAAGTAGCAACTGTCACCAAGTCCAGCAAACAGCGAGTGGACATCAGAAGATCTGAGGTAGGTCTTCTGTCGTTTACTAGATCAGGGGTATGCCTGAGGTGAAGCTTTGAATTTGGAAGGGGTAATGCCGACAGAGGTTACGTTTGGAGAAGGTGTCAGATTTTAGGATGAACACTAGACTTCGGATTTTTAAGTCGTTAAAATGTAACTTTATGTGCCTAATATAGGTTTTATAATTAAAGAAATAGTCTCGAAAAATCCAAAAATAGGCTTTAAAATAATATTCTTCAAAAACATTTTTAAAATAGGAATTTTGGTGTTAGAATTTAATCATTTAAAATGCTCCCTCTCCGATACATCCACTACTACTAGAATTACAAGAAGGACAGTTATCTAACTGCAGGTAGTTATGCATAAATTTGAGCATTGAAATGTGAAAAAAAATGTTTTGAACATACAAATTAAGTACAGAAACAAGTCAAATAAAATTAATAATTTTTACAAATCTTTGTCCATTAATAGCCGTAAATGGCTTCACAATAAATTAATAATATTTTTTCTAGATGTTCAACCAGAAAGCAATGTTGTCTGTTACTCAACACTAACTTGTAAGCTGAAAATGATCGCTCAACATCCATCTAAGTAACAGTTGCATATTTCAACTTCGACACTAAATGGACAGGAATATTACATTGTATATCCGTGCTTTTTCCTGCTAGGGTATCTGAAGCACTACACAGGTGCTTCAATCCTACATTCCTCTGCAGAACTTCCTCAGTTTATCCCATACTTTGTCTCCAACAGAATCACGAACAGTTTTGGTCCTTTCTTGTATCGCATTAAATATTTTCATTTGTTAATACAGATGTTTTCCTGGTGCTTCAAGTGAAGCAATAACGTGCACAAGTAAGGTAAATTGCGACTTTAAAAATACCAGATGCCTCTGAATACCAGAATCTTCGACCATTTTCTTTGCAGACACAATGCATACAGACTCGTCTTCTAGACTTGAAAAAACGCCTTCACTTCTCTAAAGTTGTCGTAGTATTCAGCAGCTTTGAACCATGTCCCACAGCGGGTAAGTACAGCTTTGGGAGGCAGAAGAGTTTTGAGCAGATTCTCAGGGAAAACTTGTACTCTTGTTGGCACCTTGACCTTCTTTTACTATAGAAATCAATTTGTTGACATTTGGGTACTGTTGTCTGACATGCTCTGTGACACAACTCCATGTGCAAGGCAATTAATGTGCGTAGCGAAAGGGTAATAAACAAAGCAAGCCACCACTCCCAAGGTCATATAAGGGCAACACTCAGACTAACCTACAAAACTATATGTATAGTCTAGTTAAAAATGAATACGCACAAAATACGTTTCGTAATTCAAAACAAATAGTTTTGGAGAAGGAATGGATAGATTTACGGGAAAAGAATGGATGTTTTAAGCTAACTGAGATTAAAAGTGCATAATAGGTAACATTAGGCTTTATTGTCAAAATAGGCATTTTAGGTGTTATTAGAACTCTGATGTTATGTATGGATTTGTATGAAACGGTATTTGCAAGTTTTTATAAAATTATTCTTTAAGGATTAAAAAAGAATTTTTACCTAAAATCCACAGTCTAGTGATCACATCCAGGGCCGCTCTACTGTCTGTGTAATATAACTCTAGACTCTGTGGTTAGCGTGTGAAAAAACAGCAACAACCATCTTCTTTTCTGTTTCTTTTTAATAGCTTTTTATGGGATCTGCTGGATAACTTCATGTTTATTAGTGAGTGAAAACACTTAAATTTCAGGAGCACGATTAATATCAAACCTAAGATCCGTTACCTAAGAAAAAATTGACTTCACTTATTAATTATAAAAGTATTACAAATTGTTTTCAAATTATTAAGAATCAATATTTATACAAGGTATAAGATGATATTGGAGGCTTTGAATAGTGAAAAATCGTAAGTATGGTAATCGAAAAATAACCAATGGTACAATTGAACCGTTAATATGCAATGAAACTAGAATAATATATGCCTGTACATTTTATATGTCGTATGCTAGTTTCTTGTTTTTCAGATAATCAAATAAAAAAAATTGAACATCGGACTACGCCATCAAAAAGGTGGAAAAGCGATAGTCAAAGATATCATAATATGTCTTTGACAGTATAATAGAGCTGGCGTTCCTGAACAATAATGTGTTTTGTCTGGAAAAATTTAACTTTATTCTTCTGCTTGACCTGCCATATTGACTCTGAAAGAGATAATTGGACTCTTTGCAGAGATTATTAATGTCTAACAGCCCTACTTTTCGGAAACAAAGGTATCATTTAATGGTGTGTATTCTTTTTTCTTTTTCATACTGATGGATAAATAAAATTAATGTCCTCCAACGGATGTTAGAGGACATGTTAATGTTAACGTTGATTAATGTTTGTCAACCAACAACCTTGCACCCTTAAGTGAGCTTTCATTATTACATCAGTAGAGCATCTATGATTCACCCTTCATTCCTGTTATAGCAAACAATAATGTGACTTATCTTCCAATTACTCTCAGTAAAATCAAAAGAGGGAGCAGGAGGTAAAGACAATCTGTGAAATTGTTTTTATGAAGTATAGACATACAATAATTTGGACACAGGTTATTAGTTGTACCTCAAACATGTGGAATCTTTAATTTCTATACCACTATTTGATTTGAGGGATTAGAAATTTGGAAGTGCATGTTATGAGCTAATAATCTAAATAAGAAATAAAAAGTACGAACAATAAGTATTAAAATGGCACCAAGAGAAAGCCTTTCATGAATTTTCCTATTCAAAAGGTCTTTAAGGAAAGGTGCTTTTATTCTTTATTTTCCGAATGAAGTAGCACTTATTAAAATACCACGTGCTTCAAATGTAAACAAAACAAAATATCTTGGTTTCAGTGTTAGTAGCTGTGAACCTGTGTTCACTCTTACTTATTTATAAATAACTGGAAAATTATTTTGCAATTTATGCAACACGTTTGAGCAGATATCTCGCTATTTGTTTTCTGTAAAGATATTTCTGTTGGGTTTCATTATAACAAAAAGGAATTTGTAACAACTGAACTCGATATGCAACCAGTATGCACATTTCTATGAATTTGTCGTAACTAATTTGCAGTGGAATTTTGGTATCGAATTTCAGACGGAATATAATACTTCTACTGTCTATTAGGTGTATGGTAGAAAAGTAAAATTGGCGTAAACAAACTACGTGGTAATTATTCGTTTAGAATTAGTTGATACCTTACCTTTTCCTCGCTAGCTATAACCATAAATTTCCGGTGCATTTCGGGAGATATTCCGAAAGCTTGCTGTGCATAGGAATACAGATCTTCCTTGTAATGTGAATATTGACCAGTGGAGGCGCCCACTTTGTTGGTGATCGTATACAACACCTCCACATACAGCTGTTCGATCTGTCAAAACAGAAAAATACATTAACATACTAATACAGATACATAAATATGTTATTGTTTATATTAGAGTACAACATAAACGCATACGTTATGTTAATAAGAGTCTACTTGCTCTACAGAACGCTCGTGCTCCACAGAACACTCACGTACTACATGGCAAAGCGTGGAAGCATATCGGAAGGTATGTCAGCCAACAGAGATGTTTATGCAAACCTATTGCACATACATAAAGATAATTTACATTTGTATATAATAGTAATTAACTGCCTAATTTTCATATCAGATACACAGCTCCCATGTTATATGTGTTTCGTCACTTACTGTACGCCAGATTACTACTATTTCGCTCTTCTAGTAACCAAGATTAAAAGTGAACTCAGCGCTGTCACTGAAAGTCTTTACGCCTCAACGCTCTGTCATGTAGTAAGAGTTGTTCGATTACTAAGAGTATACCCAATACATGTATGTGTGCTCGACGCATTATAAACTACGATGGACACATAAACCGAATTAAATAGAGATATTGATATGAATTGTAGACAATGTCATATTCTTATTTGCACGATATGAAATTTGGCTCTTCTATTTATAGGTCTATCTTTCTATTTTTCCGTAATGACAGTGATAGGAGTGTAAATGCAGATATTTGTTTTCTTAGTTTAGAAGAGTGTAAAATAACACTATTAACAGTTTATATATATTAAATATATTAAACTATATTATAACTATATTAAACACTATCAATATCTAGTTAACTTTTATATTTGAAATGTTACATATTATGAATAGTATGTTCTCAGATTATAGCTCAAATTGAGCGTGAACTACACAAGGTGTACGTGTTCATTTTGCCCAAGAGGGTGGAGCGGCTGATATAACACAGGCTGGACCGTTTTCGTGCTAGTGAATGAACCAAGGCCTTTCTGTAATACCAACAACTGCACACAATACCTAGGCCAACAGGAGATGTGAACAAGTCAAAATAACTCATAGTCTATACTGAATGGTGGTGTTTGTTTCTCGGCGCTGTTGCAACCATGCAAAGAACAACAGGTAGGAAACTATGGGATCGATTTGTGGGAAAACTAATAGAGGAAAACAAAGGGGGAAAAGCAACTAGCACATCGAAGTGGATATCTATTAAGATACAAATTATCAAAATATTTGCACTTATTCCCCTAAATTCCCTTGTATACAATTTAATTTCTCTGCTCTGGCCTCTCATTCAGTTTCTATTTCATCTTCAACAATGAAACGTTCATCTTAATACTGTTTTCTTTTTTTGCCTCAAATATTCCTCCCATTCAACATTTTTATTGGCTCTCCTAGCAAACGATTCCTTCTCTTTTAACAGTACTTTAAAACCTTTTACTCTTTCTGACAATCTTCGGTATTGGTTCTCCTTTGCTCATACATTGACCATTTTCGCCTCACTTCTTCTGCATACCCTTGTAACGGTATTATATTTTCGTTCATCTTCAACTAATAAGAAGCAAGCCAACTTTTTGTAAGATCCAAATCGAGTTTTAATCTACTGAGAGTCGTGAGATCTTTTCTCAGGTGTGGATGCGGATTTTTGGTGAAAATAAAATTTAGATGAGTCCAATTTTGTAATATATTATTTAATTATATAATATGAACTATGATTCACTCTTATCTATTATAAATATTGAATAACACTTTTTGAATCTTATTAATTTTCCTTTTCAATTACAATCATCGTAACATCTTTCCTCCTTCTCCAGCAAGACACAAGATTCTCACACTTTTCTAGATTATTGATTTTCTTGTCTCCATAGTAATTCCCACTTTATTTTGTGATTGGCCGATTCACTGACACGTCATCACACCACGTGATACCACGTCACACCACTACTACTTCGGCCAATCACACAACTACATACATTTTTATATATTTATTATTCCTTCGAACATTACTAAACAAAAATACTGTTACAAATGCCCCTCTTCGAAATATATGGAAAATAACCAAATAAAGGAATTAACAATCTGTTTCCATATATTTCGAAGAACAGCCCCAATTAACAATTTCGTTTACACCAATATTACACAACATCAATACAACATACATAAAATATAATAATATACATACATTGGATGAAATATAATAAATGAACATTTAACAACAATTTCACATTTTTACACAAACATAAAACACAACAATAAATTAACATTAATTAAAATACAACAATATATTGATGTTTAACAATGTTTTTTTTTATTATTATTATTATTTAACACACACATAGTATATATTCAATATTGTTTCAATTACTGTCAATGCTTTTGAAAGGTTTCATTAATGTCTTATGATATCTTCCCACAATCTTATTATTCGAATCTTGCAATTCATAAGTGTGATCTCCAAATTTGGTTACTACTCTATACGGACCTTTATAAATTAAGTTCATTCTCCAATACACTTTTCGTCTAGCATCTGAGATGTTAAATGTCTTCACTAAAACCATATCATTTATTTCAGGATCCCATTTGGCCTTTCTTCTTTGTACTTTCTTTAATCTTTTTTCAGATTTTTCTAGTATTCTTTTAAATGCTTCAGCGCATTTCTCTTCATCATTTAGCACATTTGTTTTCTCCTCAAAAGTCGTTGGTACATTTAATATAAGAGGTTCAGGAGGTTTTCCAGTCATTAGCTCTTTTGGAGCGAATCTTGTAGTAGCGTTTGGGGTGTTATTTATTATCTTTTCTATGACAGTACAATATTTATACCAACACCGGTGATTCGAATGACACAGTATTCGAAAATAAAAAATTAAGTCTCGCATCACTCTCTCACAAGGATTTCCTTGTGGATAATAAACCGAAGAATTATAAATTTTGATATTGTTTTTCTTCATCTCGGATGTAAACAATTTACTTCGATGAACTGTGGCGTTGTCTGAAAGTATGGCTTTTATTTGCCCATATTCTGGTATCCACCCCTTTAAAATTACTTATTCGCTGATTATTTCCTCGATAAAATCTTACATGGTT
The DNA here is from genome assembly GCA_030765055.1 of Mantis religiosa. Taxonomy (NCBI): domain Eukaryota; kingdom Metazoa; phylum Arthropoda; class Insecta; order Mantodea; family Mantidae; genus Mantis; species Mantis religiosa. Next base: position 162,320,438 of record CM060947.1, on the reverse strand, counting down.
TATGTGATCATTTCTTCCAATTCTCGTCGACTGATTGTTATGATAATTCCTTTGCACATTATTTTGAACTCCCTTTCCTGTTCCGGGAATTACAGATTCATAAGTTCGTCTAGGATCATAACCTCTTCCTTCAAATCTTTGATTTCTCACGGGTGCCCCGCCCCAATTTAAACTCGTCCTATTATTCCTATTATTTGTAGGTTGTGATTCCTGTCGATTTCTTCCTCGCTCAATATGGACGTTATTATAGTTACCATCACAGGATGTAGTATCATTAATGAGGTTATGTGCTTCAAATTCGGATAATAATTCAATCATATCAGAGAAATCGATAGGCTTAGCCACAATTAAATGATTTCTGATATGTGGTGGATAATGACGTATTAGCATGTTGACAATTTCTGTCTCAGAAATTTCGGGATTGATCAACTTACTTTTGTTTGCTAATTTTAAGAAATATTCAGTCATAGAAATCCCTCTTTTTAAACTCAAACCTACCCGTTGCTAACTCAACTTTTATTCTTCTTTGTCTCTCAGGTCCCCAAAATCTATTTATAAACAGATTTCTGAAAGTACTGTATGTTTCATGTGAAGCCAAAGTTAACCTTAACCACTCAAGAGCATTTTTCTTCAAACAGCGTTTTACTATTACCATCCGAAATTCATTGGGAATTCTCTTAATACGGAAATATTCTTCCAATTCCCTAAGAAATACTTTTGGATTATCACCTGATTCCTCATCAAAACTTGGTGGACTAATATCATTTAGTGAATAATGTACACATTCATTTTGACCTAGACTGTGGAGTTGTGTGTGTGAGGACATGTTCTGTGTGTTTCTGTGATAGTTAATATCATTATCTGGACTCACAAAATCACTACATTCACTTACTACATCACTAGACTTCTGATGATTGCTTAATTCACCTGGTAAGTCACAATCGTTTATATTTGTAATTCTAGACATTTCTTTCCCGTTATTTACTTTTCTAGCCTGTAATGCAATTACAACTTGTGTCAATTTTCCTAAGTTATCCTTTTCTTTTTCAAAATGTTCTTTTACCTCTTTAATTTGCAAAATTACTTCTTCTTTTACTTTACTTATCTCATCAATTTGTAACTTTATTTCCTCTTGGTGTATCTTACTTTCATCATGTTGTAATTGCATTTCAGAACAAATTACATTGATTCTTTGTTCTACTTTATCTCCTAATTCTTCTCTTTGTTTTTGTGTTATTTCTGCCTGTTGTATCCTAAATGTTTCTAACTCTTTGTTTAATTCCATTCTTATTTCTTGTTTCACAATGTCCTGACCTAACCTAGTTTCCTGAATTATCTCTCTCAACTCATTGACTTCCTTTCTATTCTCATCCTTATTAATCTCTATGATCTGCATGAGCCTTTCCATATTATCCCTACACTCTTTTCTCCCTTCTCTAATCTCCTGTGAAATTTCAGATTTTAATTCCTGTTTTAGCTTCTGTAATAAATTAATTTCTAAGTTACTCACATTTTGTGCTAGTTCCTGTCTTACTCCTACATCTAAATCATTCATTTTCTTAGTTAAATCGTTTACATTTTGTTCTATTTTAGAATCTAAATTACTCATTTCTGATTTTACATCTTTCATTCTAGAATCTAAATTACTCATTTCAGATTTAACATCTCCTATTTCTGATTTTACATCTCTCATTCTAGAATCTAAATTACTCATTTCAGATTTAACATCTCCTATTTTAGAATCCAAATTACTCATTTCTGATTTTAAATCATTTGCATTTTGTTCTATTTTAGAATCTAAATTACTCATTTCTGATTTTAAATCATTTGCATTTTGTTCTATTTTAGAATCTAAATTACTTAACATTCTCGTTATTCTTTCCAACATTGACTCATTATCTATGCTTAATCTTGCATCCTCCCTATTCATTCCTACACTATCAGTAACTTCTCCTTCCACTATTATTTCTTTTCTACTCGCCATCTTTTTAACTATTTTCTGATTTCTTAACAACATAAATCTACTACTACTACTATTTTTTTTTTTCACTCACTTAAACCAGTTCTCGTTTTCTTCTTTCTTCTCTCTTCTTTCTTCTTTCCTTTTAAATTCCCACGGAGCTGTACGGTGCTTTAATCTCCTCTTCTTTATCCTATTCGAGCCCCACACGTTGCTGCGCCATTTGTAACGGGATTTTCGTTCTCCATTATGGCGGTCGGTATAATACTTTCTTTCACTCCAGAATCATGATTTTCCATCGCTCTTTCTATGCTAGTCGCCATGTTTCTCCCATAAGACAGCACTAACGGCGCAGTTATTCGAATATAGTTAATTTAATCATTTTTTTTTCTTCTATCAAAAGTAATACTGGCTAGCGCCAAATGATAGATTCACAGATTAAGACAAAATTATATATAATTTTCTTGGAGATTTTATAATCATCGTAACATCTTTCCTCGTTCTCAATATGGACGCAAGATTCTCACACTTTTCTAGATTATTGATTTTCTTGTCTCCATAGTAATTCCCACTTTATTTTGTGATTGGCCGATTCACTGACACGTCATCACACCACGTGATACCACGTCACACCACTACTACTTCGGCCAATCACACAACTACATACATTTTTATATATTTATTATTCCTTCGAACATTACTAAACAAAAATACTGTTACACCCTAATGTTTCAAATGCTAACAGGATTTGTCGTACTTCGTTGCAACTTACACTTTATGCGCACTGTGTACTACCATTTTGCACATGAACTCGGATCAACTAAGGAAAACAAATTGCAGATACATGAAATGTAAGGGTGTTAAAGAACAGAAGCAGTTTGCCCTACATAAAATAGGCGAAGCAAACGCAGTACTGAAACGATCTGGAAAGAGAAAATGAGTACCGGTTAAGGCTCTGAAATATGAAATACTCAATGGAAATAAAAAACTGATGGTGGAAAATATACCAAATTATTAATAAAACAAGATACATGTATTTAGCTTACTTAAGTTAAATGAAGATGAATGCACTTTTGTGAATGTGCTATAACACTGTCATTATATATAGGTGTAACACATAACGGAGGTCATACCTAGCACCTCAATCAGCAAATGGAACTGTGAGAAAAATGACGGGAGGTGCGGATGATGGGAAGGAACCACAGGAGTCGTATGGCGGATAGAAATGGACAACGTAAATTGCAGCGCTCGTTCACAGTTCCTGGCTTTACTACACGCTGGGTGAACTAGGCGACGATCCGACTAAACCAACAGAAGATGGGTAGAGATATTCTCCAGCGGGGATCGAGATGAGTTCCACTCGACATTACAAACTCAGACGGCCACCCTCTGATAGAGCCAAGAAGCTTAAAAATTCAAGCACCTACCACACACATGAGTCGTTCTGCAACATGCAAGAGAGGAAATGGGAGGGAGGAGAGCCGTGATATAAGACACCATTCCAGCAATCACGTAGCCAACCGAAGAAAAACCACGGAAAAACAAATGGCCATCAGGGATGAAACAGGGCCTCTCGCGTTACCGCGGTAACTTCTCCCTCGGTATAACAATATGTAAGTTCCGTAATTTTTGTAGTTGGTGTAGGATCATAATCCATAAGAATGAAATTCCCTACGAACTGTCCTAAATGCTAAACTCCATGTGCATACTTAAGTGAACATACTGAGAGACCCAAAGCTTATGTCACATGCTGGGTATTACCAATTCTAGCATCTCTTTACTTTTTCTTTTAATGTCCGCTACACAAGCCTTTAGGAGTATAATAGCAAAATATTTGTAGTGGTATTAGAACAATATAATAAACGAGATTACAACATTTGGTTAATTTACGGACGTATAGTTTAACTTATTGAGAGTAGCATCGCTTCAGATTTATTATTAACGTTACATGCACGAGCTATGCGGAGAACAGAGGAGAAGATGGAACGGTAGACAACGAGGAGTGGGTTGGCCTCGCGATAACGAATGTTGTATCAAAATAAGTTCGAATTCTTTCTGCACCTGCCTAAGTCAACAAGAAGTGTGAGGACAACAAAGCAAAGCGTAAAGTCTGTTTGAAATGTGATGTTCATTTGGTAATAACATTGCAAGCAGTAAAATAAATTAGATAGTAAACTATGTGACAGATTTGTGAGAAAAATGCAAGACGAATAGAGAAACGACTAACATATAAAAGTGGGTACATATTACGGTACCATTTATCAAAATATTTTAGTTAATATCCCTAATACCTTTCCTGTATTTGAAACTCGTTAAATGTTGCTGGTGTGATAGCATGTAGGACAAACTTCACGACAAATTCTTTGCTTGTGGAATGTCTTTATACTTATCTATAGCGTCCTTCCTTTGTCAAATTTCCCTCTTTGCCACAAGATCAGCAGCTATGACAGTGTATTTGGGGATTAGTGTTACCTGCATATTGACTCTTCTGTGCTCTTCAGGAAACTGACAAACACACCGGTTTGAAATCGTTGTTGATTTCCATTACCATAAAATACGCTTTTACTTGTTGCTTAGGTTTCTATTGCTTTTATCTCTGAAGCTTTTAACGTTTTACTTTTTAATTACTTTCTGATCTGAAATATGAACTTTCACCATATTATGTGATATTTTTCTTCTGATACCCAAGGCTGAACACACACACACACACACACACACACACACACACACACACACACACACACACACACACACACACACACACACACACACACACACACACACACACACACACACACATACACACAGTAATTATCAAAGTATTCGAACATTTGCAAATACGAATTAAAATAATCTACTTTCAATGCTTTCTAATTAGGAAAACTGAACAAAATTTATAATATAAGGCTCTCACACCCTATTAATGCATGGATACAATGGAATTAATATATACATTGGTGTATATTAATAAATGTTTGTTTTCACATGTTGCAATTCAAGGAAATAAGTATTCGTTAAGGGACATAACATTACTCTGTCTGTCTGTCTGTCTGTCTGTCTGTCTGTCTGTCTGTCTGTCTGTCTGTCTGTCTGTCTCTCTCTCTCTCTCTCTCTCTCTCTCTCTCTCTCTCTCTCTCTCTCTCTCTCTCTGTGTGTGTGTGTGTGTGTGTGTGTGTGTGTGTGTGTGTAAACGTACAAATAAAATTCAATACCCTTTCGCTAAGATTTTGTGTGATAAGCTTTCTGTAAATGACAGTATGCTCTAGATTATGCGGGATAATGTGGGGGAGAAAATGCACGAATAATCGTAAAATACGAATAATCGAGAAAGGCCTAATTTAAAGCTTTTAATTTACATCATAATATGTGAACAGAAAAGTATTTTGAAGGACTATTTCAAAATACGTATTTGCTGTTCAAAGAATTTTTTCAACTTCTCTGCAATGCTACTCTATCCTGTTTATTTCTTAAAATAGTCTGAGATATCAGTTTGCTTCTGAGAGCAGTTGGCTATTTTTCGCTTAGCACTTCGAACAGTCAGCACCGAATTCCATGGCCAGCATTGGTTTTACATTTTCTCCCTTCTATCCCATTCTATGTTACGAGGGTTATTCAATAAAGAATGATCATAATTTTTTACTGTCATAATTTTTCGTACTAAAATTCAATCTTATTAAATTCGCGCCGTAGTAGTTTCATTATTGGTACTCCTGGTTTCCGCCTGTGAGAACCAGGCAATTTCAGACATCTTCAGTATCGCCTACCACTGCAATGGAGGTAACATGCAGTTAAAGTTGATGTTAGAGGAATATCCGGAGTTTCATTCAAACATAATCACTGCTGATGAAACATGGCTACATCATTTTTATCCTGAGAGCAAACAGCAAAGCTCAGTGTGGAAATCTCCTTCATCACCAACCCACAAAAAAGCAAAAGTGGTTGCTTCTACTGGGAAAGTTATGGTGATCTCATTCTTTGATATTCAAGGAATGGTTTATCAGCATGCAACTGGACAATACTACAATAATGTTCTGAAAACATTGCAAGTCCATATCAGGCGCCAAAGACCATATTTCCGTGAAGCAGGCTGGATGCTGCACCACGATAATGCGCGGCCGTATATTGCCAATGTTGCTGCTGAATGTCTTGCAAAAATTAACGTGAAGTGCATCCCTCACCATCCCTATAGTCCGGATTTAGCCCCATGTAACATTTTCTACTCCCTAACCTGAAGAAACGCCTTCGTGGGAAGCATTATCCATCATGAGAAGTAATAGTGATGGCTGCGGAGGCGATTTTGAAAGATCTTTCAAAAAATGGTTTCCAGCATGTCTCTGAAGACTGGCAGAAACGCTGGGACAAGTGAATCGCATTCAGGGGAGACTATTATGAGGAGGACCATCAAAATTATGTGAATGAGTAAAGGTACATTGTCATTCTTTGTTGAACAGCCCTCGTAATATATCAGAGCACGTTTTCTTTTCGCTTCTCCGCCATCTGTTTTACAAATGTCTTTTAGCTTGCTTTCTCGCCTTATATGCTGAATAACATAAGAACAACTGAATTTGTTTTCAATTTACACGGTATACGTTAGCAGATAATAATGAAAAAAATACTCTGTTGTCACGCAGTTGTCGTTTAACAATGAAAATGACACTTATTGTCACGCCGTGAGTAGCTTATTGCTTTAGTTAATTGGTGGAAATTAATCATTTCTCCACACTAGCCGTATATAGGCTAAGGTTTTTAATAGATAGAGTCAACATGAAAAATTCAATGCCATGGCCGGGATTTGAACCACGGATCTCCTGGTTTATTGCTGTTTACTAGAGAAGAATTAGTGGGGACATGCATGGGTAATCCGCAAACCGCATAATCAACACACGTATGACAGGGAGTATATTGCACTTCACTCTAGCTTTTTGTCGTTTCCGCGCCAATATTATGCCATTCTGTCACAAGTAGCTGTTTAATTTTAGACTTGCTGGCTATGGGACGTCCTATTTTACCTTTCAGCTCTCTCCATAGAAATTCTGCACATAATTTTATGTCTGTGGAACCACAAAGAGAAAAATCCGCAATATGTATCGGATCATTGGAAGTATTAGAGGAGCGTTTTTTTCAAAACTCGCTAGATGCAAAATTTTACGATATTGAGTTATATACTATACTATCGGCATAACTGTTACCTTCTGCGTCGTTCTGTTGAATCAGATTTTGCAAAATTCGATTCATGTCCTATGTAGAAGGTAGGAATATTAGCAGCTTTTTTAATACTCGATAGATGCACTTGCTCAGTTAGAGCAGAAGTCGATAGATGCAACGTTGGTATTATGATCCAGCGTGTAACAACTTCGATTCTATGAAATGCATGTGGATATTGACTGCCATCTCACTGTTGTGATTCTTGGAATTCTCAATCATTTCTTTAAGTTTTGTACACTGCTGTACCGTTAGCAATAACTGCGAACTCAGGTTGTGTGCTTGGATTTCGTATTTATTTCTGAAAGCTTTGTTACACTTACATGGCATTTTTATCCTTAGTTAAGCAACTGCATTGTACTATGCACAATGGACAGGAGATCAGATTGTGATACTGTACCAGTCATAGAATTCGCGGGAGGTAGGAATTGCAAAAACAAGGAAAGGAAATCAAAATGAAAGTCAAAGAAATCTCATACTCCAGCAACTTCATGTCCACATGGTCTTGAGTGCACTCCACGAAATCCTAGAAGCAAAGGGCGTAAGCACTGTGATGTAGCTGATTTAACTTATATAATTGTAAGTGGATTTACCAACATCTTTCTGTGCTCAAGATCAAGATAAATTCCTTATGAAATATATGAGTATATTATATCTCCTAATCGCAGATTGGTGAAGAAAGAAGCTGCAAATAGAAAGCAAACTGTTAGCATTAAATACAATGTGAGAACTAGTGATGGCCGAGTATGTCAGTATGTGCTGCAAGCTTACAAGGAATCACAGGGGTGTCAAAAGAAAGATCATCTCTCCCGACTAGAAAATTTCACTTAACTGGGAATGCTCCAAAGGAAACTATAAGAGCTAACATAACAGAAAATTACAGAAGGGCATTTCTGCTGCTATAAAGCAAGACATTAAGTAGTACAGATGTAGAGAGATCCACCATGGAAGAGCAACATCGAGAGCATGTTTACCTCAAGAACTTAATAACAGAAAAATATGGATCAACTTTTGCAACGAAAGAAGATTAAGAAATCTACCAGTCTGCTTAATTGTCAAAATATAAATACTTCTTCAATATTCCATTCCGTACACAGCTCAGCTTAAGCTGCGAAATGGGACTGATGAAGATTAAGAAACGAGGCAGATGTGGAAAAGTAAAACAAACTAAGAACCATGTACAGACTGCAAAAGCTGCGTTCAAAAACTTTTATCAGCTTTTGAAAGAGGAAAACGCCGAGGTAATCACAATTTGTTTTTATATGAAGCAGAATCAACCACTGCCTAAACTTTGTTAGCAGGTATTCTATGCAAGGAAAGTGTAGCTGTATAATCCGTGCATGATGATTCCATCTAAAACCCAGAATAAAGACAACATTTCCTTGTATACATGGTTGGAAACTGAATCGGTTAAAGGCTGCAACCAGATTCCCTCAGCTTTACACCACTTCTTGGTGGGACTGGCAGAAAGGATGTCCAGCAACGCTCCTTCTACCATTCGTTTATTTTCAGACTTGGTGTAGTAGGAACAAGAATAGTGTGATGATGCTCATGCTTATTACTTTCCTGAAGAAGAGTAAATATTTCACCGCATTTGACATATCTGCCCAATATGTGGGCACAGATATATATACCTCGGCAGAATCGAAAAATAGTTAACAAGAAAAGAGAATATATTGAGTCCTGATGAGTACTATCAAATATTACAAAATCACGGCTCTGTGAAAGTATTTTTCAAAGACTGGAACTTTAAGGACCAAGCACTGAATTCAAAGTTTCCTTTCAAAATGAATACCCAGCGATATTTCAGGCATATTTCAAGTAATTGAAGGAAGACCAAAGTTATGAGTAGAACTTCAAAATCATATTCTGTTTTGCCTTTCGAGGTGGATGTGATGAAACCGCGCATCAAGTCCTGCAGCAAATTTCTCCTTCGATCTCGGACTTTTCCCAAAATTAATAGAGTGAGCAAAGAAAAGAAAAGGGATGTTAAAAATCTAGCTAAAATGTTTGAAATTCCAGAAACTACAAAAGAATTTTATAAAGATGTACTATAATATAGTGATAAAGGTTAAAGCTTACATATTCATATTGTTTGAAATTTCTTTGTATGTATTCAATATGTTTGTTATATAAATATTATATTGTTATTGTGAATGTAGCGGTACTTAGTTTCTTAGTTTATACCTAATAAAATAATACTTAATATGTTGGTTTTATAATACATTATGTATTATGATAAGGTGAAAATAAATAAAAAATAGTAAATATATAAATAAAAAGCAACAAATACAATAAATGACAAAAATAAAAAAGAATCATGCGTTAATTTCTCACTCAAGCAGAAAAGTTAATTAGCATCTATCGGTTTTTGAAAAGAAAAAAGAAACTTTGCATTTACAATCCTCAAATTTGCACTGGTTGCTACGCTATTTGTTTCTTTTTACATTCAATGGGACAGTTTTAGGAAGGAGAACCGAATGATTATTATAGTGGCTGTGATAACCAATTAGTATTGTCAATAAATAGAAAAACCAGTTTTTCTTAGAAACGCATTTTGTGCATCTATCGAATTTGGAAAAAAAAATTATTTTGCCCTCTATAGAGCTTCACTGCACCCTTCAAATTGCAATTTTGTTCAAACATCCATGCTTGTTCATATTTTTCTCAATGAAAACTACTTCTACACCAGAAGCAGTCATGCATCCCCATACCATAACACCGCGACCGCATAGATTTTGAATATCCAGTGCTGTATTCGGCCTTCTCCACAATCGAATCGGTTATCATTAAGAAATATATTAATTTCCGTCCAAAAATATGACTTTTTCCCAAATACACAGTCGTTTCCTACATATTCCTTTGGAAACAATATCATGCTCTTTTTATTTTGGTAGCTGATATATAGCTTCCTTCTGGGTACTCTGGAATGGAATCCAGTGTGATAGATGAGGGCGCTTATTGTGATGGACGTTAGGTGCTTCCTGTACTGTTCTTCTACAACGAAAACAACTTCAGAGGAGGAAATTTTCGAGTTTTTCTTCGGCACTTTCATAACAGTTTGTTCCCTGGAATTTAATATTTGTGGGCGGCCCACTCTATTTATTGGCACATTAGTTTATGTAAAATTTTAATGACACTCCGCACAATAGAAGGACTTGTCCCTATGGTGCGAGTTATTTCAGGATATGCGCTTTTCGTTTATGTTCTGAAACTTTCTGACACTTTTGGCTCTTCAAATGCTTCCTTTTCTTTGCGTTCCATTTTAACATTCTGTGACTTACCTATCACACCATACAATACGATTAGCTTGAGCACTGTAGCTATAAATGATTACCAGATGACCATTTTTATGTGTTAACCATCCTGTACGAATACTTGTCCCTCTTAAAGTGCAATCCTTAGGAAGAAGCATGTTTTTATATTTTGTTGAATACTGTAAATATAATGCCCATGCATCAGTACGCCAATAGGATGCTTTAAGTTCATTTGTACGACGAATTTTCGCCTTTATAAAAGCAGAATTGTTCAAAATAAAACAGTCTATGACTATTGGCAGCTTTATGAATACTTATGTCTATGACTATACCTATACATATAACATAGTTTGTAAAGAAGTCAAGCACAGTAAATGCATATATTTCAATAGAAAAAGAGTATTTTATGACACAGTTTTTGAAAGAACTACATCAATGCAGATGGCTACTTTTGCAGCGTAGAAGGTAAGGCGTTACGAGGACAAAACACCAATGAAGGCATTTGAAATGTGGCCGTAGAGAAATAGGGAGCATATGAAATGAACAGAAAAAATTACTCATGACGCAGAAAACTAAATGGTTGAAAATAAATGAAGCAAACGATCCGAAAAAGGAAATAAATAGGATGGAAATTTCCGTGAAAAGAAGCAACTTACTAAGAGATGCACTAGAGGAAATGTTGACTATGACAAATTCGGAATATTAGACGACACCATGACAGAAAATATTAAGATAATGAGATACAATTAATAGAAGAAAGGGAAAATATGAGGAATATGAAGAAGATACTGAGTGCTGCAGTCTAATAGAAACGCATCAAATTCACAATAACCAGCAAAGTAGTTAATGTATATTAAACTGAAGGATTTAACTGTATTTGAATAATTTAATAACAATCATGATAATGATAATAATGAGATGAAAGACTTACTTTAAGAATTCTGCACTTGGCTCATTAAGTCCTTTGTACATATAACTTAGGATTTTCAATCAAATCCTTTGTTCCTGATAAAATGGTAGTTCCATGTTCATGCAGTTTACCCTCCTTTTCTCCTAGGCTTCTAAAAACTAAGTTATCTAAAGTTATATACCTACTCGAGGCAAAACCTGCACATTCACGTGGCGCATAAGAAGTTTTATATTTTTCATTTCTCACTAAATCTTCATGCATAAGCCCCATTATGTGAAATTATGCTGATTGTGTTGTGCCCGCAACATAGTCGACCACACCTCTGAATATAGGTTTACTTAAGCTCAAAAGTACTTTAATCTTCTTATCACCTAAACCCAAAATTAATTCACGGGCTTACCTGCACTAGTTTGTTCAACTCCATACGCAAGATCAGCTCTACTGTTCCAGCTGGGTTATCTCAACTCCGGGAGCATTCGAGCCGTGCTAAATTAAGAGCCGTGCCTCTGTTTGTGAACATATACATTGTTTCATTTCGTTATACATTTATTCCAACTAAACCGATTGTAGAGCTAAAGTTAGTACCCAAGATATGTTTGGAGCTAACACTGTGGGGAATTATAAATTAGTGGAATTAGAAGAGCGCCGCTTAAAACTGTTTCATTACTCTATTCATCGAATGGAATGTAGCTATCTGTATAAGGTATTCAGCGGCGTCTACAAGATGCAGGACACTTGAAATTCTTTTTGCACCAATGAAGTACAACCACAAAAGATAACTATGAAGCGGCTTTGGTCAAATGTTATTTTTCCAATTCGGTAGAGTTTTCATAGGATGCAGTCTAATGGTGATAATTTTAATTACATAAAGGTTTGTTATAAGACCTAACATTCGAAATTTCAATGCTCGAAAAAAGCAGCACATTTTACCAACATGTGGCCAACATTTTAATTCTTGAGGAGCAGAACTAGCGAACCTTTATAACCTAACAAAGACGTAGTTTCTAACCCTGATGTGCTTCTTGGTATATTTTTTCAGAGAATGTTAAATAGCTCAAGCTCGTAGCGCAAAATTAATCAGTGCGTTTTATTGTTGCTATCACTTCTAACTGATAACTTCTGGGTAAAGATTGAGGAACCAAGATGGCTATGGAAATTTCATCTCACCAGCCATGGCTCTTCATACCAACCAATAAACTTATTGGGCCCTGTATACTAAGATGGATACAAGCAATAAAGTGAGATTATCTCTAGCGAAACGTAGGGATCCATCTTACTTAAAAATACAATCTTCGGTATAATAGCTCGGCAACATTTATATTACGGTCTAGTTAAGTCTTGCAGAATTCTGTTGTGTTCTTCCATAATAAGAAAAACCTACATCTTACTTTAAACTTTCTAAATATGAGAGTACTTACTGTATGTACACTGTGTGTAAGTACACTTGTACTTACTGCTGGCACTAGTAACGAAATGAAATTAGAAAAATAGTGTTTTATGTAATAAAATAGAAGCTAAATATTCTATTTTATGGAGTTCGTACATAACGTAGAGGTACGTATCTCCTATTTTGTTTTTGAAACAATACTTTGAAGTGCATAGAAATGAAAATGTTAATATATGTATTGTAGTTTATATTAGTAACAAAGTACTAAGCCTCCCCTGCAGTGTGCCCAGTGCCTTTTACGTCACTCCTGAGCCTGAATCCAACCGGTGTTCACATGTTGCTGCAGGAGTGCCAGTCATTAAATCAATACCAGACAGCTCACCTAGAGTTTAGTGTGCACCTCATAAAGTTTCCTACTCTTCCCCTTTCGCTGTTCACCTAGACCTGACGTTTACTCATAGCCTAAAAGGTGCGTAGGACCTTAACTCATGTTTATTAGAGACGGCTCGTCAAACTATGGTATGGAAGCAGACGATTATGAAATTCTGCAAATATTAAATAGCTTCTTCTTCTTCTTCTTCTTCTTCTTCTTCTTCTTCTTCTTCTTCTTCTTCTTCTTCTTCTTCTTCTTCTTCTTCTTCTTCTTCTTCTTCTTCTTCTTCTTCTTCTTCTTCTTCTTCTTCTTCTTCTTCTTCTTCTTCTTCTTCTTCTTCTTCTTCTTCTTCTTCTTCTTCTTCTTCTTCTTCTTCTTCTTCTTCTTCTTCTTCTTCTTCTTCTTCTTCTTCTTCTTCTTCTTCTTCTTCTTCTTCTTCTTCTTCTTCTTCTTCTTCTTCTTCTTCTTCTTCTTCTTCTTCTTCTTCTTCTTCTTCTTCTTCTTCTTCTTCTTCTTCTTCTTCTTCTTCTTCTTCTTCTTCTTCTTCTTCTTCTTCTTCTTCTTCTTCTTCTTCTTCTTCTTCTTCTTCTTCTTCTTCTTCTTCTTCTTCTTCTTCTTCTTCTTCTTCTTCTTCTTCTTCTTCTTCTTCTTCTTCTTCTTCTTCTTCTCTTCTTCTTCTTCTTCTTCTTCTTCTTCTTCTTTCTTCTTCTTCTTCTTCTTCTTCTTCTTCTTCTTCTTCTTCTTCTTCTTCTTCTTCTTCTTCTTCTTCTTCTTCTTCTTCTTCTTCTTCTTCTTCTTCTTCTTCTTCTTCTTCTTCTTCTTCTTCTTATTCTTATTCTTATTCTTCTTCTTCTTCTTCTTCTTCTTCTAGTTCACGGCTTTGGACTTATCAATCCCTTTCGGCTCCAATTTGGTCTCCCATTTTTGTTCGGACTTCCCTGCTGTTTTACCTTTGGGTTGATAGTTTAAGGCTATTTTAGGTATTCTGTTATTTATTATTTATCCCTTTAACGTCCTTTTTCCATTGATTCATTTGTTAGCAACAATATAATTTATTTCTTCTAATTTTTATTCTTTTCTAATACGTTGACTGTGCTTTTTGTGTTACCCAGCTATTTTATGTGTACTCAGCTATTGCTCTTACAAATATTATTTCTAAACTCCGTATTCTAGTACTATTTCTTTTTGTTAATGTCCATGTTTCTGATCCGTGTACCAGAATTATTACTGCCACTGACTTGTACAATTTTACTATGGAGCCTTTATGGGCTTTATGTTTCAAGTTCTTTTTAATATGCCTGTTATATAATTAAATTAATTTATTTTCTCTACTACATCATACTCTTCATGTTACAGACATTACATCCTAAATACTTGAAAAGTGATATCTGATTTTTTATTATATTATCTAATCCATTTTTTTTTATCTAACTGGGCTCATTCCTCTAAAGGCCATATTTTGGATATATTTGCTGATATCTTCATTTCAAATCAATATAAGTTTATTTAAACGGTGTAGCATTTTCTACAGGTCATCATAGTATCCACAGTATCCGATCAACTGCGTATAACAATTTTCAGTTCTGATACGTTAATCCCGCCATGAAGTTTATTTGACCAAACTCTTACTATTTCAACATTATACAAATTAAAAAGTGCACTTAATAGAGAATAATGATGTTGTACACCACTATTATCTTTGCATTACTATACATACTTTTTATAACTTCAATTAATTTCAGTGTACTCCTCTACATATTAAAATATTCCATAGTATCGTTCGATACTTCCTCAAAAGCTTTATAATGATCAATAGCAAGTACGTCTCAAAATTTTGTTCTTTCTATAATTTGTTTCAGAGTAAAAATATTGCCACCGAGAGGAATGGCTCAGGCATTTTCTTCTGCGCCCCACATTCGGTTCGCTTGGGTTCAATACCATGGTCGACCGACCTGACCCATGGATTTTCTTTCGCGGGTTTTGCCAGGTCACCAGGCGATTGCTGGAGGTTAATTACTTCCCCCGAATATCCTTTCCCTTTATTTCATCTCCATTGTCACTTCACATCGTCTCTCCTCTGGTGACCTCTTTCAGGGTAGAAGTGTCGGTGGGTGTCACGGCGATGCATGGCAGGATGATATGTTCTGATTAAAACCTCCTCCTCCGGTGCGACGGTCTCCGAGCTCGTTTCTGGACCGCAGTCGGGTGAGCTGCCGGTTGTGCTGGCTTGCCGGGGAATTTCCAACTGGTAAAGCGTAGGGAACGCACTGTTGAACGCATTCGGTATTCTGAGTTTACCAAAACGTCGATACTAAACCAAGAAAGCTAAAAACATTATTATAACACTAAGCTTTAAGAAAGAAGACGGACTCCCTCTGTCTCTTTCGCCTCATCCTTCCTCCCGGGAGGGATGTCTCACTAGGGGCATAGGTAAAATAGATTAAGACTGGTTGCAGTGCTCAATCCCCTACGCGCCGTAATTCAATGCAATCCAAAAACATTGTTAATGGTGCCTCTTACCTTTCTAAAACCTGTTTGTTCTTCTGGGAGTATTAAATCTGTTATCTTATTTAAGTGTGCACTTATTATTTTGGCACATTATAGGCTGCTGATCCCTCTTTTTTTCTTCAGTCTTTATTCCTTCTCCTTTCTTAAATATTGACATCGCTTTAGCTATCTTCCATTTTTGGGTGTCTTTCCTTTCCCAGGACTTGTTGCACAGGTACAATAATGTTTTATGTAATTTTCTAGTGGCATATTTAAGTAGCTCTAGATTAATGTTATCAATTCCGGAGGCTTTCCCATTTCTAATATCGGCCACGCCGTGGCTCAGTAGTTAGACCGCTTGGCTCTCACCAAAGCGGTCCGAGTTCGATCCCAGGTGACTGCAAAGTGAGATTTGTGGTGGACAACACGGCGTTGGCGCGGGTTTTCTCCGGGATCTCCGGTTTCCCCCGCCATCTCATTCCACCGGTGCTCCATCTTCATCTCATGCATCATCAGTGTCACCGCCTGCGGTGCCATATGTAGTAAAAGCGGGCGTTAAACACTACACATTTCTAATATTAGAGAGTTTTCACGCCTATCATCCCTGTTAACGCTAAACGTTATACAGCCTGCAGTGATGACCTGTCAAATAACATCGATAGGGTTAACGTGGATGAATAAAAATTTTTTTTTCGCAGCGGAGTCGTGTTTTATCCTTCGGATCCGCCCGGAAATGTTTGCTCTCAATGACCAGCTATTATTCGCGCGCCTTTTCCTCCACTTTGGTGATACAGAGCAATCAGCTGTTGTTAGCTTTTCTACAAAACCAATTACTATGGAGGAATTGTTAACAATTTATTTAGTGGATGATATAAAGGATTATCAAGCCATTATATAATTAACCCATGCAAAGAAGAGAGAAGCTCCAATAATTAAGATTGATGCAGTTTCCACGTTTTAATCTAGATAGCTTCTCGAATGAAGAATGCCTGCAAAATTTCAGGTTTCAGAACAAAGACTCGCACCAACTAGATTAGCTTTATCTTCTTTATTCCAAAGTTGTAAGATATGTTGCAAATGGTGTTTTACAGTGCGAAGACAGAAATCATTATCTGTTCCAATGCCAATTTTCTTCTGAATTTCACACCATCTGCTGGTATCTGCGTTTGATTAACTGCCAACACTTCACGAAGAAGACATATCATCAGTAACTGAAAATCCTAATTTTCAAGCTATCTATTATATATATTTTTTTTTTTTTAAAAAAGAGCCTCGCGTTGTTTACCACGTTATTTGCACACAAATAACTAACTGCACCTGATCTCTCGGTTAAGTGCAACGTTATCCAGCCTCTGAAACACGTTTAAATTTGATTGGTTGTGATATTAATGACGTCACAATAATTTTTAACGCCGACTTGTCAGTTGAGCGCGAAAGGTCTCTATTTAGAATTCTTTCAGAAATTCTTCTGTTTCTAACTGGTCTCCTTCTATTCCATCAAATTTATCCATTTACCTATCTCGTTCTTCCAAAAGAAACCAAAACCGTTGGCATGTTTCAGTTTACTTGAGTGTATCTGTTGCAGAGGCCAAGCCACTCCTTTTCATCAAATAAGAAGTCCAAGAGTGAGAGTCGTAATTAATGCTTCGGTCCCGTAAAGATTCACACGCGGGACTCATCGTGACGTCGCTATACGGAGGGCTGTGAACATAGCCTCATTCACAGTCAAGGGTTGGACTGATGCCAACAGCAACTAGTGGTTGGAGAATCCGATACCACATAGACTTTAGATTCCGCTTCTCGGACAACAAACAATAGCGAGGTTCGATTGTTCTCCAGAATATGTTGCGTTAAACTAGCGCCCTTCTTTTCGCTCTGTTACTCCTGAACTGAAATACACAAGAAAGAAAGATTGACGAAAATAGGATGCCCTCTTTACTGTGCCGGTTTATACGCGTGTATGCATTCACTGCTTTCTGTGATCGCAATCCTTTTTTATTGTAGCCACCAGTTTGGTTACTCAGTTCAGCAGCTTTTCTGAGATTATTTTTATATAATCTGTCAAATGTATACATTATTTCAAATCGAGCACTTATTGTGTAAAGAATATATTATAATTATATATTTATTGTTTTTTATTCTCAGATTTGAAAGATTTAATAAAAATGTTGCTTTTTTAAGTCATTCTTTAATAATGTTATTCTAAATTAATACGATTATTATTATTATTATTATTATTATTATTATTATTATTATTATTATTATTATTATTATTATTATTATTATTATTATTATTATTATTATTATTATTATTATTATTATTATTATTATTATTATTATTATTATTATTATTATTATTATTATTATTATTATTATTATTATTATTATTATTATTATTATTATTATTATTATTATTATTATTATTATTATTATTATTATTATTATTATTATTATTATTATTATTATTATTATTATTATTATTATTATTATTATTATTATTATTATTATTATTATTATTATTATTATTATTATTATTATTATTATTATTATTATTATTATTATTATTATTATTATTATTATTATTATTATTATTATTATTATTATTATTATTATTATTATTATTATTATTATTATTATTATTATTATTATTATTATTATTATTATTATTATTATTATTATTATTATTATTATTATTATTATTATTATTATTATTATTATTATTATTATTATTATTATTATTATTATTATTATTATTATTATTATTATTATTATTATTATTATTATTATTATTATTATTATTATTATTATTATTATTATTATTATTATTATTATTATTATTATTATTATTATTATTATTATTATTATTATTATTATTATTATTATTAAAGTTCTGTGGTTATACACAGAGCTTAGACTTGAGAAACAACTCTTGTTATTACTTGATTGTACCAATTCTTACGCACTGAGTTTTGTTAACCTTTTATGGTGAAAAGCCTGACTTTTCACTTCCAGACTCTGTGAAGAATAAGAAATGATCTTAATTAAAGAAATATTTAACCACACAGTCTTAACCTCTGGGTTAAGAAGTCATAATGCTGATTATTTTGTAAAGAGGTAGTCCAATTTTTACTGGTATTGTCTTTTTATTTTATTAGTGACACTTCAGTGTTACTACTATATGTAGTGAATTTTACACTTACACATGAAACATCACACAGTGTCATAAAAGCTTAGTGTCATAATATCAATGTTTCTAACTTTCCTGGTCTATTATCAACGTTTTGGTAAACACCGTACACCGAAAGCGTTCGACTTTAGCGATAGCCAAGTATTTGCGAAACGTTTAACAGCGACTAATTGAGGTCGGCTTTGGTGGCCCAGTTGGTTAGGTACTGGCCCTCTGATTCCGAAGTTGTGGGTTCAAATCTGTTCAGGATAGTGACAGCCCCTTGTCAGTAGATTTACTGGCATCTAAAAGAACTCCGGCGGCACAAAATTAAGTCATGCGGTGGTGCTGTTATGATCTTGGTTGTTAACAATATAAATGTACATATAACGGCTCACTGACTGCTCTTTGGAGGTAAATTTGTACTGTTCTTCGTTAAAGTAGCTTGTAAAGACTCAGATGTTTTCGTACTCACTTCAGTTAAAAACATGTTCCTTGCAAGCGGACAATTCACGTATTGGAAAGACATAGTGAGGGTGAAAAACTCAATGATATAGCAGGGTTTGAACCAATGGACTCTCGACTTTCCCTGATGTTGCCGTAACCCATTGGCATACCATGGCACCATGTCGGTACGACATTAGATTCCCCAACTTAGCTGCATTTTCCGGTGAATAAACAGGCATTCTCAAACTGAGTCTAAGATAACATATCCCACTGGCAACATAGTACGTCAGACATCTTTTATTAAATTAATAACAGGCTCTATTACGTTAACTGTAATACCACATACTCTAAATTATTTAGTGCAATTTTAGCAATAATTTTAAAGGTTGTTGAATATAACTAAAAACACACTATTTTATGCTCCCTGTGCCTTTTATTTATGCAATATTATTACCTATATGATTTATGTCCCTAATTTTTGAAGTCTAAATCACTTGAATAATTTAAAACACTTATTTGCTAAATCAATTGCAGTTGGAGGCCAAGTTCCGGTTCTATTAAATCTCGTATGTAATTTTCACAATGTCTGAAGAGTTTGAAACTTAGTGTTGTGGGTTGGAGGGGAACTAAAGACGACCCACTAGTGTCCACAGATTTAAAAAGGTCAAAGGGGATCGCTCGAAGCACTCTGATCACAAGGACGGCTTCTGCCGAGTTGAGAATGTTTTATCGGTCACTTCAAAGGATTATACATAAAGATCTTTTAGTGTCTTGCTCTCCTACAAAGTTGCTGTAATGCATAAACTTACAGCGACAGATCTGAAGCTCAAGACTAAATATGTAGTATGAGCAAAAAGAGTAGAATACTTCACAACACCACACCTATTTTTACAGAAACGTTATTGTGGAAACAATCATAAAAGATATATAAAATATATCTCACTTTTAACAACTTGACAAGTCTTCTTTAAAATCATAAAAGAAATTGCTTTCATACCTACAGAATTTATTGTAAGTACTGCACTGTTGGGTTAGGTTTATTGGTCCAATTTCATGCGAAGAGACGTCAATAATTTCAATAAAAAGCCATGTTGGGAAACAATTCTATTTATAAAAATTACAGAGAATATAGGAGCCCAAATAGTGGACATTTGGTATCAACTATAATAGTAACATTGGCTGAGTGATCGTCTAGATCTAATTAAGATTTATTAGGGGGATTATGCACATTGGCACAAACAATTTCATATGTGGTTATATTAGCATTGATTTTATAGGTAACAATCAGAAGGCCTCCATAGAGTATTAAATGACCCCGGACTCATTTACAAGAAATTTTGATATTTTAGGATATGTTCTGCGTTATGTAAAAAGGTTAACTTTCAGTTACAAACTGTGCACTTAATTTGTCCTACTTTATAAGAAAGAATATGTAACAAAATAAATTACATGGCCATGGTTCGCCAACTGTGTTTGTTAGTTTCTCAGAAAAAATACTATCTTTCTTGTTTTATAACATATTTCAAGTTTTAGTGATATACCCTATTTAGCTGTTCGACACAATGAGGGATATCAACACAGACCAAACATGTTTCTGTAACACAGACTTATGAGATTATCTTCGTTCGAAAATCTCCAAGCCTTTATGACACTTCTAAGTAGAGTTTGTCAGTTTCTTATTTCACACCCCAATTACGTACTAAACAGCCTTTCTTCACTTACTGTTTCTTTTGGATTAACGTTATTAAACTTATTTTTTATCTTTAGATTGAATTTTCTAGTTAGGTGTATCCAGCTTAAACATTCAATTTCAGTTGACACAACACGTTTTCAATACTATCCAAATACTGCTTTCTCTGATAAAATTAACGGAGCAGATGCAGCCATAACTTGATATAGATTTTCAGTTCATTTTTTTTTATTTGTGAATTCTTAATCGAATATTCCTAGTTCACTACATCCACAATATATTTTTGCTCCATATGTAGTTTCATGTGGTGTGCTGCAATTCAGGATAGTAAATATCACTGTCCCTCTTCATCGGGAACTGATCTCCCTTATTAAAGTGTGGATTATTTTCCCTGGTCTTTGCAACAGTTTCACTAGGTTTGCTCATTTGCTTGTTTGCTGTCCAAACACTACTACTGATCGCCTGGGAACCTCTGCAGTTATCTTTTTCGGAGAAATCTTGCTCAAGTTATCCGTTTTTAACTTACTGAGAATCCTAGAGGAATGAACTATGATGTCCTGATATCAATTATTTGTTCTGCGCTTTCATTAGAACCCAGTTAATGTAACACCATGAGATACATAAAAGAAGTTTTTAGATTTCAACAAGACTTTTTTTTCTGCGGAAAACGACTTTGAGAGACAAAGTTTAGTTGATTTTCATTTATATGTGCTATAAATAGGAAATTATTTGTAAACATGAGTTGCTAAAATCGAAGCCTTATTCACTAATTTAAAATCCGAAAAATTTAGTTTTTTACGAAAATTATATCTTTTCAAACTCATTTATGACTTTATAACGCTTAAATACCTCACCTTATCCTTTTTCGGCTGTTTAGGAAATATTTTTCAATGTAAAGTACAATTAAAATGAGACGCAAGCATAAATGACATTACCAAATGGTCTTTTTTGCTTTTAAAACGGCCGTGAATAAATATCTTGTTACCATATTTACAATGTACTGTAGTGGCACTAACAGAAGGAAAACCGGGCATGGGTAACGGCTTATTTCATTTAATACTCTCAAATAGATTTAGAAACTTTGCCTCAACGTTACAGCACTTGGATGATTTTTACAGATATTCTTTTCCATAAAAGCACGAAAATATAAGTTGTCTGTTTTATTAAATGAGATATCTGCACTAATCATCTCGGAGAAATCTACAAAATTCTCGGATTGTTTCTTACTTTATCGTTCTTTGTTAAAAGATGTCTCAGATGTGCTTTGTAGTGTTAAGATATCTCTTTATACAGTAAACTTACTCTCTTTTTAATATTTACATGGCAGAATTTACATTTAACTATGCTTCTCACTCAGTGCAAACTAATTTTTAATAAAATTCTTTTACAAGAATTTACTCCTTTAATCTGTGGCATTCTTGTTTAACTCGTAGAATGTACGTGACAAGGTCTTCCATTTCACAGACTGACATCACAACTATGGTGTTATAGTAGTTAAGCGTAACCAGTTCCCATCTGTAAGATACCCTATACAGGTAAGAAAGACATTCTAGTTGCTACTGGATGGAAGCAAAATACCAAGGAAATCTACTCCAGCCAGTTAATGATGCGGTCCGATGACCATGCAGAACAAAGCATGTCATAGGAGCTGGCTTCACTTTATTGCTGTAAACACTTTTGTTGTGATGTCAGTTTAATTATTAGAAAATTGATTATATTATACATCCTAAGCTATTCCTAGTCATATGCTATCTTATCGTTGGAAATGCAGACGTAACCACAGTAGTTATTTACCAAAATGCTTGTTCTATACTTACTACATTCAGAATTTTTGATTATAATAAATGCGTAAATCATATATTGGATTAACAGCAATTATATTAACTGGATGTTAAATTAACATTCGTTTCCCGAATGAACGCCCCTTTTTAAATAGTGACTGAACGAAATTTTAACACTATATATTGTTAATATACTTTTAATATGCATTACGTTATGTCATATATTTTGGAAAGCTCCAGCAATAAACTTTTCTTCTACAATGCTTCAGGTTGATTTTAATTATGTAACTAAATACCACAAGTCACGTCTTTCTCTGATTACTCTGCTCAACTGTAGGCCCCATGTTTGGGGTCAGAGGCCTGTTGAGAAGCAGACGGTCAGTGGATCAGAGGGGGAATGTCCATGGTTGGGTGATCAGCACGAACCCTGACATGCTATTGAGGAAGATGATGATATTACATGATGATGAAATGGATGAAAGCAAAGGTAATTATGGAGCAGTTGGTGGAATGAATGCCCGAGGAAACCCGGAGAGGCCCATTCAGATAAATTTGTCCGTCACAAATCCCAACACCATCCCTTGGGATCGAACTTTGGCTGCCTGGACGAGAGTGGTTACGCGCTGCACACAAAATAGGCATAAGTAGCAACTAACGTGTCATATTATCTGAATAATCTGTTTATTAGTGGAACAATAACATTCCATTAAATTTCTGAGTTAGACCTTCGGTCGGTTTCCTTATGATGATTTCCAAGCTATTTCTTGTATCAGACTGAACAACTTTTGAAGTAATTATTGCAACTTCTGTTTCTCCCTTTTATTGATATAGCTCATTCTTCGAGTTTAAAAACTACATTTCGCATCCAATACTTGCATTTAGTTTTAAGTAAACAAACCTCGCTCTTTCACTAACATCGAGACTTCGACACAATCGGTTGAGTTGCAATAAACCGAGAGTGGCCGAAATGATCCTGAAGGATTTCGAATGCCACAAGATTATTTCTATTCGCCGCCCTACAAAAAGATGCGAACTAAATTTATAAATGTAGCTCTTAACTTAGGAAATAGTCTGTGCACTTACCTCTTTTTTAGGTATGCGACATTCCGCAGAGAGATCCGAAGGAGGGGTCTCCTCAATACGTGCCTCCATTTCCTGCATTGCCATTAGCCTCCTGTTCTCTTGTTTCCAGGATAATGCTGTGAAGCTTTCAAAGAAAGATCCATCCGTCTCTTGAACCCTGAAATACAAAAACATTTGCGTTATCAGTGTCAAAATGAGAGCAGTCGCAGACGAAAACATACGACATGTGACAATAACTTGACTTTGGTACCACTTGAGAACTTCCACATAATGACACAGTATTATTCACATAATAAAGATTCATCTTTTCATTTTACGTTGCTCAGCATAAGTTTCTAAACAGGAATAATTATCTTAAGCAGTTTGGACTTGGTTAAACGATGCATGCCACGTCAGTGTTTGTTATTAAAAATATTTACCAAAAATGGTAAGAACAGCGAAATACTGCACATCTTGAGATATCTCGAAGATATAATAACGAACATTTTGAAAATTTGTTTAATGTCGTGTACATAGTTCATATCATATCAGACTATGAATGAAGTGGATGAAATAAGGCTTAAATGAGCCATGTAGCATAGAGAGCATAAAGCATAGTCCATAGACCATAGAGTTACCCGAAATTTACCTTTCAGAATAAGACAAAATACCAGAAAAATATTATCCAGATAACTCACCCTGACCGAGATTCCAACTCGCGACCTATTGAATGTGAGGCAGACAGCTACCCCCACATTACAGAGGTGGCATAATTAAGGATGTTTAATACTTTCGAAACCGTTTGTCATGTAGTAAATTGTAGTATACTCGTTACCACCAATACCGTATAAGGTAATCCAGATGATAAATTACATAGGTAGGCAGAAGATCCAGGATACCCTTAGGGTAGAGCGGGGCTATTCCGCTCATTTCAAATTTATGGTGTTGTAAAACAAATAAAAATCAATTTTTTACGTTAAACATAGTGCATAACAGTCTTTATTAATCCCTTAAAGCGTACAGATGTTTTAAACACACATAGATTTTACTTGCCATAGTTATGATCAAATGAAACAGCGATTGTTGCACAGAAAGGAAATCTCAGAATTTACGGGGCTATTAACGCCCGGCTCTTGGGCTATTGCCACTCACAGTACTTTTACACTTCAATTAAATCCATTTGCCAGAAATGACGTTTTCCTTACCAACTGCACCAACGCACCTTCGTGAAACCCATAGTCCACATTTCTGGCATTTGATCGTCTCCTTTTGTTGCTGATTTCAGGGAATAAAACTTTAACCCAGAAAATCCACATGATGCATCTTCCTCATCACTGTATTCTATTTGAACTGGAACCAAGTCATCACTTGAGTCACTATTTCCACAATTTAGTTTTAAAATAGGTCTACGCTTTTCTTTCTTTTTGTTCCGGTGTACATCCAAAGCCTCTTGCTGCCAAGTATTTTATTCTGAAAACTAAATCTTTCTCCTCCTCCAAACTGAACACTGTAAGATGACCAACTGATTTGTACACTCCTCCTTACAACGATTCTTGCCATTGATGTACATGAACACGATCCTTGAGTACAATAAGGCACTCTGAAAAGGCTCGCCGCTCCTCTCATACTTACATCGCCGTTTAATACGCTCGTAACAGCACGAGCAATGTCATCCCCCATCCACTTTCGTTCCAGCTTCCTTTGTTTATATGTGTACCATCAGAAACGATCAAATAAAATTCAGTCATAGTTGTATAAGAAATAACTAAATTAATAGAGTACAAATGTTCTATATTATAACTGGGCGAGAATAACCCGTCTTTGCTAAGGCGGAATATCCCCAAATGTTGAACCTTTGAAATTGCGCGCTATGCGAGAGCTATGACAAAAGAAACGCGCTAGCTATGCATGGACGTAACCCAAACTATAACCTATATTGACACTGATTTTATATAAAAAATCTATCTGCAGACACTGGACCCTAAGTTGCAAACTTCTTATTCAAGGCAAATAGCGCAACATAAGCTACTTACCTTGTAAACTTGTTCTGTTAATACTATTAAAACAGCAGCCTGTGCCTGGTTGGTGTCGCGTTGGTGTTTTTAAGGGTAAGTGCTCCATGTTCCGGTTTCCCGATTCTCTCTAGGGTTTTTCATAAATTGTCTTTTGGTGAGCCGTGTGGTTTTATGGGGCTCTTTCTCCCAGATGGGACCAGAAGTAGATAGTTACGTTTATGTGTCTGGTTGGTCAATGCAAAGTATAGCAAATAAAAAAAACGAGAAAATAAATCCATGTTAAGGTTTTGATAGAGGCTTATGGTTTTAATGTAATCCCATGACCCTGGGTTGGCCCGCACAAATTGGTAGCAGAGCGTGGTTAATTTGACGCTTGGCTCTCGGCTTGGTTTCCGCGCGTTCGTGTTTGTTGCTTTTGGAATTCTTTGTGCCTACTACTGTATCCTGTGGCAGTTAGGAATAGCGACTTCCTTTGCAAATGTTGACCGCTTGCGTAAAGGTGGGCTGCTTTTTGAGTTGTTAACTCGTGGTGGGCAGGTCTCTCCTGCGGCCGACTGGTCGGCCATATTAGACGCATTGCGTCTTGTTAAGGACAAACCGTTCATTGCTTTACCTGATAAGCATGATTTAGTTGCCAATTCCCCTCAACTGTGTTCTGAAGCGCTTTTAGAGTTGGGAGAAATTATCCAAGATTTGGAGCGTGAAGGCTGCCCTTCAAGAGGACAGCAGGTTCGTTTATTGGCGCGCATCCAGCATTATATCAACAGGTTAGATTATCTCATTACCTATTTTCCACGTTCCGAGGTTTTACCTCGTGTTAAGACACTCAAACAAAATTTTGAGGCGCTCCTCGAGAAATTTAACGCCATGACTCGTCAAGGGGGAGAAGACGCTAAGCTGTATTTTCCGGAGACCTCGTCTTCCCGGGCTGTGATTCCCGTAGCTTCTCTTTCGACGCAATTTCTTGCGTTAAAAATCATACAGCCTTTAAAACAGTTGGTGGAGGCAGTGGATATGTTCGAGGTGTCGGATGTGCTGTCGGCTTTCAAGTTTTTGAAATTCCTAGTAAAGCTTAACAAGGTAGCCATGGTGCGCTCGGTTTCTTCCGATTTAATGATGCAGGCAGTTGCGACCAAGGTCAAAGGTGTAGTTTTGAATCTTTTGCTTAGAGCAAGGCAATCAGCTGACCCTTTAAGTACTTTTCATGCTTTAGTTTTGGAATTCTTTATCCCGCGTCGTGAATCGTTAAAATTATTGCAAGACCATTACTTACGACCTCAAGGTCTGGCCGAACCGTTTGTCCAGTATATGGAACGGGTCAGAGACGTGGCCTTGGCCTTACGTCTCCCAGATACGGAGCAGGCAGTTTGTGACGTCATCATTTCGGGTTTGAATCCCGAAGCTCGCTCCAGTCTTGTTTTCGCGACACGCCCCAATACGTTCACGGCATTGGAATCTTTAGTACCCCTGCTTAATAAGTGTTCTTCTGCAGATCGATCTCGCTTAGGTGAAGTGTTGAATTCACCTCCCCCACCACGAGTGAATCGTGGAGATGGTTTAACACCCGGCGTCGAACCTGGGTCATCACCTCACGGGCTCCGGGTAAGAGGCTACGTTGTCAGGAGGTAGGACATATGGTTAAGAACTGTAGTTTCCCTCGCCCAACGGGCATGGACCTTTCGAAATCTGGACGTGATAGTCGTTTGCGGCAGCGCCCCACTTCACGTCAGAAGTTGCCGGCCATGAGCGCGAGTTTGGCCTCATCGCGGCGCATTTTGGCTTTAACCCATTCTATTAAACCTCTTGTGCAGGTTGTTGTCGGTAAGGTGAGCGTTTTAGCCCTCCTTGATTCCGGTAGCTCATTTTCTCTCATTAATCAAGTATATTTTCGCAATACATTGGCGCCTTCGTGTTCCAAGGAGGTGAGCTGTCGGGTGCAATGTTTGGCAGTTAATGGTCAGCCCTTTAACGTGTCTAGCAAGGTTAAGTGTACTATCCGCTTTCCTAAATTCACTTGGAAACATGAGTGCTATTTGGTCCCTGACCTACCTTATTCTGTAATCTTGGGGGTCAATTTTATGTCACGCTCCCGTCTGTGTTTAGATTTTGCGAATAAACAAGCCACTTTCGGGTTCGCGACTGGAAGTAGTGTACCTTTTCAGGAGAAACTATACGACGTTCCACCTCGCCCTCGTCTAGGTAACGTCACGCTATTAGACGAGCGTGAGGCAGATATTTCCTTGTCCCATTTGACTCACCAACAAGCCGCAGTGGTGGAAGGTTTGGTTCAGGAATTTTCCTCCTTTTTTTCCGACCGATTGGGTGTTACTCATCTTATTACCTACGATATTCAGCTGACTGACCCGTCCCCTGTTAAGCTTTCTCCGTACCGGCTGACACCACCCAAAATGGCCATTTTGAAGGCTAAAATCAATGATATGCTGGATAAGGGTATCATTAGACCTTCCACTTCGTCTTATAGTAGCCCGGTTTTCTTAGTTCGTAAGGGTGACAATGATTTCCGTCCTGTCGTGGATTATCGCCAACTCAATAAAAAAATACTTATTGAATCTACTCCCATGCCAGACCTCCATACTGCCGCCCATCACTTTGCTGGAGCACGCGTGTTTACGACTCTGGATTTAAACAGCGCCTATCATCAGATTCCTTTGTCGGATGAATGTAAACACGTGACTGCTTTTTCATCTCCGTGGAGATTGTATGAGTTTAATAGGATTCCCTTTGGGATTGCTACCGGTGCGCAGGTACTTTCCCGTCTCTTGGACAATTTGTTTTCTGACATTAAATTTAAATTTGTTTACTACTATTTAGACGACCTAGTAGTGTACTCTCCTGATTTTGATTCTCATATCTTACATTTACGTGAGGTTTTTGATCTCTTACAGAAGGCTGGCCTCACGGTTAAAAGCTCTAAAGTGAAGTTTGCTACCGCAGAGATTTCTTTCTTGGGTGGCTCCCTAAAACCGGCAGGGCAGTGTGTGCCTGGTTGGTGTCGCGTTGGTGTTTTTAAGGGTAAGTGCTCCATGTTCGGGTTTCCCGATTCTCTCTAGGGTTTTTCATAAATTGTCTTTTGGTGAGCCGTGTGGTTTTATGGGGCTCTTTCTCCCAGATTGGGACCAGAAGTAGATAGTTACGTTTATGTGTCTAGTTGGTCAATGCAAAGTATAGCAAATAAAAAAAAAACGGGAAAATAAATCCATGTTAAGGTTTTGATAGAGGCTTATGGTTTTAATGTAATCCCATGACCCTGGGTTGGCCCGCACAAGCCTACAACCTCAAGTAAATTCATAGAAACGTGGAATAAACACCAAGCTTGGCAATGAACTGGCAGGCAACTCATCGCTGCCCATGATTGACGGGCAGAAAACCAATTTGCTTATTTCGGGCGGAGAAGCCCCGTGAGCGGAATAGCCCCGCCCTACCCTACAGTTTATTCACTCTAAACATGCTTTAACACACTTTATTTTAATAAAAACCATTGGCGTTAATTTTTTGAAAATAAAACAACAATGCAATATTTTCTCATTAAGCAAAAGAAACGCAAGCTCGCGTCTTTGTGTAATATCAGAAACCTAAAACTGAGAGTCAGATAACTCCAACTTGGCAGTCAAGTCGGGCATCTCTCAAGAATGCGACACAAGGATTTTAAAGAAAATCGACCACTTCAAACGTAAACATCTTCAGTAATTATAATTTTCCAGAAACTATCGCAACAGTTTCAATTAAAAGACAATGAATGATATATCGACATAGAAAATTTATGCTGTATAACTAGGTAATTTCGTGTGATTGGCAACAAGAAGAGTTAAAGATGTATCACATAACACTCTTTAAGATATTTGAAATTCACGCTTTATATCAATTAAGGTATTTGTATTTCAACTGTTTTAGAAATAATAACTGTTAGATCTTTACTTTTTCATAGCTAACATACGGCATTCATTAATAACAAAATGTGATATACGTTATATGAAAAATATGCTCTAATGTAACTGAGTTCACATTATTAGCTTTAAATAATATCTGTTCAAAAATTCTCATGAATTGGATAATACATGAAAGGACGTTATTGTGGAATACGAATTACATTTCTGAAAATAATTGTTGTTAAATTTTTAAAATCATATTGAGCACATACAATTAACTGTGATGAACTGTCACTTGTAAAAAAACTTCTATTCATTTTTGTTATAAAAATAATATATTTCAATATGCATATATAGGCCTAGACTATAGACAAAGTCTAGAATAATAGGAAAAAGATATTTGGTTGGCATTGCTATGAATTTAACATTTAAAAATATACTTTGGATTTAAATTTGTCTATATTTCTATTTATATAACTAAAAATACCTCAAGAACTGACCCTCAACATGCTGAAACCATAGTGGATAACTGTTGTCAGGTTACCCGTAATGCAATGGATGATAGATTCTCAGAAGAATTGTCACTTGTGAGGAAAACTGGGTATATTGTCCAAACCCTTATGCCTCGAAACATGGCTTGATCCCCGCCAACCTGCCAAAGTCATCGTTAAAAATCTCATTTCGCTCCCTAGGAATGTTGTGTATCTGGTGGAATTTTGAAGATTTGTTTCACTGGATGTTTGTTCCAAACGGGTGGGCAATTGATGTAGATCATTATTCTCAACAACTGGAACGAGTTCATAAAATTCTGATACTCATCAATAGTTAACCAAAATAGAGTTCTATTGCAACAGGACAATACAACACCCCATTCAACACGAACAGCCATGGAAAAGCTGAGCAATGGGAAGGAATTGAACTGCTACCACACCCAGTATACAGCCGTGATCTCCCACTATCAGATCATCTTTTTGGATCCATTGCCCATTTTCTACGTGGAAGAAATTTGGACAACTTTGAGAAACAGTGCAAGTGGATGTCGCCGAATTCTTCACATAAGAAACCAGAGACTGGTACCACCGTGTGATAATAAACTCGCTGAACAATGGCTCAATACCATAGAATATAATGGCCTATATTTGAAAACTAGTTAATTTAAGACTTGAAGCTTTCACGGCGATCATTACTAATCAAGGCTTCGCGGGTGATCAGCCGTGCCAAATTAATAAACGTAGAGCTTTCGGCCATTGTAAACTCCTGAAGATCTTGAAGATCCTGAAGAAGGCCATGGAGTTTACAATGACCGAAAGCTCGACGTTCATCAATTTTTCACGGCTGATCACCCGAGAAGCATTGATTAGTAATTAGTTAATTGCTTGTCGGAACACATTTGGAATATTTGTTTCTCTTAAAAAAAACCGACATTATTTATGACGCAGTATATATAGAAAGAAGGTGCACCGAGAGAATCCCCAAACAAATACTGGGATATAAACTAAGAGGTTAGAGGCCAAGAGGACGACTAGATACTTGATAAACTGAGCGAGGTGGCTCCACGGTAATGTGTGCAACTCGTGTTCG
This sequence comes from Mantis religiosa, assembly GCA_030765055.1. Classification (NCBI taxonomy): domain Eukaryota; kingdom Metazoa; phylum Arthropoda; class Insecta; order Mantodea; family Mantidae; genus Mantis; species Mantis religiosa. The sequence goes on along the minus strand of CM060947.1, from coordinate 162,289,233 downwards.
TGAGGTCGGGATTCAGTCCTCCTCAACCGACATTTTTATTTTGGGTTTCTCACATTCTTCGCTTGTCACTAGGCGTTTACTTGGATAAATTCTCTAATGCGGGTTTTACTTTCTTTCCCCTGCTCATTTTATTTCGTTGTCAACTTTCAGGTCTGGTTGTCAGAGCGGTGGTTCAGGCAGACGTAGGCAGATAGTGCGGATGCATGCGCTATGTAAACTTTCTTGTCTGAACTCCTTAAGAAGCTACCCAGGCTCCTAGAATTGATTCTTAAGCTTTCTTTCTGTGTGGTTTAGTATTAGTGTGTTTGCATTATAACCTGGAAGGTCTGAATTTGAATCTCACTTGAGGCTTGCTAACCTAAAAAAGAAAATCTCATATACAAGAAGAAAACCTGTAGTACCTTTCTGCTCTATGAACCCTCGACTCATTTTGAGCATTGACTTCATTCATCATGCGGTATTATGGACATTGTTGGATGTAAATTTAAAGAAAGTATACTCGTAAATTTATTTGCTCATATATTTTCAGTGGTTACATAAGTATTTTAATAAAGGGTAACAGTTGTTTTTACTTAAAGTTCAATTAAATAACCACACAGTATAGGGTTACCTCGTTTTCCTTGTTATTATTGCCTTTCATTTTCTTCTTGGAACTGGAAATATATATTGAGGGGCTTCTTGGAGACTTGATTATTTCGCTACCATTGAGGGGCTTCTCGTTCTTTGCAGAAAAAGAGCAAACAGTTTGACTCTAAGAAGCCCCGCAATTTTTCTTATATTTGATATATATCAATCCTCCACAAAAACAAATTCGCTTTTCGCTGCTTGAGATTGGTTTCCATACCTGTACCAGGTAGCCCACGCAAACCGTCCTTTGTTGAGGTTCGTTACTCCCGGATAATGCGGACGCCGAAAAGTTTGCCCAAGCATGTCAGTGAAGGTGACACGTTACCGACAGAGTAGAGATTTTGCCATACGTAAGACCAGGGCTTGAAAACCAACATCTAACTGAAGCAATTGGTCACATAGCTCGTCGCTGTAGCTCTTGTTCACTGTAGTGTGGTACCGGGTTCGCTTACTTGGCTCGGAAAAGGTTTCTGTCCAGGAGAATGATTGTCCCTCTAAAAAAATACCCACAAAGTCCAAGGCATATTATCTGTTTTAAGTTATATCCACATCGCGCAGCTAATTTATAGACAACACAAAGTGCAACAATTTGTGCTTCGCTATTATAAATATTAAATAAATGCTATTATGCCTTAATTGCAATGAATATAAGTATAATGAATATAATTAATGTTCCATTTAAACCTATGTTATAGACTGACAAATATTTATTATTGCATTATTTATAATACAAATGTTTAAATGCATGCCCACGTTGCTGGATGCATTCATGTAAGCGTCTCTCAGTATTGGCCTTTCTGCAGATACTAAAGCGCAAACATGATGTATTCATTCTTTTGACACACCTGAATTTTCCGGTTCTGTGTCGTAGACCTTGGCTTTGATATATCCCTATAAAAAGCCAGGGAGTTACATACATCACGTGATATCGCTGACCATCGAATCCAACCAGCACAACCTATCCACCGTTCGGGGTACATCTTGTTTAGATATTCTGTAACTGCTCTGCTATACTGATGCCATCTAGAAGATCTGCAATATTCAGCTCATTCTGTAGGAATTGCAAATAGAGTTGACCAGATAGCCTGGAAGCCAAATAAACTGTTCCAATAATGTGATCTCCTAGAATGCCGTACCATATGTTAACACCCCAGTACATTGGTTGTAACCAGTGAGGATTTTCAGGAGCCCAGTATTGTATATTATGTCTATTTACAGTGGAGCTATTGGCAAAAAAGCATTCATCTCCCACAAAATCTCCCTGATGGAATTCTGATTTATGTCAATTTTATTTAAGAGATATTTGCAGAAAGATACCCGATTTGAAAATGTTTCCGTGTGGCTGTTGGTGTAAGTACAGCTTAAAGGAGTGCTATTTTCTTTCCTCCAGAATCCTTTGTACCGAATACCTGATACCCCCACGTTTGCTACAGTTCTCCTTTGTCCTAATTACGGTTAGATCTAGGCAGGTATTTATGGAAGAAAACTAACCACTTTAATAATATTAACAATGACAATAATATTATTATAGGTAGATAACAATAGTAATGCAAACTAAAATGAAATAGCTCAATAACATTATTGTTTATACAACTTGTTCGCGCGCATAGTTTTAATGTAAGCTATGCTTAACTTTGTCCCAAAATACGAGGTCTGATCAACAAAGACAGACTAATTTTTTTCACAGATGTTTGTTACTGCAATTCAATTATTACATGATCTTTTGCAAAGCAGTGCCCTCCTACCTGAATGCAGATTTTATAGTCCTTGAACACATGCTGCAGACCATTCTTTGTCAGGTCCCTGAGAATCGCCTCACTTTTCTTGAGCACTGCTTCAGAGCTCTCAAATCGAATACCCCTAAACTTTGCCTTTAGTGATGAGAGTAAAAACGGAAGTCATAGGGTGCAAGATCGGGGCTATAAGGTGGAAAACAAGCTAGCATAGTATAGAAATCACAAGGTTCTCCAACACCAAAAAAAGGCAAAAGTTGTTCCATCTGCTGGGAAAGTGATGGTCATCACATTTTTTGATTGTAATGGAATGATTTACCAGCATGCAGTTCCCCCTCACACTACTGCTACAGCAACATACTACACGTCAGTATTGGCTACACTTAGGAAGCACATTGCAAATAAACGACCAGAGCTTTCTCGGACTGGGTGGTGACTTCATCATGACAATGCACGGCCTCACGTCGCAAATCAAGTCATGCAGTTTCTGGTTCGATTCAACATTACCTGTGTACCACATCCACCTTATAGTCCCGATCTTGCTTCCTGTGACCTTTTTTTATTCCTATCACAAAAGTCAATGCTTAGAGGTATTCAATTTGAGAACTCTGAAGCAGTGCCCATGTAAACATTGAATTGCAGTAATAAACATCTGTGGGAAAAAACAGTCTCAGTCTTTCTTGATCAGCCCTCATACTCAATAACATTCCGGGAAACATAAGATGTTTCGCAGATTGTTCTTTCTACGACATGCTGTACCTGGAAAGATCCCTCCTTTCTTAAACGCATCTCTGTAGTCTAAAAATATGTGCAGAGGGTAGACGTCTCGTTGTTAAACGTTGTGAATACAGTCTTCGGGCCTAAGCTGAATTGCGCAGCGTCTCTCCAAAGATCATTATCATATCAATGTACTCTTCGCTTGAGTACATTGCAGTTTCTGTTTGACTGTAAGACCTGAAAACAGACGGCCACGCGACCTTATCAGAGCAAAACCAGGAGAAAATGCACGCAGATAGCAGCACTGCTCAGTGAAGCTTTGCTTGTACGTGCACCTTCCCTTTGAACTGCAGCAACGAGGCAACCTCTCTTGCACTAAAGTATAAGGGAAACATATAACTACAGAGCTCGGCTTCCGACGGCCTTCTGGAATGAGACAGAAAATTGTGGTCTACCCCGAAAATAAATTTATATAACTATATATAGTTTTGTATGCATAATGTGAAAACGTTCGTGCCTGGCCTAGCAGCGTTGCAAACTAAAGACACCTAAAGTTTCATGTAAGGGGAAATGTTATGACCTTTTTGTTCACTCGTGGGCATTGTCCACGGAGTTCAAGGTCGCAGCAGAGCGTCGTTTTGGGTGAAAGTTTCGAAAATGTGTTAAACAAATACTGAACAGCAGATAGTTTAACAGCCTATCGGAAGACGGAAATCTCACCTACGCGATGTATCGCGGCAAATTAGAGCCAATAGGCTTAGATGCGCTGTAGTCATTATAAATACCAGGGTAAAAATGTGTATCATCCCTCAGTTCAGAATATAGTGACATATGAAATCTGCGGCACTCACGATCAGGATTATTGCGCCTAAAATTGTTCGTAAGTACCGCGAATGAACACTTATTGAAAGTGACGTAAAACAGGATCGAAGTAAAATTTCAAGGCTTGGCAGAGTAAAATTTCCTCGAAGAGATGAATTTTGGAAATTTATTGCGCACAGGATAGCTGATCGAAATATAATCTAGCCAACAGCTCCGAAAGAGAAATAAATAACTGAAACCATTAGTTAATTACTCACATTCCTTTAGTAGCTTCAAGCCGAGATTATTGACTTAGCTCCGATTGTACTGTGCTTGTTATTTATTTGGTATGACCGAAAATAAACTGGTTGATATTACATTCTCCGTCGTGTGAGCTTTCTACCTGTCCCGTGACCCTGGATCTTCGACCTCTGCAGCAAGTAATGCAGAAAACGAGTCCTTGGTTCTAAATATCTATAAGTCCCTGAGCTAGCCAAGGTATCCAGCATCCTAGAAGTCATCATCATTGCTGTCACTTCAGAGAAAGCAGCAGAAGCCATGAGCCGCCATCTTGAGGGAGGACCTCAAAATGCGCAATGAGACTTCGCGGAGACCGCCGAGACCAGGTAACCGTCCTCAAGCATCCACCAATAATGAATTTGTACTAATGAAAAGCTAGCATTCTGAGTTGAATCTTTTCATTTTACCTTACTTTTTATCGATAACGCAAATTTTTGTCTTGGATATATCGAGTTTTACAAAACCAGAGGCAAAACAAATAGTAGAAACATGTAGTTTTTATTATAGGTGAAAGAAGTATACCATAACTATTTATTTATTAGTTTATTTCATCTGGCAAGGAAACTAATACAAAATATATACTCCGGGGTAGCACCTCTATGCCATGACACCCCCATAAAAAGGAAGAAGTAATCCGATCATTAAATGATCTGCATACTTGTGATACGACCGTGCTTCCTATTTATTCAGACGCAATGAAACGTCTAGTCTTACAACAAAAAATCATAATGATTCTGTGCTTTTGTGCGGAATGATGCAGAGAAAAGATAGGAAAAACCCGTGCAAGTTGAATATCTGGCAGGCCTATCATTGGCAGCACATGTCAATCAGCAGTACCAATGTTGCATAAAGATCTACATGCCATTATGAGAAATGACAGATAAGCCAATCCATCAAATTACCAATTACCAATAAATATAAAGTGTGCATTGCAATAGCGGAAAACTGTGGCTTTTTTACATCCCATTCATCCGTCACATTGTTTATACTTAAAATTATATTAATAATTGCTTCGTATCGTAATGTTACCTGCATTGGCAGTAGACGATGAAAAGACAAGTCTATTTCGCATGGGAAAATTAAAAGGTACTGAAGTGCAGGAGTACTGTGATATGTGTTATTGTCTGCCTCACGTTCAAGAGTACCGATTTCGAATCTCGGTCAGAGTGAGTTTCCTGGATAAGTTTTTTCCCTGATCCTGAAAGTACAGTGGCAACCTCTGTGGACCCTGCACTTATTTGAGCACCATTGCGCTTATTTCATTCATCATTATATACGATAACGTTGGAGGACGTAAATTAAAACAAAAAGAACTGCGAAATTATCTTTTCTTTATTAAACTAATACGAGTAAACTAAGTTTTTTTTTAAGTAGCACATTTTGGAAAATATTGTTAGAACACAAACTGAAACTGAAAATACCTGCTACTGAACTGAAAATAAATAAGCAGTAAATGTTAATTGCGTAAGAATTAAATAAATATTTAGAGAAAAAATAAATGGTTCTGTGAATGAGAAGTCACAAATACTTGGTTCCGCTTGCCATGTGTTCTGTTTGGTGGTGATTACCACTAGTGAGAAAAAACATAAACCGATTTAGTTCACGCAAGTGTGAAACAGTATGATTTCTACGAGAATACCATAAATTGACATGTAGTTCGGTAAATTATTTGTAAATGTTGCAGTAGCTCGGATAATTGCTTGAGGAGTCGTTTAAACTTAGGAGTCCAACGGACTGATCTGCTCCAATTTGTGATTATAAGAGGTGTTTTGTGGCAGTCGATGTGCAATGAAAAAAGGTCACTACTATCGGTGATACAACTGACATTTCATTAATTTCTCATTCACAGTCGGATGTTTCTACCCAGTTGGTGAAGGTCATAAAACATTATAAAAAGGAAAAAATACACTACAAGTGCATTCATACTTAAGCCGCGACTGTACATAATATAAACACCTGTAAATCATTTTGGTCAAAGATTTTGCTTAATCCAGTATTTTCAAAAGCCTGGCATCACGTAAAAGTCACCCATGCTCTGCCTTTTAAAAACTTTGGACCAGGACCCTTCTGCCCATATATTGTTTTATGATTTTCGTTTTTATTTGATATTTATTCCACATACTTTAGTTTTGCTATAATTTGTATGTAAATTTGCCATATAAAGATTCAAAAATGAATGTTAAAAAATTTTATTCATTGGCTCACAGGAAATGCATTTTTGCCGAGAAAAATAAATATTAACATCAAAAAGTTCATAAAAGCTAAATCTTATTTCCATAAAACTGAACTGAAATTAAATAATTCAATTTATTTTCATTTCATCATAACATTCCACCATTATTCTCTGAGAAATGTGAATTCGCAAGCAGTTTAAAGCTTGCACTTTGTCGCTAATTAAAAGTACTGATGTATATAGTTACGTGTTTTGAAAGACTATTTGAGCTAGAGTTTTCAGGCTTTCATATGGTCAGCTTCCAGTTTCCTAAAAAAAAAAATGAATAAAAAAAATAAAGCAGAATTATAAACTCAGTCACTGGGTCCCTTTTACTGTAGCTTACATTGAGTCATAGATGCTATTAATAAGAGGAGCATCGACGAGTGAACGTGGGAAGCTAATTTGCCTTTTGAAGACTTTGCTCAACGTTATACCAGATGGCTTAACTGCCACGTCTTTCACGTAAGCAGATAACCGTTCGTGCGTTAAAGCACTTGCACAAAACAACTGGAAAAGTCCAGTTAAACCCAAGGAAGTTATGTGAACGAACTTTTCTGCTGCGATGAAACAGGTTTCCCGACTTCAACTAGCGTGTGTAGTACTCCGTGATAACAGACAACAGTCTAAAGAACCTAAAATATCTTGGAATGTTTTCCATTTATATTACAGAGCATATATCTTCACGATAAAAAATTCACTTTTTAGATTTATTGGGCAAATGCTATTTGCCTTATCCGTTACTATCCATTTTTACATTCTCTACTATGTACTTATACTCTTTGTTCCTGTATTTGATTATTTTACATTAAATTAATATTTAATAATTATTTATGAGTTGGTTTGAGTGTGTGGATCTTGGGACTTTATTCATATAATTATATTTTATCAATAAATAAATGACAAAATCTTTATGCATATGTGAGAAAAAAAGACGCTCTACTCGACGACAATGAAGAAGAGGACTGGCAGTTCTTAATGTCCTAGAGAAGGGCTTTAAATGACTGGGATAGAAGGGATATGTCATAGGGATTGTCACTAAAATTAAAATAAATATCAATTAGAGCCGATATATGAGGCATTAGCATATCCTTGACAGCTAGTAGGCTAGCTAGCAACATATGTGTACTCGCGAGTGACTCCATTTGATCACTATTATTGTATAAAGCAATGACTGAGCGATCCTTTTGTCTCGTTTAAATTCATAGTCATGAATTTAATGGCAGTGAGAAATTATGACTGTGCTAATCAGATAGTGCTACGAAGCATGTTCCTCTCTGCACTACGCTGCTAAAATTTCAAGTGTCTCTTTAAGGTGTGCAAAAACATGGTACATCAACTATAAAGTAAACATAGGTCCATATATATACATACATATATATATGCAGCCTATAAAACGACCTTCAAATTGCAGTGAATGAAATAAATCAGCAGAGTTAAGAAAACTTTCGATAATTTTGTAGGCATGCAATAACTTGTTACTACAGATTCACTAGAATGTTCCATATTCTGCATATCTTCGCTTACGGCGCAAATCTGTCACTTTAATCAGTATTCGGAAGCTTTCACGGCTGGAGTCAGGATTAATACAAGTTTCTTCCGGGCTTTAAGCCGTGGTCTGCTGGAGTTTTAGATGTCCATAAGTTTCATCCACGCCTGCAGTGGACATCATCGGTGGGATCGTCTAGGTCTTTTTGGTGAATATTCAGGCATAATCTTTGATAAGTAGGTGATTTAGATAGAAGTGCAATAAAATAAGGGATTAAAGAATTATCATCAGCTTAAAAAATATATAAAATTCTTCTTCTGATAATCTCCCAGAAATAACATATAAGGGTCTCTTTCTCTGCTCCCTCTTTTTATTATGGTATTAGAACTCTAATATCTTTATCAAATAAATTAAATATTAGTTCATTGATAACTGCAGTTCCCCAATTAATTTATGGAGAAAACAGTTTTAAGCTATTAAGATAAAGATACAAAGTTACAGTGGCGACATCTCCACTTTCGAAAATAAACCCATCCTACTACAGTTTTGTTTATGGGCTTTGGTCTCCCAACCCCTTTCTTTCTTTTATGAGAGTGTCGCATGGACCGTATGGGGATTGGCTTCATGTAATTAAAGTAGGACAGGATAACAAGATGACCAACCTATATATACGATATATTGATGAAGAGTGCCAGAATTTCACATCTAAAATTCGTGCACTGCATGAACTTTAGTTATATCACGAAAAACATGCACTGCAGCTGCGTTTCAAAACTGCCACATTTTTCTACATCTCAATTAACGTGTTATAAAAAGTCACTCGGAAACATCGAACGGTGTACTTCAAAATATGCTATCTCGCAGATACAGCTATTCTCAGTATCATTGTGCAAATTTTGATGCCATCGGAAACCATTTTAAATTTGAGGTGGTACACTACACTACACTACACTACACACACACACACACACACACACACACACACACACACACACACACACACACACACACACACACACACACACACACACACACACACACACACACACACACAGGATACTAATAACCTACACCTAAATAACTTCAGCGATTGTATACGTGACTAAGTTGAAATAGACAGTGAGTATTTACAGCTCAACATAACGCATTTAATTGTGTTAAACCTAATTGGCATCAGATTCTGATACGTGGTAGTCAAACATGGTGAGTGAAAATATTGGACCAGGATGTCTTTAAAACTGCTTCCGAGTGTAGAGATACAGATTCTTAGTAATCAGTTATTGGTGTTCTCTAGATTTAATGCTTCAAATCTCTCAAATATTGAACTAAGCACCTGCCAGTGCGACAATGAACAGCGATTAACTGCCTTCTTATATCATGTTCTGGTGGCTCAATTAGTAATGTCGAAAAATGGTGTTCCAAAGTTTCAACTCCTCTCATGTAGTTATGTTTTTTCTTCGTCTTCTTAATCTGTAAATTCTAATAGGAAGAAATGGTGTGAATCTGATTGGCCAGTGCACTAACAGGACTGTGATTTGAACCATGGTTATGATGTCCGATAGAAGGCGGTGTCCAACTGTAGCTTGGCTAGCACGCCCTCCTGACGGAAACCCAGTTGATTTCTTTTTCTGCGATCACCTCAAGTCTCTGGTGCATGAGAACCCAATTGCCCGAATAATAGCAGCTTGTTAAGTTATTCGAGGAAATAAACAAGGAATTTTGGACAGAGTATAACAGTCATTCCTTTACCGCTGTCAACATTGCATTGAAAATGCAGGTAGCCACTTCGAGCAGCTCGTAAAAACCTGACGCAAAGAGTTGCGTTTACTTTTTATTTCATGAAAGTTCGTTTACCTTTTAAACCACCTTCCATTTAAATGTACAGCATGTGAAAGTATCAAGCAGGATTCCACCTTTCTTAGAAAGAATTGTAATTAACTGCACTGACACGTGAAATAATTGCGTGAAATGCATACATTTATACAAGAATTAAAAGCTTAAATAAAATATTAAAGAAACCATCAAACAAACAAAACAAAAATAAACAAAATATGACAAAAGAAAGTGAAGGGTACTCAAACTCGTTTACCTTTCACTTGAAAGCTAATGTCATAACCATTGCGCCAGAGGGAGTCCTCAGATAATCTCTTCGTTTTCATGTGTTGTGCACTCTAACGGTATCATCAATAACAGTGGCGTACTGGCACTTTAGAAACCTAAAGCCGTAACTTCCATATCTAAACTACCAGACCATAAGTCTCCCCTCTCAAATTACTTGTGTACAATATCTCCACTTGCTCTACACATATTTCAGTGTAGTTCATTTACACACTAAGTATATGTTACAGCATGAATTTATAATTACAGCATGCTTAATTACATAATTTGTAATACTACATGTCCTACATTCAGAATAGATTACTAAGTCAGATTGCTTTCCAACATTATTGGTATACATTGGCTGTTTAGTGATAAATTAATATATTACTAAAAAAAGTATATAATCTCAATTAGAACGTTTTTAGAAAGTTCACAAATTGTTTTGTACTTCACTAATTTTTCTTTGTTTTCAGTCCACTTTCCATGTTTCCTCACTTGACTCTGGCGGAACGTTTTCCTTTCTTCTTCCAATCTCGAACACTCAAATAGGTGATCCACAGTTTGTTCTTGTGCTCCACATCCTCAGGTGGGATTGTTCCTTATATGGAAGCGGTAAAAGTATGACCGGATTCTATCATGTACAATTACAAGGTTGTGAAAATTCCTGTCCTTTACCCTAGGAAAAAATGATTTAGTTATTTTTCCCTTCTCTGTTTTCTGCCATTCATTTTGCCACAGTTCTGTTCCTTTCTCAAGTTTACTTAATGCTACTCTTAATGGTACTTTCTGGTAGCTAACAGGGAATGAAGCATCTTCTGCAGAATTTTTGGCGAGGACATCTCACAGTTCATTTTCTCTGTTACCCACATGAGTTTTCACCAATTGTGGTGTATTGCCCAACTTCATTTGCTGAATTGTTGTTTTGTCTTCTGAATTCTTCTGTTAAATTTGTATGGAAATCAAAATTATTTAGGGAGTCAAGTGTTCTCTGGCTATCAGTAAGTATTTAAGCTACTTTCTCACTTTTCTTTAAGTTCTTATAAGATGATAAAATGTTTAATACCTTTAATATTGTTAGCTCTTCCGTCTGGTTATTTGTAAATTATTATCTAGTCTATATCTCAGTTCTATTGGCGGTTCAGTGATGAAAACGACTCCATCATTTACTTTACTGCCGTCTGTATAAATATTGGGTAGTTTTGCCATGTTATTCTTCTTTAATCTTAATCACTTTTCCGGCATGTGGCCATCTTGTATAATGTAGATCAAGATCAATATCGGATTGTTCTCCATATCCCTTACCTATGTTGTAGGTCTTCGATATTTTTCTTAATTCTATGTCAGTTGGAGTATTCCTAGTTAGTATACATAGCGCTTCATTAGAAACTGTTTGGAAGGCTGTTGCAATTTTTATATTGATCAGTCCTTATACTCTTTGAAGTTTTAATTTACTGTTTCTTTTACTTAAGGCTTCATTCGACATTGGAATCCCATAAGAAAGGAGAGACATTACTGCTCCCTTATAGATAATGTGCAAAATCTCCTGATTTAGCCCCCAACTTATTCATGTATTAATCTTATACCTTTTTGTGATATTTCCTCAAAATGCTGGCCCTTGTAGCCATGGTCGTTAGAACGTATGTCTATAGCGTTCCACCGCGTAGAGAGTCGTGGGTTCGAGTCCCGCCCTGGGCATGGGTGTTTATGTGTATAGTGTATGTGTGTGAAACAACAGAAAACAGATAGGTAATTAAACGGAAATAATAAAAAACTGTTAAATAAAGAAAAGAAAAATATATGTATATAGATAGATATATATTTAAAAAAAAATAAAATAACAGGTTTAAAGTTAAATTTCGTATCTAGTATTTCACCTCTCTTATTTATCTTAATGACATGCCAGGTCTGGAACGCGCATTACTGTCGATTGCTATTAGAATTCCCTTTTCCACTAACTGCTGTATAATATCGATTTTTCTAATGTAGTTTTTTTATGCCATTTGTGATATCTAAGTAGATGCTTGCTGCAATATAGTTCAGTATCCTTACTGTAAGTTCTACAGTTATGATATCTTCTTCACATAACTAATTGACTGTGATGGCGTCAATTGTTTTGTTTGCGATGATGATTGAAAATCCTTCTTCCCTTACCAACTGTAAATATTTCATTTTAACTGGATATTCCAATTACTTTTTTCCTTTATTATAATGGCTCTAGCAGAAAGGTGATGTCAATGTCCTGCTCCGTTGTTAACTGGTCTAGGTTATATGCTGCAGCTCTAGAGTGTTGTAGATTAATCTGTATGTTGTTAATTTTTAGTTTATCTGTTATATTCTCTTATGTTAAGAACCCATTTTGTTATTCTATATTTTGCTTATATCTGAGTATGGCTGCGTGCAAGCTGGGGAAGCGACAGTCTAAGGTTGAGTGATTCTACTGTACTTAATCATTTCTGTTATATTTGTTGTACATTATGCAGTTAACACATTTTAGTTCAGTTTCTTGTTTTGTGCACTCTTTAAGGGTGTGCTGAATAGCGCAGCGTGGGCAATCGCGAGCTCTGTGACTGAGCCTGTACCTTTTATAACAATGCGTTATTTTCAAATAGTCACGAGCATAGTATATTTACCATCTGATTTTTTATTTATTACCTAGAAGTATTTTTCTTTACCCTGGTTTTACTTGCACAATCAGGTTGCTAGCATTTCTTTTGTTTTTGAATAAATAACTCCAAGCTATGGATTTTGGGTAGTGATAATTTTCTCCGCATTTTCAACGGCAATTTCATCTGGAATGTTGTATATTATGAGGCTAGGGTTCCACGTTTGACGTACTTTTGCCTCCAGTTGACAGCATTTGTCTCTTTAGGCTGTAATTAACTTCTCTGCTTCCTCTTTACTTTTTGCTTCAGTCATGGTTCTGCCATCTCTTAATGATTTCACGCCACATATTCCGATTTTCATAGTTGTTGGATTTATATTGTACTTAAAATCTTGTTTACATAATCTGCTGATTGATTTTCTTTTGATCTTATCATTACTTTGTACCTTTTCTCTCGTTGCTCGATGCCGTTGGCAACCGTGGAATAGTTATCGAGTAGAGTAGGTAGCTGCTGGAACAAATGCCTGCAACCTACCAGTTTCCATATTACTGCTATCAGATGACAGCACCTGACTGCTAGTGAGTCCTGGCCATTCCATCCTTAACTGATTCAGTTCATCTAACGCTTTCTTTAGCTCACTCTCATATTTATATTTTTCACTGTTTTTATCGTTTTGCATCTTTACAAATTTATTACGTATAGTACTTACGTTTTCTATGTTCATCTGCCTCAGTTCTTTCTTCGGATTAACTTTTTAATTCAGTCATACTAATTAAATTTTCAAGAGAACTTTCTATTACCTCCCTTACGTAATCCGCCATCTTATCTTCCATCAACGAGTGAGGTTGTGACGAAGCCTGTGATATATAGTGAGTGCTATTCAGCTGCAATAGCAGTTCTGTGTTCTTTGAGTGAATTGGAAGTACGAAGAAGCTGTTTTGTGCACGTTTCATCACTCTACTGTGCATTGAAGAGTGAAATAATAGTGAAAACTGAATGGTCAGAATATATTAACATGTATACATCTATATACAGTGTGTCCATAAATATACTGTAATATTTTAAACTGATATTACGTCAATTTAGATATTCGAATTGATATAAAATTGGACACATTCTAAAGAAAACCTGAAATATTTTAACACCGTTTTCATTTTCATTGTTTAATATTTTACTCTACCCCAAGTGCGCTAATGACCGCTGTAGTTGAACGCCCTCTTACACATCATCATCATCTAACCCAAGTCAATGAATATAGCTCACATGAGTGACGCTGCACGATATTCCCCTTCACACCACATATATCTGATGAAACGTGCTGAATGGCAGTAGTGATGCGAAGTTGCACTTTTGCATTTCTGGTGTTCTGGGGTACATAGACACAATCTTTTGTTTAATCCTAAAAGCCTCAAATGTCAAGGCAACTTCGGCGGCCACTTGTAGGAGACATTAATCATTCCTGTGGCTTTGCCGTAGCTTTTTGAAACTTCTTTAATAACAACAAAATTTTAAAAGTAACCTTTAAATCAGACTTGCCAGGTATGTACAACAATTAGCCAATATCTACAATTACAAACTGAGTCATTTTATTTTAATTTCTATGTTTGATTTTCGCGTTCTGGCCCATTGTTAACACACTCAAAGATATAAAGTATTTTAGTTTTTTTTTCAAACCTGCATTTTAATATCTACTATCTTAATTATATAACTGAATAATTATACAGTATTTTATCCATAAGTTTAAGTGTACAAAGTTTGCATTAGAGATGGTTTTTGAGGCCTAAGATTATAATTTTTGGAAATCGTAGCCTAAAATTTTCAGTGTGGGCTACAGAAAAACTGTCCATATATGTACGTCACACAGTGAAATATAATTTCGTAATTTCTAAAACTCAGTGGTCTGAACGTTTCGTTGTGACACAGAGCATGAGGGTCCAGATATACACTTGCTTTTATTTATAGATATTTCATTTAAATTTTGAAATACTGCAAGTAAGCTTGCGGACCACATGAAAACCTCCGTTAATCAAACATTAGTTCTATATAGTGAAGTTCCTTGATTCTGGTTTACCCTTATACCTAATATTGTTGTTTTTATGACTTGTTTTTGTTAGTTCTACTACAGAAATTACAGCATTATTTATAATTACGAAATCATAACCTTACAGGATTTCACAGTTTTTGCCTAAGGCACTGTTTTTCTTGTGTTTAGTTATAGACTCTGGTGTCGAAAGTTAGGAACATCTCCTCTCAGGAACTTCTTAGCGTAGGTTGGTTAACACGAGAGAGAGAGAGAGAGAGAGAGAGAGAGAGAGAGAGAGAGAGAGAGAGAGAGAGAGAGAGAGAGAGAGAGAGAGAGAGAGAGAGAGAGAGAGAGAGAGAGAGAGAGAGAGAGAGAGAGAGAGAGAGAGAGAGAGAGAGAGAGAGAGAGAGAGGAGAGGGAGGGAGGGAGGGAGCGAACATCCACTTTATGACGAGGAAACTGTTTCAGAACAGGAAATGAGCGAAGGTGGTGGGGTGTGTAGTGGTTTCCTAGCAAGAGCTTATATTCATACGATGTTTAAAACTAACAACATTAGGGAACATATGCATTCAACTGAAGCTTTACTTGTTTGTTTAAGCTATTGCTGCACTTCGTATTAGAGACTGAAGTGAATAAAAATCAAAGTGTTGCAACTCAACACTAAGTTGTAACAGTTGTTTGTCAAATAGTGTATGCATTTAGTTATGCTTGTATTTTGTTCACCGGTACTGTAAACACAGGCGTAGAGAATTAGGACAAAATTATTGACTGCCTTATATAGAAGCAGTTTACATCGAGCCTGGGGAATAGTACCGGATGGGAAATAAAAAGTTAATTATAACAAATTAAAAAAAAAAATAATATTAAAATTAACAAACAAAGAAACCTCACTTGTTGAACACACTGGATATTCAGTACCTTGTAGAATTTCAACATTAAAACTTTATAAATTCACTGTCGATGTACAATGGCAAACGTTATATGAAATTTCGCGGAACGTGTTTAGACAAACATTTAGAAATTAAAGTTGCGTTTCGAACGCGTTTCTGATATCTACATGGTAGAGCACCAACATATAATCAGCTCAAATGCACAGAACGACGTTAATTCATAAATGCCATAAACTTGGCCCATAAGAGCTGCCATATGAGTTAATAATAATTATTTGAGGTACATAGTAAGCTAATTTTACGAATCAATAATTGTATTTTTACGCACACTTTAAATTCTTTGGGTACAAACCTGCATTTTATTGATATTAACAAAATTTGGGACAGTTACACAAGGGTCCCTACATTAGAGTACCCACGAGTTCAAAAAATTCCTCCTTATTTCAATTGCTTATAGCAGGTATCCTACAGCACTACTTAAGACAGCTAATCCTTAATGAAAACAAAGTTATTTTTTTAATTCTTTACTTTTTGTATTCATCTTCTGATACCCACTCCTCTAAAAATAATATTTTAAATGTTTACTCCTATACGAATTGAAGTTAAAATATGTAGATCACAACAATGCTCTCTCTCTAACCGTAAAAGAGATAAAATAGTAAACAACAGGTGTCGATTATGTATCACCAATTTCAAAAAACAACTAACGTAGCTCACTGTCGTTATGTTATTTATTATGAGGGACTATTGTCCTTTTGCAAAAACCTGATGTAACAGTTCACAGCACTGTATAAATATTGAGAGCTGAGCCCAACACCGACAAACAGTGTTTGAAAGGCCATTTGGTTTTATCAACTATGTACGACCTACAACCTGGTTCTAAAAACAAGCTTGAACAATTAACAACTAATTATTGATCACATACCAATGAACAGCTGCTCATTAAATCTCAACAACTCGCTGTCCTTTCAATCAGTGAGTGTATACAGCAGATAATTTGTTCATTAATCTCTATGGTAGTTGTTAGCAACAGCGTTAAAATATATAACAGCGACATCGAGAAGAGATTGGAAAGAAAAAGAGTACCATTACAAATGAGTCTAAAATACTAAGGCATCTTTTCATAACAAATAATGTTCTGTATAACCAATATAGTATAATAATTTAAATCATGCTTCTTCTGACAGCATTAAGTTCATTGACCTGTTCAAACTTAAATTTCTGTTAACGTTGAGTGTGCAGTTTATGATCTTGATATTATTCCTCTATAATTATATTTCCTTCCTCTTATTTATTTTGAAGTCGATATCCTGAGTGTTTTGTTCTACTTATAGATGTTTTAGTTATATAGTTAATTTCAACTCTGGAGTTTAGGGAATGCTACAACATTGTAAGTAGCTTAGTGGGGAATACTGTTTCGCTGATTTATGAACGATGGAAGTGAATTTGAAAGAATAGACTCATGTCGGTACATTTTCTGACTTGTAAAGAACTCCTACGAGTTATATTGATGGTTTGGTTAGCTAAAAGTTTCACCCAGTTGAGATCAAATTGATGAGACTAACTGAATATCCTGAAATTTGAAAAACGACATGACAAAATTAATAATTATTAATATAATAGTATTAATTATTAACCAATGTATAATATACAATAACATAATATAATAATTAAATATAATTATAATTATACATTTAAAGCAGCTTCAATTTTGCAGTTGATGCAAACTTTTCCGGATGATGAAGGGAGGGACTGTCAATTTGGTATATAAAGTTTACACATTACCAACTATTTCAGAACGCAACTGTAGCTGAGTCATTGTAATGTGTTTTCTCCTCAGTTTCTTCTTCCTAATGTTTCATACCCCAAGTTTATCGGCCAAAAAACTTCTAAAGGAGGAAATGTGACAATTAAGCAGGCACCTTCTCTCCGAATCCAAACATTATTGAATCTGTTGTGTAACTGAAGATAAGCAGCAAGAAGTACGAAGGGGTAACGTCGTACTATTATACCACATCCTCTCACACACAACAAAGGGAAGCAAGCAGTTGTCACACAAGCGTTTTGTAGAAACATTATACACATTTACATAAACCTAGGTGTGTAACTTAAAAGAGTGCAATTATAATAAATGTGGTGAAAAGTGTATATATATTCAAATATGGAAATAAATAACATAATAAATTACAGTTCGTGTAGCTCAAAAGTATTTTGCATATAAGAATAAAACAAAAATATTTCGGAATCTGAAAACGAATCAATATTTTGTTGTATAGACATTGGGCTTTGATTACAACTGCTAAATGTCAAGAGGCAATTAAATAAAGCAGCAGCAAGTTGATCCTTGTTTAAGAAGCTCCTGTGACGAACCCATCGATTATATTAATTCCAGAGGTGTTTAGGTCAATTAGGTATGGGCTCTGACTGTGGTTCTCCAAAAGATTGATTGTTTATTTAAAAAAATAGAATGACTGGAGGTATAATTATATCACTTGTCTTGGTGATACTCGTAAATCTTATTACATGACAAATGAGGTCTGTTAAAAAATTGTTCTACTTTTACTTATTGTGCATGGTCTCCTTCAAAATACTCTCCTTCACAATTGACGCAGCTCTCCCAATACCACTTCCACTTCCGCAAGCAGTCTTCCTACATCTATCTATGGATCACGTAAAGCGACGCATGCGAATTTTGTTTTTTCTTCTCGCCTATCGTTGCAAATATTTCTCCTTTAAATAGGGGTTTCAACTGGAGATAAAAAGAAAAGAATGCAGAGACCAGGTCTGGAGAGTACGGATGATGAGGTTACACAGTGATCTCGTTTTTGTGCAACAGTCACGCACCAAGAAGGGTGAATGTGAGGAGTGAAACTTCCGGCAGCTACACATTACACGCAGGCGAGTGCAGGGATGCCAACCTCATTTCGCTCCAATGCGTTGGAGCAAAATTGCGATGTTTCCTAATTTTTTGAACAGGCCTCGCATAATGGTATTTTTTGAAATGTTACTATGTTACTATTAGGAAATCATCCATTGTGCCTTCTATTTGGCCAAGATGACTAATTCAAATTCTAGAAAGATCCTTACACCATGACGCTACCATCACGTTCTTAATGGTCGATATTATGGCACATCTTTTCCCTTTGCCTTTTGTTCGACGACTATACTGTACATCATGAGAAGAACATAAATTACATTTGTTTTCATTATTCCACACAAACTTTGAGCAATCTGTAGTTTGATGTTTCTTTGCAAACTGTTTCCTAGACTTTCTATTTTTTGAACTAATGAGTGGCTTAAGTGATGGCCCTTGACCATTTAAGTCACCCGCTACTTGGGGAAATTTACAGGGACTGTGCGTTTCGTTGATGATGCTGCTGCTCCATAACCTCCGTAATTTGTCAAGCTAATTTACTTGGATTAGCAGTTGACTGCTTAAAAATCTTATCTCATTGGTTACTGTTCTTTCCTATTTTTGCCGTCGATTGCACACACTTATTCTTGTTGCGATAGGCAGCGCTAAACGGCAACTATTCGTTTTTGAAAGTATGCAAAGCATTATCTAACAAAAACAGAGCATTATATTTCTTTTAGCATATTTCTAGTTCTCTATTCTAATAAACAACCTCTTTCTGAATTCCTAAGTAACAAATTAATGAAAACTAAGTCACTAAATAAAATTACAGAATACTTTTGAGCTAAATGAGTATTTACCTATATTTTTTGAATAGCCTTACTTGCTAATTACTACATATGTAATTATAGCGAAATGTAGCTCTTAATGGAGTGACAGTTGTATTCCTTGCTCTATTGTAACTCCATGCAAACAGTACTGAAGACATAAAACCGCAACTGCAAAATAATTTGAGCACTACTGTCTATGAACTGGAAGTGGCATGGATCACATAAATGTCTTCGCTGTTAAACTTATACAGTTTCTTCAACTTCCAACTTTTCGACACCCGTTGTAACTGAAAATATATTGAATTTATGAATAATACGTTTTAAGTCTTTGCAATCATGAACCTGAGTGTAAGGCTGCAAACATATTATACAAAATGTTACTTCTTTTACGATTTTGTTGTCCTCAAACTGTATACTTTCGCTTCGCGCATTTTACTGAATAGTAGAGTAATTTTCAATAACTACGGAAACATTTAAATTGTCCTGAACACAACACTATAAGGTGTACTCTAATTTTAAATGCAATGTTTCTGAAAACCCGTATCTAGCAATTTTCTTCACTTAATATTCATAACACTTGAAATTGTTGAATTAACTTTCCATTTGTGTTGAAACTTTAACAAAGATTATACTTTTTAAATTACCTGATATTTTAAGTCATTAATATTATGAGCGGTACCACCTTGACAGAGTAGTTAGACCACTCGCCTCTCAGTAATGCGGTCCGGGTTCGATTTCAATGCACGGCATGTAACTTTTGTGGTGATGGAAACGAACTCTGGGCGAGTTTTCTCCGGATTCTCCGTCATTTATCCCACCAATTGTTCCTTACACAACTTTACTTTCATCTATTATACCATTATTTCATATCATCCAGTTCTTCAGCTTCGTACCAAATATCCGGTGAGTTGCCCTTCCTAATATTCTCTTTGATCCAAAGTTCCTTTGCTGCTTGACAGGCGTCTGATCCCGCCCGCGCCTACTTGTAAGTCCTTGGAGATGTAAGTCATAAGGGTAAAGTCATAAAGTAACTGGAAAATGGATACACTATTAAAATGTCATATATTGCAAACGGAACATGTATTTATCTTTTATTTTCCCTTAGCTCCGCTTAAATTTTAAACATTTCAATTGCGAGATTTGTTATTTTGCCCAACAAATGTGTTTGAAGCAAATGCATATAGTGTATTGAAATTTTCTATGCATCTTAATGTTATGCTACCGTTCTGTATAGTACAGCATTCATGTGATTCAAATTATAACTGTGGTTATATGTGTTATCATTGGCATGTTCTTCAAAAAGTAATTTTTCCATCTAGAGTAGGCTATTTTCTGGAACTATTTACATATTAAGAAAAGCGTGTTTAGTTATCGAAAATATGCGAAAAAGAAAACATTCATCTGTTTGGAGGAATCACGGAAGTGTACATTCAGTATGTATAATAATGGAAGGCCGGGCGAATCTGCAATAGAAACAAGCTCTACGAAGGAAATGAAGAGGCAAGTTTGGAGTCAGATGAAGCAGTAGTATTTTGATAAAGATAATCACAAACATATAGGGGCAAAAGTCGACAATTAGGTTATATGACACAAATTTTACATTTAAATAAATCTGCTGTTATACAGAGTGATTTATATAGAACTGACACACTTCTTTCTTTAATTATTCAATTGAAAATTCAATCAAAGACCCAGTTTTAGCCCCAAATTAAAAACAATGTTCTGGAGTTTCTATTCCTTGTCACTAGATGCGCAGATGTTTATGTTTTATTCCTAATTGTTATTGTTGGCAGCTGTTGACATTTTGTTCTAGTCTCCGTGAAAATGCAGTACATATTAAATCAACGACTCTTCCTTGTGAAGCAATACTGGATTACGAATTCAATTACGGCTACTCAAAGAGCATACCGGAGAGAATTTAATTTTCGCAATCCTCCCAAAAGTAACACAGTACTGAGACTGGTAAACAAATTGGAAACAACTGAATCTCTGGTGAGTGTAAAAGGCAAGTATCGTTCATCTAGGTTTCCCACGGTTGTTGACGTAAGAGCAGGACTGGAGCAGTCACTCAAAAAATCATTAAGACGTTTGTCGCAGGAGACAAGGTACACCTACTCAATGTGTCAGAGAGCTGCGAAAAGCGCAGGTCTAAAACCATGTAGGGCTACGGTTGTTCATCTGCTACAGGAAGGATAAAAAATAGCGATAAAACAATTGAACTATTGTCGTTGGTTTCATTTTGCAAAGTCCTGCCATATTGTTCATCCCATGGTTCACAGATGAAGTACGGTTCCATTTATCCGGTTATGTGAACTCACAGAACTCACTGGGTCATCGAAAATCCACATGTCATCCATGAAGCATCTATGCACCTGGTTAAAATCGGTGCGCAATATCCGCACAGGCAATAGTGGGGCCAACTTATCTTTTCGTCTATTTAACCATACTGTGAACACTGCAGAGTACCGACTGATTTTCATGTAGTTTGTTGAGCAACTGGACGATGTAAAGCTGAGTCAAGGATATTTTCAGCAAGATGGCGCTACATGCCATACATCAAAGGAATCCATGGAACTAATTGCAAGTTTCTTTGACGACCGGATAACTTCCAGGAACCTGTGGCCACCGAGATCTCCGGATTTGACATCGCCGAACTTCTTTCTATGGGGTAACTTAAAGGACAGGATTTATGCTGCACGTCCAACGACATTGGACGATCTGAAGCACATCACATAGGAAATTGAAGCTATTTACAACTGAGTCCTCCAGCGAGTGGCTAGTGACATGGAACGACGTGTTGAGTTGTGCATTATGCAGGATGAAGGACATTTTGAACAGTTGCTATAGAGGTAAATAATCTGTCAATATTCCTCTTCATTTTAGATATAATAAGTTGTCGGTAGCACTACTCGTTTTGAAACAGTTAATGATAAAAATATGTCAGTTTTATATAAACCACTCTGTAGTCTTTTAATCGCACAATCGCACAATCAAACAATCAATAGATAAATAAATAAATGTTAATGCGTTTGGTAGTTATATATGAGCATGTGAAATGTTTACACTGTTTTCAAAAAATGACTACTTGGGCCATTCATAGTGAATATTTTAAAATATTAAATTAATATCACATATATATTATTAGCAGGTATTCTAATTTTAGTGCCCGATTTATATTCGATACGTATATAGTAAATGTGTACAATGTTGTTTACGCGCATTTACACATACATTTATTAAATCTAAAGAATTTATATAAAACGTATGTGAAATAAATTCTTACATTTCATAATTGGTTATCGTACTTCACTCTGAAACTTTCGTACTCTATGATCCATTTATTACTCAGAGAAGCTTGTAAACACTGCGGTGTATCACAAAGAGGAAACAAATGACCGTCGCTCTTATCGTAGCCACACCAAATAATGGGATGTCATAAGGATGTAAGGAACATAAAAGCTCAGCCAGCAATTTCCTCTTTTAGTCGCAACGAAGATAACAGCAGTACATCACGTTCCACAGAATGTTCCTCAAGAACCTGTGACACACTCAGTTCTTTTATATGTACAACACCTGACTGAAAAAAATATTATAAAACCCCTATAAAAATATTTTAGCCCTATTTAACCTCAATGTCAAAATAATTGTTTAACTCTACGTATAGCTTAGAACAATAAGTCTGAGATTGCCATAGTTCTTCTAAATGTTACCTTTGACTTCTGTCTTACTGATAGAAGCTTTATTTTGTAATTAAGGGTTTTCGTTATGTAAACATAATACCGCGCGTATTGGTGATTCGTTTTTCTTTAGCTAGAAGCCGACTGCATTTCTTTTTAATTTATAGGAACTCAGCTATCTTCTTAGGCTACTTGCGCACAACATGATTCATTTTCTGAGAAATTGATATTTTTAAATTAAATTCAAAATATTTAATTTTTGCTTGTGAATTGAAATAATTCCTTTTCTCTTCATTTAGTAGATTTATGTTTGAACACAATCATCTAGTTATTCACAAAGCAAAACTAACACTGGTGGCCTGCTTTTGGTAATACCTTTGAGTTGCAATATTATTCACGTTATAGCACTTTGATACTGCCTGCTCTCTACTTGATGTTTAGAAGTTTCTTACAAAAACAGTGACTGAACATTATTTTTACTGACACGCATTTCTTCAGAGTTGTGTGGAAAAATGTTAGTTCCATTCACAGCAATTTACCTACCCATTGAAGATCTACGTATATCCCTTATTAAAATTAAAATGCGTACAGAATGTTTACCATAAATTATATCCAATGAAGCAGCATTCTGTTTATTGCATGAAATATATAGGAGCAAACCTCAGCAGATTTTATGTTGTCAGTTATGTCCTCAGGGCACTAAGAGAGAAGAAAAGTAAAGAAAAATAGAAAGCGTTCAACAGGATGATCCAATTTAACACGTGAGAATATGAGAAGGAATATCTGAAAATTCTAAGAAAAACATTATTGGAGTCTTCAATGAATTTTTTAGGGAGTGGATCCTTCTCCTGTGTTTCAGGTAGAGAAACACACAAAATTAAATATTAATTAAAGGACTTTACATTTTATTTACATAAAATTCAAAATAAATGCATAATTCTTCCTATTAATAAAACAAACACATATCTTGATATATATACATATATACAGAGAGAGAGAGAGAGGGGGGAAATTTGGGTGTGTGAAACTTATGAAAATATAAGTATACAGAATATTTCAATTACAAAATTATGAAATAATTTTATTCTGTAATTAAATTATGTTTGAAGACTTTATAATTAAATTCATCATCTTTCAAAGATCGGCTTTAATCTGTTACTGTTTTATTTTGTTCCATAAAAATACACACACATATGCACATTCACCGCAATTTTTGTTTTCAAAATATATGGTTGGTGATTCAGAGTACCATAAAATAGGTAGATTACTGAGAAAGTAATAAAAGCACACAATAATATTATTAAAAGTCTAAAATTTCAACATATTAAGAATTAGCCATGGTTAGATTCACTGCAGTGTGGCAGATCCAATGTAATGTGACAACTTTTGCTTATTTATTTTTTATTTTAGCTAATTGTTTGTTTCTATTTTAGACATTTTAGTGTTCTGCAAGAAAATTACTTTTATTTCAAATTAATAGAGGTGTATTTAGCAAAAATGGTAAATAACGACATTTTAATTTTGGAAAGTATGACTTATGCAATTGTTATATCTACTATACAGTTGATTTTCTTTGGGTTTTATACCTAGGAGGATGTTTTGTCTGAAATGTATCATTGAGCAGCCGAAGAAAATAACAATCACAGTGTATTCGTTTAAATAAGAAACAATAAAGAGGATGCTATCAGAGGTAAAACCATGTAATATAACTTGGAAATGGGAACATCGTGAGAAACAGTAACAAAGGTTTTAGATCAAAAGTGCTCCCTACTACTGAATTATATTCTTCTAAAACATTTCACTTCAGGACATTTCTATTAGAAATTTAATCACCTAATTTCAGTAGTTGCGGGAGCAACTCAATGCACATGGAGAGACGTTATTTTGGAACACTTTTTAAAAGCTGCATATTTGAATCCTGATCACTTATGTTTCCGATGAGCACTTGTCCTTTAGTCTTACTTTTGATCACAGCAAACCTTCTCCGTCGGTCTTCGCGTTTCGGGAAGAAACATTCTTACTGGCCTTCTAACTATCCACTTTTGATTCCCTAAGTGGGAATTCATTTATAACCTTAGGGCTACTAACATTAACAGTCTTTTTTGTCAGCACTAGAACTGTCAGGGGTACTGAAATGGCCTTTAATGGCATCCGATTTAGTCTGAAACTTAACTTGTTGATTTTTGTTGGAACACACAATTCTCTGTTGCAATGCTTCATATTCAACATTGCCCCCTATATCTAAATTAACCAAACTTTTGCGTTAACATATATTTAACTAGTCGAACATTGACCTTATTATTTCTGCTAGATCACTTAGAACGTTCAAAAGCTTACCGTTCACGAGGTTGGCACCTTCGCCATAGCAGAATCCATCGTTGTTACCACTTAAGCTCTTTGTTGCAGTTTCATCCTTATTTTGTCATCCGATTTCACCACTTGATTCATGTTGAGACACTGTTTCGTTGCCACAGTAATTTACTGTGTTGTCATCGAACATTAAAACATTTATCATTAGCTTTGTACAGTCTGAATGAAAGGAGTTAGAGCATTCACGACATTTTATGACATTCACTACCACAGCCTTGCAACTTTTGCAGCAAACATATTCATGTCACTAGACATTGGAGCGGACAGCAGGTAGCGACCTTATTTGTAATCTCTAGGGTAAAATATTGTTTAGCCTACGTTTTAAGCACAAGGCATGCTGAAAGTTTTACGTCGAAAAAAGTCTGTCGCCCTCTTCCGGGATTGAACCACCGACTTCAGAAAGCAGGGGCTATCAGAGTCCCAGATCAGATGGCCTCTGTTTTCAGGGCGGGAGCATCCTGATGTTGTTTGTGGATTTCGAAGATGTGTGCCCAACTTAAGTTAGTCGTGGGACATTATGCCTATACTGGACAGAAAGAAGTACTCGATATTGACATTTTTGAGAAAAATTGCTTTATTTACTTTTCACAATTTAACTTCATTTTTACTGAATTACTAGTGTCTGCATGTTTGTTTCTGCCCAGGAATTGGCACGCTAAATTCATGTAAGCTTTCAGATTTCTGCAAGAGGTAAGTGCAATTAATTTTTAACAAGG
>CM060947.1:162223291-162258291 GCA_030765055.1 Mantis religiosa | reverse complement strand
GCTTCAATTAAAATACGAATACTTAATAATAAATAATTATTACAGGAAAAATGTTTTCAAAATTGAACTATGAGACAAAATTCTTACGCCGTAATTATTGAAATAATTAAACATACTTGGTGACCTTGAGGAGTATGTTAAAGGAAGCTATTTTTGTCGCCTTTTACTAAATTAGAACAACATATTTCCTTAAGAGAAAGTAATTCTTTCAAAATCGTCAATAATCACTTTGCATTTTTAAGGCTTAAAACATATTTGAAAGTTCTAACACGATAATCATCTTTCCGCTTCTTTAGTTTTGAACTTCATCGCCTAAATTAATAAAAACTATAACTGAATAGCAAATTCGAATATGCTTTTTAGTGTTTGAGCTCTCTCAACTTCTGTTTGATTCAAAATATTTCAAACAATGCAAATATCTTTAAATTCTTTTAAAAGGACTTCTGAAATAACCGCGAAAACGTTTGTCATATCATACTTATAAGGTGTTAAGGCTTCTTCAAATTATGGGCTCACTTAGAACCTTCAAGTTAATAAGATAAACATTTTTTAAAATCTCGGAGATTAACTTATTGTTACAGCTACAAGGAAGATACCATTAATAGGTTACAAGCATAATTAGATGTCTTAAAAGCGGGCCCTTGTTTTGACATTATGCTTCTTGCATGACGATCAGAAAAAAATTGATGTGTGTTGTCCACTCAAACTCCTAAAACCATTCTTACAAAAGTTCAAAAATTTATTCCTCCTTTTTGTCTTAATATAGATAAACTTCCAGTACAAACTGGAATATTTTGCAGATATAAGAACATAGTAAACATAAGTGTGAGTCATACGTTTTAATGCCAGCTCACAATGTTATAGCTTTGATACCCCATGCTCTTTCCATAAGCACAAAACAAGAAATACTAATATTGTCTTACCACTTAAAAATGTATGAATATTTGAAAATTTACAAAATAGCACCTTTAGAAAGCTTAACCTCCCCCAAAAGCAATGATTTGATAAATTGTTTGTTTTAACGCAATATTCGTTTTACTTATATTATTTTATCTCTGATCAAAATTCATTCAGGTTAAGAAGCTATTTACAGAAAAGTCAACATATACACTATGAAATGCATAATCTGAAACAAATGGCATTAAGAAAATTTTTGACAAAATCAAAAACGTATAAGGGATAGTTCGTGGGATGGTTCCTAGAAACTGTGTCGTATCTTGGAAGATACAGAAGTTAAAGTTTGGTGTTCAAAAGCTCTTTCGTTCTTGATGTATGCTATTCACAGACAGACGCAGAGGAACATCGAACTACCTCTAACATTTTTCTGTAGCTGAGAGGTCTGATAACAAATATTTCCTGTAAAATTTAATAATGAAATTACTACTAGTATAAACATGAAAAATACAATCTTAGGAATGAAGAGGATGCTTTCGAAGATTGAACTAAATACATGTGGATATTAGATTTGGCAGCAATAAAATCACAATAATCTCAATATTTTATTAGTAACCTTCTAACAGTAATTGCAAAGGGATTCTTCCACAGCTTGGAAAGTAGTGCTTAAAAAGGTTGAGATTAAGCTGGTGTTATGTTTCAAAACCTATGGTTTAATCAAACTTTTTGCATTAAATGTATTTCCACTAGATTATCTATATACGGAACCTAAAGGTTTAAAAAGATTTCTTTTAAAAATGCAAAATTCTACAACTTAGCAAAAATTGAGCATCTTTTTAAATTATTTCACAGTACTGGTTGTCCTAATATACTTTATGATTAACACTAAAATAGTTTAATATCTTTACAATTAAAAAAAGGTTTCAGACCTTTTCCGTAAGAAATTGAATGCTCTAATATTAAATATGCACAATCTTATAAGCAGTAACGTTACATATTAACCAACTTTGTGGTTTAATTGTTAATATAGTTTTTATTTGTTTGATTGAGTGCAGTGCTTAAAGTACTAGTTTTGCGGAAGTTATAAACGAGCTTTAAATTAACTGTATGCCATGAACTTATTTTAAGATATTGAAACCCTCCAGCTTCTTCCTGATGTATGTGCTTTTCTTTAGTTTTCTTTCCTGGAGGTAACTTCAACACTGTCTGCCTTCCAAATATTTTTGTTGTTTAGTTTCTCCATTGCTTGGCTCTATTACACATATTATTGCATTTTCTATAAAAATTCTATATAGATTTTGCTTGCGTAATACAATTGCGTAATCCAAAATCCACGTTTTATAAAAACCCTCTCTATGTATGCGTGTATTTGCAAACAGTAACATATGTGATGTAACATATATGAAGCGAAATTATACATTTCATTTAGCTATTTGAAGGAAATAGATAAATAACTTCGCTTGTGGAAAATTTAATAATCATTAGGAAAATAAGCAGCGATGAGTACGGAAAGTTGCGTCACTACATACATTTTAAATGGAAGCGATTTACACCTTTTTAATATAAAAATCGGTAAAATAACTAAAAATATTTGATTAATTAATTAGGTAGAAATGAACTATTACACCACCTTTCCTCGTAGCTCTTGTATATTCTATTCTTACAAAAAATTCTTCTATCCGCTACCTATTAATCGAAATAAATCTACGTCATATTATTATATGTTTTGCGGTAGACACAAGGGAGAGGTTAAGGTGGTAGTTAAGTTTTTTTTAAAAACATGGAGATCATGTGATGATTTTAGATTCCATGCTATTTACATAATCACGAAAGCTAGCGAAGAGAACAGAGAAGAGAACGAAGCTAACAGAAGAAAACTTAGTCGACATAGGCACATATTTTGAACGCTCAACAACCAAACCCATCCCTTAATTAGCACAGTAGGTCGGAATTTGAGTCTTTTGCACATAGAACAAAGACATAATTAAAATTAAAACCGTATAAGTGTATAGGTGTCCATGCCTTAAAACAAGTGACCCAATATCACGACTGCATTACTGTGAATGGTCATGTCAACACTAAAACTGTCAGTACTGGGCCTCTGAAAACCCACACCGCGTTCAACAAATCCCTCATTATGATTAGAAAGCTGGATTTTGGTGTATTGTTAGTGCTAGACTTATAATCATTGCAATATTCTACGAACAGACTGTAAATGCAGAGAGGTACCGATGTGCATTTTGACCCCATTTTATCATGAACTGACAGAAAAGGGGATATCAAATGGTTGGTTTCAACAAGATTCTGCTACTGTCCATACATCAAAGAAATCAATGAATAAAATTAGGAAAGTGTTTTTAAGACAGAATGATCAGTGGTGGTGTGTGGTCCTCTCTCCCACAAAGTTAACTTGTTGGGTAACCTGAAAGACAAAATTTACGAGGCAAATAAACATACATTGGAAGAATAAAACAAAATAATAGAAATGCATTCGGGAACGTTACAGTGGCCTAACTTAATCATGTGAATCGGAATGTGTTCTCCCGATATATGTAATGCTTGTTTAGCCGAGGGTGAACAACATTTCCAACATTTTGAGTAAAGTAAGAGTCTTGTACATGCTTTAAGCGCCGATTTTATGTAGGAGCACAGTTTATCGCGCACAGGTGACTGGATGTGGCATATGCCGCGCGCCCGTTAGGTTTTAAATGAAGACTCCTGAAATACGACCCACCTAATAATTCTACATTGTTAGTACACCGTAAATATAGTTTTTGAGGTCCAAGGAACACTAAAAGCGTATTTTAAAAAATCCAAGCTTGGTGTATGTATTTGTGCGGGAGCAGGTTTGCGCGAGTGCTGGCGTCTGCGAACAGCAAAATTTAAAAACAGAGTATCTGAGAAATACCAACTTGGAGTATAAATTTAACATATTTAAAAATTCTGACATGTAGGTTCTCTAATTATTTACAGAGCAAATAAAATGTACCTATATTCCGCATTTCTTTTCATCCGTTCGGAAGGCATTTGTATAGTTTTGTATAACACGTGAGTCATAAGATAGGTAAAAGCATAATTATTACACAAATATTTCAGATATCTTTAAATAGTTGTTTCTCGGGATATCATGAGGTATTAAGTATTTCAAAATAAAATTATTATATTAGTGGCGGAATTTTCAACATTTGTCCATTGTTACTTCTTTTATACCAAATATGTAACAAAAACTTTATGCAAACATTTATCTTAACGTTAAGTTATGAGAAGAAAAGGTTTTACATCAACCGTTTATATACACTAAGTAGCAGCAACGGGCAGAGAAAGTCGTATAAATATGACTCCACGAATAGTATTTTAAGACTCAAACGGAGAAGTTCATGAGGCACAAATTTACCAAACGGATACACAAACAAGCTCGGGCAGTTAACAGCCTTGATTTTGATACGTCTTGAATACTGAGAATAGTCTTCTCTATAGCTGGACACAGTACGACACACAAAATATACATTACCTACAAATTAAATATGTAGGTATTTATTTGTTTACCGCACGTTGGCACATTTGTTGATATTCGTATGTCTCTTTTTTATTTGAAACAGCTGAATTTATAACTTTATCAGGGCAAGAACATAAACATCAGAATATTTTAGCCGATATAATCAAAATGTGGAGTGAATAAGTGTATAATTAAAAAGTGCATTTTGGTATGTATTATGAGCGCCGAAATATATGAAATGTTATATAACTTTTACTACGAAACGTATATAGAGAAATTTATCTAGTGAAGTGTTTTCCACTGATAACCTAAATGGATGACGAATCTTAAATTGAAATATGTCGAATCTAAACCCATAACACGAACTGTATCACCCCGTCGAAGGGTAATTTGAATAAAGGAACATTTGACAACCTATATAAAAAGAGATGCCGGTATATTTCGCCGGTTCGTGCTGCAATCTAAAGTGGTGTCATCCGCATGCTGTGTTTTCGAAGACCACACCGCAGGCGCAAAAGGCAGTGGTTCATCCCTATGCTGTGGTTCTCCAGACCACGTCGCAGGCGAAGAAAGGACCAGTCAAAGAGAACACCAGAAGACGTATTACAGGATGCTCGTCTCAACCGGCCTACCTGCAGTTGTAATCATTGTCAATGTCATCTTCATAGACATAGATATTACCATTTTCCTATCTTGTCCCCTAGGAGTAAAGCTAAATATCGGGGTTGTTGTTACTGTTCTGATACAAAACCGTCGAAAGTTTCATTGAAGAAACCACCAAAGTCTGGCTCCACAAGCTGGTCTCCCTACTTTATTGAACAAGGCGTTCCTCTACAAAGAAAATACAGTAATGATACCAGCACGTCCGTGAACGTTAATAAAGTATCAAGTGACTTAGAGGAAAGAAATCAACAAATAATTCATAAGTTATCTAGTGATCTTTGGGAAAGAAACCAACAAAATATTAATAAATTATCAACCTACTTAGAGGAAAGTACACATTCAAATATCAATAAATCAAATGACCCAGAGGAAAGGAAACAACATGAACCAATTTTCGTGGTCCAGGATATTTACGATGCTGAAAACCCGAATTCTCACAAGTATACCAGTCCCACACGTACTTCTGACTATGGTATTTCTCAACTAACAAGAATCAGATATTCTTCAGACACAGAAAATAAACCTCTAGAAACGATCTATCGTAATGAAAAAATAAAGGGAGAAAAACATTCGGCGTCATTTAAACAAAAGCCTAACATTCAGCAAGGACTTCATCTCACATTTAAGATCCATAATGCAAAAAGTGTTAGTTTACCCTCGGCAAGTGCAACCGAGTCTTTGTATGAAAAAAATTCTCATTCAATTGACAAAAAGGTTAATGCATCTAAGGAATCATCTTACACTTCCACTAAAGCAGTGAGACAACCTGAGCAAATACTTGTTACGATCCCTCATGAAATTGGGGTGCCACTACGTTTTACCATACGCAGAAATAACAACACAGTGTATCCACTATATGAACATGTTAAACCTGAACATTCACAAAAGGTTGAGTTACACAAGCCCACTGATCAGTCTCCTGAGCAGAGCTCTTCTTCTGGACATTCTTCTGAAGAAACCGTCTCTAATAAAACATTAAGGACATCAGAGCTTCCCGCCAATCATCCAAACACTGCTACAGTACTAGATCCACAAATGTCTGGAGAAGTTGACAGAGATGATCAAAATAACAAACAAACGTTACATGATGAGGACCTTAGCTCTGTGGCATCAAGTACTAAATCCACTAAACAAAGAAAAACTATTTTGAAAATTTTAAAAGACGCATTCTACAGGAACTTATCCATGAAAGAATTAACTTCGGAAACCCGATATCTTCAAGCACATCATTTAATTGCAGAGAAGGAAACTGAACAGGTTAAAAATAGTACAAAGTTGTCATCTAATTCTATCACTGCTGAAGGAAATTATAAGCCAAAAAACAAAATTAAAAATATTAATGAAGATAATAATAAATGCTTAAATGATGTAAGGAGAAATGAGATATGTGTAGTTTGTAATAACAGAATGTCTAAAGAGAGCGCAAGTAAATGTGATATACGGTGTAGAAGTAAGCAAAAGTCATTAAATTCACGGGATGCTTTATCAAGTTATTCGAGTGCTAGTGGGAAACATATTTTGCCAAAACCATTCTCTCACTTTTTTGAAATAATAGATGATTCAGAAACTGAAACAAAAAATTTCACTGTAACGCATATTGTACAGCAGAATAATAAATGACGTGGTTATATGTATAGTTGTTTGGTCATTTCTTTTGCTGTGTGCTAAGTTTTAGAAGAAGAGCTTGTCGGATAAGACAAGGAATTACATATAGTGCCTTAAAGCATTAAAGTGTTTCTTAAACAGTTGTATTAAGCTGATAATATCTATTTTAAACAATAATAAGCTAGCAAACTTTTCAAAATATTTCAAAATAATGTACAGAGGCAAAATAAATTAAAAATAAACTAATCATTTTTAAATTTATGCTTGTGGCATAAAATATGCACACCCAAAGGCATATATGAAATTCTTAAACTTGTTCCTCAATTCTAAAAATAGTTTTAAACATTATAAAAAGTGCTGGAATTGAGTGATAAATTATGCGTTGTTTTAGAGAAAATCTTTAATGTGTTCTGTGGATAAATATTTTTAAAGTAAAAATTTAGTGCTTCCTGAAGAAATTTCCTCACAAGGGACACCATCACTGTACTTACACCGCTACGCACCTGAAAATTTGAAGGTATAATGGCTGCTGTATATAAACCATATGCATCAAAAATCTGCTGCGGAGTAGAACTGTAACGCTCAAAACGAAACCTGGAAAGTGCCGCATGCGACCACTTGCATGTAGCAGCTGGACATCCCTCGTCAACTCCATGGCGGGTTTGGCGGACGACGCTTCCTATATATAGGTTTCATGTGTAGGCCGCTAAC
Organism: Mantis religiosa; assembly: GCA_030765055.1. Taxonomy (NCBI): domain Eukaryota; kingdom Metazoa; phylum Arthropoda; class Insecta; order Mantodea; family Mantidae; genus Mantis; species Mantis religiosa. The sequence goes on along the minus strand of CM060947.1, from coordinate 162,250,922 downwards.
CATCAGGGATATACAAATCCCTCCCGTACAATGCTGAGTTATTATGCCTATACGTTCGTATGTATTTTGGACTCATTTTCGGGCACTTACATATTCGCACACAGGCCCTACATGAGGCAGAGATGATGCCATCAAACTCTCAAGCGCGTACAAGTGTGAGCATAGTGACAGTTCCCTTGTCAGAGTTACTAAGTCCTATCAAATGTTTCCCAATATCTCTCTATAAGAGGAAATAAGCTTCTCAGTAAGCATTTGAAGAAAATGATGACTGTACAGTCGCTTAAATAATTTCAGATCGATTGTTGTATGAGGAAGAACGTACATTGTAAAGTACCAAGGCTGGTCCATGCTTAGGGGATTATTTTAAATTATAAAGCATAATTTAAAGATTTCACACCATAAATGCATATCTAGTGTTATTTCAGTGTATAAAAATCCCATGTATACCTATTTTAGGCTTAATATAAGGAAATAAAGAAATGCCAATAATTGTTCCAATAAATTAAGGCTAAAACCGAATGATAATTGATGCAATCTTCAACGAAACTTTCCCATATGAGAATAGGTTATCTGTGTGAGGAGCGTTAATGAAAACTTGTTTTCATATTATTTGGAATATTCTAGAATTCTATTCTGTTTCTTGCATTCAGGAAAAATTGGATATTTTACTTCTCTTTAATGCATAATTTACATCTACCTGGATCCCTTAACTGTGAAACTCCTTTCTTTTGTTCTTTTTTTCGGATGATTCATTACTTCCAATCGGCACTGATACTAATGAAAAGGAAGCCGTATTTTTGCAATTTTCCCTTGATTTTTGTTCTCTTATAGCAGGGAAAGCAGGAAATGTGTGGAGAAGAAAAGTGCGAGATAATATAAGAGCACTATTTTACGTGACCTTTTAGTGGACAACGTAGCTAGAAATGTGTGACCCATGTTACATCACTGAAGGCCTACGTGCAATGAAAAGTTATTATGTGACCTTTCCAAACCGTTTGTTTTCTTTAGGTAACCAAGAATTCACAGATAGGTCAGGAAAGTCATTAGAGTATTGTACTTCATAAAGTATCAACATCTATTCCAACTGTAAAAATACGCCGTGCTCATACAACAAAACCTACCCAGCCCACCTCGGTAGCGTAGATGGTAGCGTGTCTGCCTCACGTTCAAGAGGTCCCGAGTTCGAATCTCGGTCAGGGTGAGTTATGTGGACAAGGTTTTTTCCAGGGTTTTCACTTATCCTTCAAGACGAATGTCGGGTAACTGTAAGCTCCATGGACCCTGGACTCATTTGAGCATCATTTCACCCAATTCATTCACCGTCCGATATGACTTAACGTTGGAGGACATAAATTAAGAAAAAAAACTCGCTTCCAGGAGCTTCCTAGAAAGCCTAGCATGTTTCCTGGAGGCGTATCTTTGGTTGCGTGCAACTTCCCACGTAGATCGTGGTATTTGGATACACTAGAAATCTGCAAGCCAACGCCTAGTGTTCCTGCTTTCTTTTTCAATTTTTATCAGGTTATAAATACCATTTTTAATCAGAAAGCTCAAATAGTGTGTAACTGAACCACATGCATTAGGTTTGTATAGTAGCTCTTCCATTATAGTGCAAAACTTAGTGCAAATATACCAAGCCAAATGGTTTGGATGGGCATCGACGAAAGTTGGTGCCTGCCTAATTTTAAGCGTTTCACTCAGAGCCTTCGGCAGTTGTACAACTATTATGAGTTTCAAATAGGAAGGTGTTTGTCCTTGAGCTCTACCAGGTGAGCAACTAGTCGGAGTTCTGCGGTGTTGTCGTGCATTCCACCTAAGTGATGTGTGACGTGCAGCAAACTAATCAATCTCTAATAAATACTATGCGCGCTAAGACAAAAATTCAGATTTTGCAAAAACTGATAAGGAAGGAGAAAGTAATGTATCGTATTTAACATAACCGTAAAAACCCCATATTTTTAGCTCAAATAGTTTTCCTAATACAAATAAATAAAGTACATACCATTAGATTATATCAATGCTTGTGATGCTTGTAATGAATATCATTATTGGTTGGCATGTATGCGTGACGTATATTTGAAATTACTCAGAACTGAAACGTAAACATTTGACATGACGTGGTAAAAGAAATATGTACTTTGAATAAGCTAAGGTGTTTGTTAAATTCAAAGAGAGGAAGCGATACACTTCTTGCTAGTCTGGCAGAACGTGCTTGGTCACATTATATCTTTGTTTATGAATGGTTCGTAATCAGTTCGTAATGGTCCGTTATTTAGTTACTCTTCCATGAAAAAGTATATCAGCTGGATCAAAGAGACGTGATCCACCCCCCTCCCTTAACACTGCTGGAACAGTCCAATAGAGTTAATGCGGGCTCAAATTATGTTGCAAACAGAAATAATATTTTTAAACTCACTGACGTTGAACGACTTATTTACGAAGAAATCGACAAGAAACATAACAAGGTTGGGAAAACTGCGTGAGCCATCAGATAAACTACAAGAAGACGACGAAATCTCTGACGACGTCCTGGAAAGGACCATATTCAGCTGATTCGCCGTAATCGAGATACGAAATGTGGACCTCCTGCTTCTGTGGTAAACCGCTATCTCCTACCACAGAGATGGATCAACACATGACTCTTAGGAAAAAATTAAGGGAGATGGTAGTGCAAAACAAAGAACATTAGCTCAATATTGGTGTTGTTCCGGTGCACTAAATATGGGAATAAATAAATTAATAAAAGTGTGTATTTAGTTCTAACCTAAATCTAAAATGAACCAAAAGATCTTAAAAGATTGACTCTGAACCTTGAATGGACCGGGACGGGAGAAAAAGCCGTAAGAATACTTCATCTATTCAAATATTTGTAATAGTATTTCAATGAATTTATGGATAAGCTTTAATGAATGGAAATATGATTTCCTAAAACATGAGACGAGTGATGTGAATGGAAATGTGACCCGTTTACAAGCGATGAGTTCAATAACGTACTGTAAAAACCTGCGGACTGTGACGCCATAAATGCTGATCTCGGAGACTCAGTGACCTCCGTGGTCTAGGGGTAAGAGCCCTTAGCATGTTTCCCTTCGGCAGGGAAATAAAGCCGGTATGCCGATACCGTACAGTAGATTTGCGGCACATAAAACAACCTTAAGCCCAATAAAGAGTTATCAGGGCAAAATTAAGCGGTCTTTCTACTGTCTACCCACCACAAGAAGGCAAGCTAGATGAATGAGTAACGAAATCACTTTTGCTGTCCCCATGGTGTTTATGCTCGCCTCCCAGTATGACAAGGATGCTAGATTCGTTTAATATACGCAAGTACTATCACATAACTCACCCATGCACAGTACCTATTACTACAGTTACGGCAACAAACACTAGATCTGGCAGCATGGGTGATTCATATACACTCTCACACACTTATTTCCTAGTAAACAGATCCACTAACAGAGCAGATAAACACTACAGACCCCTCTCCCCTTCATTCGTCACTTGCCTTCTTGTGGTGGGTAGACACTAGCTCAATATAGAATGAGACGCAGAGAACCACACCTGTTAATAAACGTATATAAATAAAAAGGTCAGTTTCTATTGGGGATTCGCCAACGATTCTCTCCATGCAGAGACATTTAGCAATTACACACACACACACACACACACACACACACACACACACACACACACACACACACACACACACACATATATATATATATATATATATATATATATATATATATATATATATATATATATATATATATATATATATATACGTATGTTTTCATTTTATTATGGGTACACGAATTGATTTTAAGTAGAGAAAAGCATTAGGTACAAAAAATATTGATGATTCGTCCAAGTTTCAGAAAGAACTTTAGATATAGCGAACCTTCTCCAAAGCTGGTGTTGTATTAAACTTTATCCTCTCTTTGTGAGCGGGCCATAATATGCTCTTATCCCTATTGTATACGATTTTATGCAGGTAGAAATAGCTGCACACGGTAATCTTCGCTTATTTTCTGTAACACCTCCCGTTCATTTTGTAGGCTTTATAGGGATGCTTTAAAGACAATAAAAAGGTTTAGAACTCCAAAGCATGAAGTTATTTGTTATTTATTTTATAATAATAATAATAATAATAATAATTATAATAATAATAATAATAATAATAATAATAATAATAATAATAATAATAATAATAATAATAATAATAATAATAATAATAATAATAATAATAATAATAATAATAATAATAATAATAATAATAATAATAATAATAATAATAATAATAATAATAATAATAATAATAATAATAATAATAATAATAATAATAATAATAATAATAATAATAATAATAATAATAATAATAATAATAATAATAATAATAATAATAATAATAATAATAATAATAATAATAATAATAATAATAATAATAATAATAATAATAATAATAATAATAATAATAATAATAATAATAATAATAATAATAATAATAATAATAATAATAATAATAATAATAATAATAATAATAATAATAATAATAATAATAATAATGATGATGATGATGATGATGATGATAATAATAATAATGATAATAATAATACCTTCTTTGTTCCATAACATTAACATTATATTCTTTCGAACAGTTTCACCTTCGGAGCAATTGTTCATCGGCAATAATGTTAACTCGTTAACTATTTTGTTAACTTTAGCTTTTATTTATAAATATAAATAAAACAGACACATTTACAATCACAGTCGCTCTTACAGCTGCCAGAGAGGATAGACATTTTGCTCGTTAAATAAAATGCCCATGGTCCACCTGGAATTCGACCACCCTGTACCTAGATTTAGAAGCTAAAGTGGTAATTCTCAGTCCACAGAGGTGGCCATCATTATTTTATTTCACTATCATGGGCTATAACTCACTTAAGTCTGTAACAAATAGATATGCTCTTATCTAGGTGACCCGGGTTCGATCCCAGGTGACCGCAAAGTGGGATTTTTGGTGGACAACATGGCGCTGGGGTGGGTTTCCTCCGAGTCCTCCGGTTTCCCCCACCATCATTCCACTAATTGCTCCATGATTCATTTCTGCATCATCGCAGGCGTTGGGCTCACCCCTCATCCCTGGTATCTCAGGTCAAATGCTTCGGCTCCCTCGCACTGAAGGAGCCCGAACGCCTCCTAACACCAGCATTGGTGAAGAAGAAAGAATGTACACGTAGGAGCTTGGATTACTCATACACATAAATATCTGTGTGTGTAACAGAGAGTTGATAGTTTTAAGGACTCTGAATCCAAAGAAAAATTACAGATTCCTTTGTGCTTCTGATAACAGAATAATCTAAAAGCTAAATTTCCAATACATTTTAAAGCTTCTTTAATAGACGGAACAACATTTTCAAGATAATTCCTTCGCATCAAACTAAACGCTAAGGAAGAATTTTTCGATATTTTCGGTTTTCTAAAAATCGTTTTAATTGTTATTACGATATCTGCTATAAAAGTAAGTCATTAATATGTAAAACGAAATGTCTTGAATTTTTTGTGAGTGTCCCCTTATACGGAAGGATGTTTGCACAATTCTGTATTATGGTTAGAGAAGAAAAATGTAAAAAGCTTATCCTAAAAATGAATACCTGTATTTAAAATAGAAGTTATATCTGATGTTTCTGTGAGATGCGCCGTTTCCCAGATATTTTTCCATGGTTCATCATTTATTTTAATGTTCTGTTGCTATTCACTTTCGCGCGATGTCATGTAAGAAGTCTGTATTAATAATGCTTAAGTTAGCATTTAACATCCCAGTCTCCGGTATCTTTTAACCTCCTTGTACCTTCAACGAAATAATTAATTGAACTATTTGTGGAAAGCTTGAGCTCGAGTACAATAAAGGGGATAAAAACGTTGCTAACATAAGAGTAGTTTGTATAAAATTATAATTACCTCACACTGTACAACCTTGCAAATGAAAAGCTTCTAATCATACATCACAAGTGGCCAATTCAGAATAAAAATTATTCACATTTTGAGCAATCACAGCTGTCAGTCTTGCTACTTTTTCATTTTACTTTCATTAGTTTCATTGCAATCACCGTGACATTTAATTATGCTATTCTGTGTTGTCCTGGAAATTGTTTAAGGCTAGTCCTCCGTTACATTTGGTGAAACATGTTTTAACTGTTGTACACCCCAGTTTCATTCAACTTCTACAATCATGATACAACCATGTTTCTCAATACTTTTCTCAGTATTTTTAACAATTCAAATTGCTCCTAAGACTGCGTTTATAACCCATAAACTTAAATTTTCATACCTTCGGGAAATGTGGATTTAAAATATCTGTACATTAATTAAAATAGTAATTAAGTTTAAATGCATCAGTCTCCATAACTCAATTTGAAGGTTTGAAAATGTAATAATATGTATACACAAAGCTTTCTTATAAATTATTCTTAATTTTAAAACGTCCATATAAAGTTTTATTTTTTTTAAAGTTCAAATGAAACATTTTAGGAGGGTCAGGATAATTGCGAAGTTCCAAGGACCACTAGGAGTACTACATACATACTACATTAAAATGCGTTATGAATCAAAGGGTTTCAAGTAACTCGTTAAACTTTGTTTACACTATTTCTTTCAAATTATTAATAGATATTTGATAAAAAATGCAAGAAATATTTGATCGACTTTTACTGTTCAACTCCTAGAAGAAATGGAGTTTAATATAATAATCTTGGAATAGCAAAACTAATACAACCACAGACAAATTATAGATTTATTTCATTGGAGCTAAACGTATTCCGTAGAAAAGCTAGAACTGCTATTTTCAAATGTGATTCAATATTTTAAACTCCTCATTTCCTTTCCAATAATTTGATAGTCTTGTACCTCCAGCACTGTTATTTGTTTGTGGAACCGTAATGTTCTATCTTATCCCCAAGGCTACAGGAAACTTTCATTTTTATCGCTCCACGATCAGAGCTTGCCCTTCTGTGTCCCTACGGGTCTAAACCCTCTGCAACGCTGCTCTATTTCCTTTATGACCTTTTCTTCCTCTATCTCAAGAGTTCAATTACGCTACATTTCATACTTGTTTTTACTTTACTATGTACCTGTAGTAGGAGAAGGAAGAATTCTATTCTATCCAAACATTCAGTACAGAGAGTTTTTGCTGGGAAAACATATTTTACGATTTCCTTGATCTAAAAACGCATTTTTACGAAAACCTCCCTGATATCGTGCTTAAGTTTGTTTGTTTGTTTGTCTGTGTGTGTGTGTGTGTGTGTGTGTGTGTAACACAACATAAAAAAAAAACAGAAAATCCACTTAACCATGAAACTTGATACTTAGGTTGAACTTCCTAAAAGAATACAACACAAACATTTTGCATAAAATAACTCTACTCCAAACTACACTATACATGAAAATATATCACTTATGTTTTAGTTTTCAAAAGTACCTCAAATATTTTGGATAAAAAGTTACATTGTGGGTATACCAATTAATGTGGATATAACATCCCAAGTTTATCGGGAGGTCTATGTCGGGGAGTTGGAAATAAATATGGGAATCGCGGAAGCGTACTCGCCCAGAGTAAACTTCAAAGCACTATGGACAAATAACCAGAATCTTCTGTAAGTTTCCTATCTGAAGATTTCGAAAATTCTGTAACTTTGGGAACGATTTCTAGCAGCTATGTATGCGAGTCAGTTGGTGGATAAGTTAGCTAGCGACGTGTACAACTAAAAGAGCTTTTCTTCCCGTGATTTCCTGAAAACTATTTTAACGTTCAAGTCCTGCTCCGTGGCGTAGTGGGCTAAGGCATCATGCCTTGGTTCCTTGCCACAGAATGCGACCCGGGTTCGATTCCATCCCTGGCATGCGGATTTTAAGTTCCGGATGCCCACTCAGCATCGTAAGAAAATTCAGGAGCTTGTGATAGGTAAGCGACCCTGGTCATTAAAGATAACTTTCCGGCTCGGGTTGTCGAGATGCTGATCACATGGATCATCACCTCTACTTTCAGTATGTGAGCGTGAGGCCAGTAGTCGGTTTGGCAGGCCCTGTTCCGAAGTGTAGTGCTACGGGTTTTCTTAATAATTTATTTACTGTAACGTTCAATGAATGCTGTTATTACGGAGAATAGGGACATTATTTTCTATTCCTACTGAATGCCCCAAGAAGAGGCTACGTCGTACGTATTTCATTATACCGCTACTGAAAACCAAGAGAAGTTAACACAAACTTTGAAATAGATCACATTAGTTAGGGTAATGTGATAACAACACAAAAACTGGGTAAAAGCACAGTATATTTAAAATATTTACATCAAAAATGTATACCCACCTCCAACTTTCTGCCAATAAACTGTTACGTTCTCTGATTCTGAGTTACTTGTATAACTAGTTAACCATAAAAGATAGAAACAGAACAGTAGAAGTCATTAACACAATTTATATAAAATAAAACGTTTCTTTATAGTAATCATTTATGAGGCACTTTTTTGATTTCAATGTTCGATTTTACTTTCTAAAATGTCACGCGAGAATTGTTCAAAGTCCAGTACCCTTGGCACAGTGTTTTAGAATTCGGCTTGATTTTCTTTATTGTATCCGAACATATTACTTACAGAACTTATCGGTTATAATTCGTTATTTTTTTGATTGCTGCACAGGTAACCATGTTGAATGAGATGTAGCCAAATTCTCGGTTTTTGATTCAGTTAAAACAAAGCAAGCAATAGCGCTTCTTATCTCTAAATTTCATTACAGCTAATTTTGTACATCGTTGATCCTTAAAGTAATGGACTAGCTATGTACACTAAATATTAATTACGTCAACAGCCTACCTCAGTAGCGTAAATAGCGTGTCAGCCTCACATTCAAGAGATCCCGAGTTGGAATCTCGGTCAGTATGAGTTACCTGGGTAAGGCTTTCCCTTATCCTGAAAGACGAATGTTGGTTAACTCTTAGCTCTATGTACCCTGGGCTCATTTGAGCATCATTTCACAAATTTCATTGATATGAATTAATGTTGGAGGACATAATTTTTTTTTAAAAAAAAAGGTTAACTTAACAACTTCTAGCCTAAAATTTATCCAAATGTGATCTCTGGGGTACAAGGTAGATTTGCCTAACATCTTTTATAAGCTCTAAAAAGCGTCTGCTAAACAGTTCGTGACGTAGCATGACACATAAATAGATTATCCATTTTTGTCCTTGGCAGACATGTGCTTGCCATCAATCTATACAGCCTGTTTGCTCATTATTGTCATTAGTTCACATCTTCAACATCTAATTGTTTCCAAATCAACCATCACAAGGAACCATCCTCTTCCTACATAAGTTCGTTAATAGGGAAGGCCATGAACGGTATCGCAATTTTACCCTTTCTAATATATTTACTGTTTTTCGAGATCATGAATCGCTCATACTGTATGTGAGCTCGCGTGTTTTCTTATCTTTGTTATTAAACATAGAATGACGACTTGTATGTGATACAGTTAACTACAAATTTATTCCGATCCAACCACTTTCGTTTGTATGTAAACAAGCATGGTCAGCAGATTCCAAAAGCTACTGGCTTTTAATTGGTTCTACAAGTTACGTACCACATAATTATGTGCACATATCTTGAGATATTTTGCAAAAGTTGGGTACCATTTTTACAAATGTGCCTGTTGGCCAAAGCATGAAAAGTAATATGGCTACTTAACATTTGTCTTTTCAGGGTGCTGGCGCAAGCCCCTCGGCGAAACTTAAGGTTTCTCCGTATTTCCAAATACTTTATATAGCCCAGTCAATAAAGGGCCAAAAACAGTGAATGTCAGAACTTTATTTGGTAAAGCTGAATTTTCTCCCAGTAGTAGATCACTATTAGAGAGACATTTTTTCAAAAGTCCCCGAAAATTCCAATTGAGTTTCCCCCCTACCCACTTTAAGTTTAAGATGTAGACTTTTACGCAATCGTATACAACTTTTTAACCAGAAGTTTGTTAAGGTTATAGTATTAACAGTTTCATTTTCAGATAAATATTCTACAAGTTTTATAATAACTGAATTTATGATAAGTGCAGCAGTTTTTCCGTAAATTAACGAAATGTTGTAAACAAAATACTTTTTTTTAGCCACCTATCTACGTTTTTGCAAAACCATATTTTTATTCGTCAGCAAATGAAAAAATGCTTCCAAAAAAGTTGTAGCACATATATTCCTGAGTGCATCTGTATATAAACATACACAGTTATGTGTATTACTGTACTAGTAACAAAGAAAACAGTAGCTAGGTTTTGAGCGCATGAGCGCCCGGGAGTCGGCGGACGTAGGCGAAAGGCGCCTTATCTTCATATACCTATTCAATTAATTAATACTGTAATTATAACATCAATTTTTATCTCTTATAATCGTACTAGCCTATAGTGTGTCGACCGTTATTTTGTAATTTAGTAAATACTTGTGTATAATCAAATTAACATTAGTGATATGAAAAGGATTTATAATTGTAACATTATTGAAATAAGGATTTTAATTTTAGTCATAATTAATTATCGTACATATTTGTATGCAGTTATGGATATATCTCAGTCTTGTTATATCACGCCATTCCATTATCCACCACCTATGGACATATGTATATGTATATATACCGATGTATATGTTTATATGTCGTGCGCCGTGGCTTAGTGGGCTAAGGCAGCATGCCTTGGTCCGTGGCTACGGAAAGCGACCCAGGTTCGATCCCACCCCTGGGGTGCGGATTTTAACTCCCGGGTATAGGACCGGTGTCCACTCAGCATCGTGAGGAAAGTGAGGAGCTTACGATAGGTAAGCGGCCCTGGTCACGAAAACCAACATTCCGGCTGGGGGATGTCGAGATGCTGACCACATCTCCTCCCCGTATCGGTTGGATGATCGCCCACCTCTGCCGTGCGTAAGTGGGCGTGAGGCCGGCAGTCGGGTTGGTAGGCCTTGGCCCTCTAAGGGCTGTCGTGTCATGGTTTATTATTATATGTTTATATACCGATGCACTCAGGAATATATGTGCTACAACTTTTATTGGATGCATTTTTTCATTTGCTGACGAATAAAAATATGGTTTTGCAAAAACGTAGATAGGTGGCTAAAAAGAGTATTTTGTTTGCAACATTTCGTTAATTTACGGAAAAACTACTGCACTTATCATAAATTATGTTGCTATAAAATTTGTAGAATATTTATCAGGGAATAAAACTGTAAATAATATAACCTTAACAAAGTTTTGGTAAAAAGTTATATGCGATTGCGTAAAATTACATTTTTAAACTTAAAGAGGGTAGGATGTAAGCTTCATTGGAATTTTCGAGAACTTTTCAGAAAATAATCACCCTTAAAAATATCAGTTTTACCAAAAAGAGTTCCGACACAAAACATTTATTGACTGGGCTAATAGCAGGGTGTCCAATGTGGCATCTCATTGCCATGGTGCCATGATGGGTTTTACCTACGATGTTCATAAGAACATTTTTCTTCCGACGATTTCTACTATTAAACCAAATTGCAGGACGAAACTATTTTTATTCACGCCGTTGTTGAAACTCAATTGTTGAGAATTAAAACAGAGTCGCTTTAACCCTTATGTTCTCCTTATAAATAGTATACACTCTTGGTCCTTCGGGTCACAATGACCTGGCTGGGAAAATTCAAAGATAAGACATTGAGAAGATACTAATATATGAAAATTAATGTAATTTAATTATTCTATCACACAGGCAAACATATAATAGTTACGTTTGATCCAGGATTATATCATTTTGCCAGTATTTCCACCCACTGTTCCCATAGGTCCCTTATAGGAGCTAGTTTGTCATTTGCGTTTCGGACCCCTCCATTAGACTTATCATCAAAACGTAAGACCTGATAGATAGGAAATAACATCTCTAGTGACAATGTAGCAGGAAAAATGGCGCTACCGATTCCGGATTCCGTAGGCTGCTTGTTGATTCACCATACGATTTGTAAACGACATCTCGTAATAATACACCAGCATATGCAAACGAAATAGTTTCCTCCAAATCTTCCTATTTATCACTCTTAGGCCATCAATATTAGTATTTTCAACACAATATTGCATAGGGTTTTGTTCCTAATTACTTAAAAGTCCGGGTTTTTATTTTTTATTCATTATTATTTTTTGTAATTTACGTCCTCCAACGTTGTCATGTCGGACGATGAATGGAATGAGTGAAATGATGCTCAAATGAACCCAGGGTCCATAGAGGTTAGAGTTACCCCACATTCGTCTTTCAGGAAACGGAAAACCCCGGGAACACCTTATCCAGGTAATTCACCCTGACCGAGATTCGAACTCGGGACCTCTTGAGCGTGAGGCAGACATGCAACCATCCACGCTACCGAGGCAGGTTTGATATCACTTACTCTGAACATAGCATACTGGTTGGACCAGGTGTTTGTTTCATTATGTTTACACTGGAAGCCCTTCCAAATTGTGGAAAGGATACCAAATTCCAAATTATCTTCGTATCTTTCGAATGAACTACTGCTGCATCTTGCAAATATTTGCCATTACTAACCTCATTGTCTGAAGCACAATCTGCCGATTCTGATGTAGCTTGAGTGTTGTCCTCACTAGTATGGTTTTGTTCTGAAACTTCCTCGCTATCAGATATATCGCCTAATGATTCTAACTCACTTTCAGTTAGGAAATGTTTAGCCATGAAAGGAATGCACCACTGTTTACTGCAAGAACTAAAATGACGTCTTCCTTCAACAGTCAGACGTAAATGATTTCTATTCTGCTATATTCAGAGGTTCAACAATACATCGCCCATTGTTGCAGAAGTAAACAGCACACTGTATTGTTGTCTATGCTGCAATGCACATAGATTTGGATGATTATTAAATTAAATGATTATTAAAAACAATCCGGTCATATTGACCCTACAACATAAGTGTAAGAGTTTCATATACGAGAATTTTTTTTCTTAAAAAAATACAGCAGTTTATAAGCTACTAAGAGCAATAAATACATAAAATTACAAGCACCAATGATTGCACAGAAATGAGTAACGGAAAGATAAATTTCATGACGGGTCATATTGATCCAAGGACAACGGCAGGGTTAATGCTAACAACGCTTTGCAGCAAACAATGAGTCTGCTCATTTTGAATATTGTTGTATGTATCGAATAGCGGACGAGAGAGTGAATTCTTTTAAGATTCACTTTGAGATCTGTGATTGCAGGTTCAGTTATATGCCTTCTGGTCGATTATTTTTATAGCATGACTAAAAGATAAACAATTGATTGGATAGACAGTATTGTTGTCTTTTACAAAGTTGTATGTTTTGTCGAGGAGGAAATAATCTTTCAGTGGCGGGAAAGTATTCAGGAAACAATAATCAGTGCCGGAAGTATCTCTCCTATGGTCACGAAACATGAATCTGCACTTACGTCTTCTACAAAAGGACTCCAATTGTCTCCAAAACTGTTGTAGCGCTGCCAGAATGACCTCGAGGCACGCTCGGAGACTAGCAAACGGGTCACGGAGGGGGAAAAAAGACATAGTATGTGTACCTGGTGACAAAGCTAAACAGCATTTTGTATGTTCTAGACGTTCTCGGGCTTCGAGCCAGGTAAGCAGATGTTGAGACATCGACGTTTCGGGAGCGTACATCTCTCCCATCTTCATTCAACATCCTGAAGATGGGAGAGATGTACGCTCCCGAAACGTCGATGTCTCAACATCTGCTTACCTGGCTCGAAGCCCGAGAACGTCTAGAACATATACGCCGCCAGGAAAGATTCAGCTCATATTTCAGCATTTTGTATATTATTAAGGTGACAATTTTTACTGGATAATAAAAATGTACTACTGTTTACTGCTAATACTAATGCTATTACTTCTAACCGAACCTATATATATATATATATATATATATATATATATATATATATATATATATATATATATATATATATATCAGATAAAAATAATAGTAGTAAAATATTACTCTTATAAAAGCATACACTATTATTACTACTACTATCATTAGCACTATCACAATGATGATGGTTATGATGTTGATGATGATGATGATGATGATGGTGGTGGTGGTGATGATGATGATGACGACGACGACGACGACGACGACGATGATGATGATGATGATGATGATGATGATGATGATGATGATGATGATGATGATGATGATGATGATGATGATGATGATGATGATGATGATGATGATGTGCTCGTTATGCATTAACAAGACGTTCCACAGCAGACTGCAAAGAGAAACATCGCACAAAATGTCAAAATATTTCATTACAGTCATGTTGAGCAAACTTGCAAAATGTTTTTACTTCCTCAGAATTTTTTGATGATGAAGAAAAGTCTAGTTATGTTTTTAAGAACTAGACTTCTTATATCATATTTTAGCACTTTCAATTCAAATTTAGCCTTGTTATGTAATATATGACAATAGTTGGCTTCGTTTGCGTTTTCCTCTAGTAAAGAAAGAATTATGTTTAACGGAATTAACTGAAGCACTGTGGGCCGAATAAGAAATTACATTGTTTGGTATTAAACCATTCTCCAATAAAATAGATTTTAGTTTATTGGAAATGTCTCCTGCAGATTCGTTTCCATCCTCATAGAAATAAAGGGCTTCCTGAACTTTGGAGAAGTACGTTATAACTACTGGGTAGTGTTTCTTTTTTACGCTTATTTGAACTTAGGGAAAGCGGAACATTCTGCTTTATTTTGCTCCGTAGCTCCTCTTTTGTGCAGAAGCACAGTTTTTACTAACGCCTCACTTTTAGTTAGGCTCATCTTATTTAATTTGCTACAGAAGAGTCTCTGAAAACATGTGGGTATAGCTTACTACCGCAAACCAGAGAACTGTAAGAATGGTGGTTTTTCACACCATGAAAAGTCAAAGTTAATTGTTTTGACGAGAATTTAATATTGATTTTTCTTTCGTATTTTAATATTCCCTTTGTGTCTTTCTCATTGTAAATGTTTATGCACACCTTCACGCTATCATATTTAACAGCAAAAGAGATACCGCATATTCTGCACATTCATCATTATCACCGTTTTGTAAACACTTTTTATAATCTTATTCTATGATCAATTCCTCACGGAACGAACTTGGATATCGTCTGTTCAGTTCACTGTTATCTCACAATTTTCAATTATGCAAACTAGCATATTCACACATGATCCGAGTATTCCAACAACTGCCCGTGAACTGAATCAGTTGATAACTGATAATTAACGAATGCACGAGTGAACATAAAATTAGATTTTGCCAATGGACGCGTTGCTGTCACTTGCCAGTATTTACTTATTGTGCGAGCCGACAATTACTCAAGCAACAATGACAAGTTGTCGAAGAAGAATAGAAATGCAGCACATTGTTACAATAAGGAATTAACAATTGGACATAATTATTCAAAATAGTTAAAGAGTAAGATTATATTCAAGCCCGTAGATTAAAGTCATTGGCCCTAAACCAGGAGAATTCATTCAAAACCGATACTTCAGGTGGCGCCCGGAGATCTGGCAAACCTAAACGGTTGCTATTTTCATTTTTAATGGACGTTTCGACCAGAGTTCTAAACATGTAGAATCTGAATTACATTAGCATTTGCTAGTGCCTTCATGATTGTAAAGAACAACAGGTTTCTTGCTCTTGATGCTCAAAATAATTAATTTCCAAATCTTTTTCCTTATACGAGGACACCTTTCAGGAACTTGGGCCATGTAGTGAAAATTGTAAAGCCCATAGTAAATTACATGAGATCATCTTCTACAGGTCACCGATTACTCAAAAAACTTTTGAATATATCAAAATATGAGCATGATGAGATAGGTAGGTAATTCTTCACGCAGACCTAAGTTGGCTTTAATAGGCAGAAAACGCTGGAGTAGTTCTGCAGTCTTGGATGAGATAAGAAATTTTCCGAAATCATCTTCTGAGAAAAATTGCAAGAACTTGAAAGAATGCCATAGCTATTGATAGAGGTTTTCTTGCCCGCCTCGGTAGCGTGGTGGTAGCATGTCTGCTTCACGTTTAAGAGGTCCCGAGTTCGAATCTCAGTCAGGGTGGGTTACCTGGATAAGGTTTGCTACGGGGTTTTCCCTTATCCTGAAAGATGAATGTCAGGAAACTCTAAGCTCCATGGACCCTGGACACATTTGAGCATCTTTTCACCCATTCCATTCATCGCCCGATATGGCTTAACGTTGGAGGACGTAAATTAAGAAAAAAAGTTTCCTTGGTGGACACCACCTCAAAATTGACTTAATGCTCGAATTAGCAGGAAAGAATCGGAACATTTAAATATCATCCGCCATCCTGTAAATGCTACATCCCCCTGGTAGTGGTTAAGCCCTGTCAGGAAGGTACATGAATAACACCTCTCGTGCTATCCTCAGCCTGCCATTGTTGGCATACACGCGTAGATTTACTCACACAAAAAAGAAAAAAAAAACAGAAAAAAGAAAAGAAAAAACAGAAAGAAATTCGGGCACATCCGCTGCGCTGATATGATCCTTGTAACTGAGAGCATCATTAAAAAATATTTATTACACTTTTTCACACATAGAGAATTGAATTTCAAAGCTATCATATGGCAAACGGCTTTGACTACATTTTAGTGTATTGTTCTCATACATGTATAAATGAGGATTAACAAGAGGTAGGTAGATATCTATCTATTTTTAGGAATAGTGTGTCGAAAGCTAAGTGGCAAGTCATGGTAGTATAGTGGATCAGATTTTTATTTTGTGGCGAAAATATGTATAATTAGAACCTATACCGTTGGTCCGTTCTTAACAAGGAGTTTATGCGATGTAGAGGAATGTCAAAAGCCTACTTTGGGCACAAGAGGACGAGGAAAGTTGATAATAAGGAAATTCATTTTATATGATTTATTATGAGTATATAGTTTTCAATAAGTACTACTTTTCAAAAAATCTATTCCTGTGAACTATATATTGCCTTTTTTCATTCCACTTAAAGTTAATCGCGATAAATACTTTACAGAAATGGATACAATAAGATGAAACACAATTTGTTATATACACAACGCTCTAAAAAGTACATTATTTACAAACTCTATTGCCGCCCAGGCATTAATGCTGCCGCAAGTCGCAGCTGGTGCGTGGGCGCAGAGCTGGACGCTTGCTGAGAGAGAGAAGGAAACAGAGAGATATAAAAAGAGCGCTGGTAATCCCGGTTATGCTTTACGCCTGCGAGATCTGAGGCATGGTCGCAGACAGCTGGCTAGCATGGCTCCAACGTACACAGAATAGAGGACTTAAGTCTATATATTCTGTGGGACGTTATTTTCCTACCAGGTTGCTTCACGAGGCCTCGAGTCCTCCATACGTGGAGGATGAAATTAGGCGCCGGGCATCAAAATTGTACGCAAGTTTACCCAACCACAGAAATGCCCTTGTCAGATCCCTGGGAGATTATGACCCCACTAGACGTCGTTCTAGACAGCACCGTTTACCCCGCATGGCTTGCGGGCATCCGAGATAACCTAGGAGCTAATCCGAACATCAGCTAAAGCTGAACTCCACATAATCCTTCCAAGCTGCTTGGCATCAAAATTATACCCCAAAGCAAAAACAAACAAAAACACCAGGGTGCAAGGTGTTGCATCCTGTCCTTCAACCACCAGGTACATCTTGTAACCTCATAAATAACACCATTCTAAAAACCCACATTTCACCCTACAATATCTCGAAATCTACCTCACCTGCGGTAAAACACTTAACGGGTGGGCACGCAGCATAAACCTTCTGGCTATATACAGCCAGTCAGTACCACATGGCATGGCATGGCATGGCATGGCATGGCATGGTATGGCATGAGCGGAATCAATTGATAGTTGCGTTGCAGTTGTGCAGTGTGAAAGTTGTGTGAGGGTTATTTAACTGTATCGCAGCGAATTCTGTTGTTTAAGTGCAGCTGAGAACGAGACGACCTTGAAGACTGCTATTTTTATGACGTGTTATTTTTACTGTTGCAAAGGGTGTAGAAAGTTATTGGTTACTGCAATTAAAGCAATTTAAATTTCTACAAACAAGACTTAATTCTACGATTCCGCAAAGCCACACTATGTTACTTCTGTGTTTTAGTCAGGATCTAAACCACGAGGCCCAGTTCGATTACCTGACGAAGATGGAATTGCCCCTTCTTAAAATATTATTTCCTACCGTCTCTAGCAGTGTCAGCTAACTGAATGCTGCTTGACGACAGCAATTCGATTTAACCGGCTCTCAAATTATAACTGAATGGAAAGACAAGGAGAAAGGCGAAATTGCTGTTGGCGAGTAATTAGGGAGGTAAGCGGAATGTACTTTATGTGGTTGAAAGATACTTCGCTACCCCTTCCCCTGCCTCTGATTTCGTTTTCTAATAATCCCCGAAACGTGTTG
Organism: Mantis religiosa; assembly: GCA_030765055.1. NCBI lineage: Eukaryota > Metazoa > Arthropoda > Insecta > Mantodea > Mantidae > Mantis > Mantis religiosa. The sequence goes on along the minus strand of CM060947.1, from coordinate 162,232,454 downwards.
TCGAACGTCTTTGATATCTCACATATAACGAAAGATTGCAGTTTTGTGTTAATACTCGAGAAATAGTGGAAGTGGAAATAGTGTGCAATTTCTTGAAGGCTCAAAGCCAAGTAAGGGCAGTAGAGCAGTGTAACAAATAATAAATTTTGTGTGGATTTTACTCGCTTTGTACAAACTATTTTATTAAACGTTTATTTTCCTAACTACTTGATGATAATCGAAACGATTTCTAGAAATGATTTCAATATCTACACTATTCCTTAGAGGTACAATGGGCATAGGAGAAATCAGAGATAGTCAAACGTTTGAGCTGGTCGCTAAGTGATAGATTTGATACTCCATTCCCTTTGCTGCCCGATACAAAAATCAGAAGCATTCTCTCACATGAACTTTTCTATTACTGTACAAATTATTCACATAAACGTTTAAATATAGCCATGCCTACTTAATTTTAATCTAGATAAATCTTTAAACAAATTATTTCCATATTAATTTTCTTGTAGGTTCAAGCGGTGTATGGGAATGTAGTAGGCTCTATTATATTATATTTATTTAATCGTTGTAACATCTAAGATTCATCCTTGAAATTACACTATTTGGAATTATTTATATCCTGGAAATTTGTAGTTGTAATTTATGCGGATGACATTAAATAATCTGACGTGCAAGGGCCTGGTAACACACAAAACTGATGTGTAAAATCTCCCTCCATTTCTTCAATTTCCTTTTTATCACCTCATATGGAGGACTTAAACCTTCCAAAAATTACATGCCTATGATAAGACGACTGTCAAGTAACAATGGATCTCTTTATCAGAGAGAATTTCAGGATGGGGGATCAGTCTAAGCGACCTGGTGTGAGAATGAAGAAGTAAATGGAATGAAATGACGAAGTAATGGATTAAATTAAAGGTGACTATACACGAAGGTTATTCGTAAAGTAGGTAAGGTCCGATTCGCCGTAGCTCATCAAAATTTGCCTGAACATATAAACTCGCATGCGGACCAACTCCCAGCATGCCTTGCTCGTAAACGATACCATTCGCATTTTTAGTGGTGCAGTGTACTGTTAACAGTGGCAGTTAAAAATGTTTCTATCGAGCGGCCCGCCGACTGTGAAATACGGTCTGTGGTTCGGTTTTTAACGGCAAGGACATTTCAGCAGCGGACATTCATCGACGGATCAATGAAGTGTACGGCCCCAATGCGATGAGTGACAGGAAAGTCGGTAAGTGGGTTCCAGCTTTCAAAGGCGGACGCCACAATGTCCATGATGAACCGCGATCAGACCGGCCATCGGTGATCACAGAAGTTTTGGTCAATGCCATGGATGAAAAGATCCGTGAAAACCGGCGATTGAGAATTTCCACTTTAGCAATGGAATTTCTCGATGTGGGTAGAACAACTCTGTACAAAATTTCTGAAATTGTGTTCACGTTGGGTTCTAAGGCTGCTTACTGAGGAACACAAAAAGACAAGAATGGCTTGAGCACTGAACATTTTGAGCCGATATCATGAGGAAGGAGATCAAATATTGGAACACATCGTTACTGGCGACGAGACGTGGGTTTCTCACGTGACTCCTGAGTCAAAACGTCAATCGATGGAATGGCGTCACACGACATCACCAGTCAAGATCAGGGCCAAGCAGACAATCTCAACACGGAAAGTGATGGCATTTGTGTTTTTGGCATGTTGCTAGTCTAGTTTATGGAACGAGGGACAACCATCAATGCAGACGCTTACAGCGCTACTCTGACTAACCTCCGACGTGCAATACAGATATGCGACGTGGCCTTCTGACCTCTGGAGTGTTGTTGCTGCATGACAATGCCAGACCACATTCTGCCAGGCGAACCCAAGATCTCATTAGCTCTTTTGGATGGGAACAGATTGACCACCCACCGTATAGTCCAGACCTGGCGCCGAGCGATTTTCACTTGTTCCGCTACCTAAAGGAGTTTCTCGGGGCCAAGCACTTCCGCACAGATGACGAGGTGAAAGCCGCATTTGAAGACTGGTTATCCTCACAGGCGGAAGATGTGTATGACGTTGGTATACTGAAGCTTGTAGAACGTTATGATAAATGTTTAAACAAATACGGCAAATACGTAGAAAAATAGAGAAAGGTATATAGAATCCAAAAAAAAAAAATGCAATTATCTATGATGGTTTGATTTATAAAAAAATAACGGACTTTACTTTACGAATAATCCTCGTAACTTGTAGGAAAAAAAGGGGAATTTGGGGAAAATCCACTCAGACGCCGCTTTCTCCATCACAAACCCGCGTGTCGCCTTCGTAAGTGGCGAAATATTCATTTGTAGCAACTCCATATAACACGCTACAATGCAAGTATGTTAAGGGGATGTTTTATTTGCTAAAGTGCTTTTTATATCTTTAGAATTTTTTGTGGCAGTTCCGTAAAATGAACTATGATTTTGGAGGGCTGTAATTTATAGCAACGGAATCTCCAAGCAGATTCTTAAAATGCTATCTAGAATTCTCGGGAGAAGGTAAAGTTTTGGTATACTTTACTATTTGAGAACTTTGTCTCAAGTTAAAAGTATAAAATATTTTATAATTGCGAAATTTATATAATTATTATCTATCTAGATCAGTTTTCATCATTTGTACACCCGTTATAAACCCGCCACTTACCAGTCGACACTGTTCTTTGTTCTAAAGTTTCATGGAATTAGAAACGGGCACACTTGGCACTGAACACTCTGTGAAATCTCGTAATGCAGGAGTTCTTTGGGGAATTGCGTCATGCAGAGGGAGAGAGAAAGTCGTAAAACAAGAAGATTCTGTCCTGTTAGAGAATCTCTGAGTACTCTAACATGCCATGTTACGACAGCGCGTAGTATTCCGCAGAGATATGTCACTGTGTAATATCCAGCGAGAAAAACAATTTAAACTGCACGAGGACCACTGAAGGTGTAACAGAACTTTATACAGCGTATTTTATGAAGTGTGTTATGCTATAATGAGTGAAGTTCTTCCTTCTGATAAACTCCAAGAGAAATATCCTTTGCTCTAACTGATGTACATCCAACGGACACATCATAGTTATCATAAAAACATTCTTTCTGGAGAGATATTGTGGTCATCTAAAATAGCCGACAGTTTCAAAGGAGTAAAATAATAATTACCTAAACAAGCATACCAAAGAGACCAGTTCAAATGTGTCAGCATTTCTAAGAATTTTAAATCTTTGTTGTTGTATGCTGTGAGGCAGATGACCAATGTAGGATATATAGGCTAGGGCAGAATGTTACGGAGGGCATTCGACACGTCGACCAGAGTGACCTTTGTACCTATGCCCCATGTGGGCCCTCCTTGGGACCGCCCGCCTTGGTAGCGTGGATGAAGCATGTGTCCATCACGTTCAAGAATCTTGGTCAGGTTGATTTATTTTTCCGGGGTTTTCCCTTAACCTGAGAGACGAATGTCGGGAAACTCTAACCTCTATGCACCCTGGTCCTCTATGGACACTGCGCTCATTTGAGTATCATTTCGCCCATTTCATTCATCGCCCGATATGATGTAACGTTGGTGGACATAAATTAACAAAAAAAAAAAGTCCCCAGAAGGAGGGATGAGGCGAGAGGATACAGATGGCGACCGACACGGTGGAGTCACGACAATGCAAAGGGAGGGTCCCTACTATTTACCAGCTTGAAACTCCCCGGCAGTCCACTACAATCGGCATTCCTCCTACCATGGCCCCAGCAGGTCGGTTCGGAGACCGGAGGCTGCCAGAGCTTGGAAAACTCTCGGCAGGCTTGCACAGCCGGTATCCCTCCTAGCGTGTTAGTGAAACGGCCCTTCCTGAGCTCGGAAGACGAAGGTGTTTACCAGGAGCACACCATCCCACCATATAGTGACGAGATAACCGCTAGTACGTCTACTAGATGAAAGATGATATGAAATGATAACAGAGGCGAATTGGAGGGATAGGAAATTCGGGGGATGTAATTAAATCTAAGCAGCATTCGCCTAGCGACCCGTAAAAACCCCCCGAAAGACCCAAAACGCGGGAATCCCAAACCTGCCGAATGCGCCGGCCTTCGTAGTCGTGGTCGCTAGAGTGTACTGTCCAACTCTAAGTCTCTGAGAGGAATACGCCTTCTTTAGACAGTGGGATAAGGACAGCGAATGTATGTGACAGAGAACGCATGCTACACAGGGAGCAGAACCTTTAATAAACCATGGGTCCTATTCACTCTGTACACTAAAACCGAGAAGATTTATTCTCAAAAGTAGGAGCTGTCAGAATATTTTTGAATGGTCTCTAACTGAACTGACATGGGATATCATAAACCTGTTCAAGGAGGGTGTGGGAACCTTCACCAAACTCCCTGTCTCTCATTCCCCAGAGACTTTCTTTCCTGCGGTATACTATATGTCTGTGGCGACCCGCTCGGTTCGCGATTCCGAGTCCCACCTTGGGCATGGATGTTTATATGTATAGTGTATATGTATAAAAATACAGAAGACAAAAGTAATTAATCGGGAGAAAATGTGTGCCGCAGTAAAATCTGTATAAGTATGTATACATATATAGTTTTTGTTTGTATTATATTTTTATTTACTTGTGAAATTTTTAGACGTATCCGGATACTCTGGACAGTCCCCTTACTACACCATTGACAAATATTACAAAATAAATCTCGCATGCGGATGTACAATTTACGAGGTTAAGTGAGCAGACCACATGGAAGACGAGACTTATTTCGGTTGGTCATGAGTTGATGTCACGACAGCTGATTTAAACTGAGCTGTAACTTTAACATTTTGCACATCTCCCCATTCCTGTTATTTCTCCAAGGTTTTGCATGGTATAAATAAATAAATAAATTTTGCTTTTAAACAGTTGTTTATAATAAAACATTCCGAAATTGGTTCTCTTCGTTCTAGAAATACTCCAATATTTTATTTAGCAACCAACCGCTAATATGGATCATACTAGAGAATGTCCTTTGATCGAAAGAATATTATGTAGAATGTTCGCTATGCAGATGTGATTTAATGGTAAAGATGTATAGTTCATTGAGGCTTATAATTTATACATAATAATAACCATGTTTGTAATTTCGGATTGTTTTATGTACAAGGTTTTCTGAAACGCTGTATGTCAGTATCATAAACGAATGAATTAATGTATTAATTTTGTATTTAATTCTTGATTACAGAGGTATATTTACTCTCCTGTTCTATTGATATGTAGTAGGGAAATAAAAATACTTATTTGAGATATTTTAGTGATACTAATACGATTACGTTATCCTACAGCTACTGACCATCTCAAATAGTCATCTAAAGGACCGAGAAGACCAAATGTAAAAATTTAATTTAAAAAATACAATAGTACTAGGGTTGAGTATAACTGTAAATTACAATGCTGTAGCGCGGAATTTTGCAAAGCTAGCGTGAAGCTGCAAGCGAGGTGGCTTAGGCGAATAACGCTTGTACTCCCATCTGGGAGATGATGATGATGATGATGATGATGATTATTATTATTATTATTATTATTATTATTATTATTATTATTATTATTATTATTATTATTATTATTATTATTATTATTATTATTATTATTATTATTATTATTATTATTATTATTATTATTATTATTATTATTATTATTATTATTATTATTATTATTATTATTATTATTATTATTATTATTATTATTATTATTATTATTATTATTATTATTATTATTATTATTATTATTATTATTATTATTATTATTATTATTATTATTATTATTATTATTATTATTATTATTATTATTATTATTATTATTATTATTATTATTATTATTATTATTATTATTATTATTATTATTATTATTATTATTATTATTATTATTATTATTATTATTATTATTATTATTATTATTATTATTATTATTATTATTATTATTATTATTATTATTATTATTATTATTATTATTATTATTATTATTATTATTATTATTATTATTATTATTATTATTATTATTATTATTATTATTATTATTATTATTATTATTATTATTATTATTATTATTATTATTATTATTATTATTATTATTATTATTATTATTATTATTATTATTATTATTATTATTAATATTATTATTATTATGAACATCATCATTCAGTTCTTTAAATTACAACAGTTTGCTGCATTAACACCGTGGCATCAAAGGTTATACATTTACTCAAGCTGCTAGTAAATAGGTGGTTTACTCTGTTAACGAATATAGAGTTCTGTTCATTTAGTCTCCTAAGAGATTTCAGAATTTATTCTCCATCACCTCTTGAGTTTCCGCAAAACTCATCAAGACGTGAATGTAAGTAATTACAACTTGCAGGAGTAAACTTCTAATCAACCACGCTTTAGTTCACAGCTTGTTCCCGATTAAATACCGAAAAGCGTTCTCGCGGATATCACCTACAAAAAGCTACCATATTTACTGCAATAATTTGTGTTCTTTAATTTCACAAACGCTTGAACTCAATGTGCTTCGAAAACTTTAATGCAGTTAAAGTATAAGTAGAATATCTGACGAGGGTGATTCTATTAATCTTCTAAACAATTTTTCTCTTAAAATCTGTGTATCTGTTGGTTAATTAATTTGAATCTTCTATAGTGTGGAATCTTACATAGGATTATAACACAGAATTCTATTTGTGTAAGCATTTATAGTTTTTCCAGTAAAAGCACATTAAATATGATTGGATCTCAATTGGTTTTCAATCTGATTTGTAGATGTGCTCAGTGACCTCGGGATAATTAGCCGCGGTTGCGGAGGTTGTGAGTTCAAACCCAGTGGAGAGCGATGGATTTTTTCTTCTGGCGCAAAATGCTTATCGATATGACTTAACGTTGGAGGACGTAAATTACAAAAAAAAAAAAAAAAAAAAAAAAAAAAAAAAAAAAAAAAAAAAGAGGCTTGCTTCGGAACGGAAGTAAAGCTGTTCATAGATTTACGTAACGTGAAACAATACCAAGTCTTATATAGACGCTTTGGAGCAACATTAAGCGGTCTTTATTGACCAATAGGACGCTGAGAACCACAGTAATTAAAGAGCTTCATACATAAAAGGTCAACTTAAAATTAAAATCTGATCTAAAATATAACTAAATTTTAAAGTTTACAAAATAAGTGTGAGATATCGATATTCGATTCTGTTATTTCGTTTTTGTTGTTGCCGCATAATGATACTTGGAATCGAAGTCATTATCAAAAGAAATGTCTGTACTTTGATAGATCATTGATAGATAAATATTTGCGTAACATAATCAGGCGAGTGATGGCGGATTGAGACGGTGTGTGCCGAGACAATGGCAATTAGTGCAATGGACACGTAATCTCTTGCTGTGTAACCATGTACTCGGAGTGTGTTTTTGGTTATTGTGTATAACGAGTACTTTTGAGGAAATATTATTTGTTAAAATCTACAGGAATCCAGTAATATGAACCAGCTACCTACTTCGTGCATATACCTTTAACTAGTGTCAATTGCTTTCCTCGAGCTATCCTTAAGTAAATCTAATGTATATCCCATAACCCAATATCCAATCAATTCATTTCATGGTTCTCCGGGCCGGATTTCTGTCGAACCTACGTTAATGTGACACAACCTCGTGTGTTTATTTTGGCGGGACAGAAGCGTCAAAGCAGCCATTTTGGCAAGGAATACTGAAGCTATCAATGGCAGCCATGTTTCTTCCAACTACGAACAGCCCAATTACAACTTTGCTTTAATTGCGCACGTCGCCATCGTGGATCCCGGTCACAGTTGCCAGTGAACTGCTGGCAGCACCAAGGAAAATAATCTTTTTTGCAACATAAAGGTGTTCAAAAACTACATTATCATGCAATTAATTTCTAATGACAAAAAAGTGGAAACGCAAAGATTCGAATCCACGTTATCCTTGCGACTAACACTCATAGCGTAATTCCAATTGCTGAAATTGTTTGCTGAATAAGCTATTTGTATTATTTGAGATGGAAGTTTCAAGTTTATGCCGTAATTTAAATAAAACTTTATTGGATAATAAGTGTGGTTTTACTGCACAAAGTAAATTTTGGATAAAGGCGTGTCTCTATCTTATCTATTTAAATTTAAAAATTCCGCCAGTTTATTTTAATAGTTATGATACTGAACACATACTTTATTTTTACACTGAAAGTGTAATGTTTTATTTAGACTATATAAGTTAAATATAAAAGGTAAATGGATTTTAAAAACTTGAATAAGTTAGCAGCTTTTATTCGATCAGCACATCTTCTTAATCGCAGAATTATTTAAATTTTATAATCAACTGGTCCATTTTTTCAGTTGAATAGTTACATACACAGCAACGTAAAAGTTTGTAAAATATTTTGAAAAGGGGTAATCTGCGAGTAAATGAGTCGTATATTTTTGACCTGCTCTTTAGTGTGGAATATCTTATGCCCCTTAAATTGCTCTTCCCAAAAATTGTTAGGGACAGCTAATTCAGCATATATATCCAGTGAGAACGGAATCCTACACTACAGAACTTTAGATATTCTGAAAAATACTTAAAAATAGCGACACACAAAATGCGTTCGTACACCAAAGGGAACTACAATAAAAAGAGTGGTTACTTCACATACTGCCCCTGTTTCTGGGTAGCCCGCATTTGATTATCTCACAGCAAGTGACCTCCATGCACAGATGATATCAAGGACAATGGTTTGTAGAAGTGAAGTAAAATGGGCCGAATGAGGAATGAAACTACACCTTAAGAGGGAAGAATTATAATTAGACTGCACAATAATTTCAAAATCATCTCCGGGATTTGGCAGATAGTAGAATGGTCACGGTCAATTGCACAGAGCATCATTCATAGGGTAGAGGCCGGGAAATCTGTGCTAAACAAACCTAGAAGTGGTTGGGCTAAAAGCCTCATGCCTAGAAATGAGAGCAGTATTCACTGCATTAAAAAGCATTCCCCAATTACTGCTCCTCAGATTGTTGCTGAGATGTAAAAAGCAGGCATTATTGTTTTAGCAACCATATGAAGAGCTATTTGTAATAACCAAGGAAGCAACAGCAGGGTACCATGGAAGAGCTTCTATAGGTAGCTCACAGAACAAGAAAAAACGCATCGAAGTTGCTCGAAAGTACTGTGGAGA
>CM060947.1:162188291-162218291 GCA_030765055.1 Mantis religiosa | reverse complement strand
AAGTAAGTAAGTAAGTAAGTAAGTAAGTAAGTAAGTAAGTAAGTAAGTAAGTAAGTAAGTAAGTAAGTAAGTAAGTAAGTAAGTAAGTAAGTAAGTAAGTAAGTAAGTAAGTAAGTAAGTAAGTAAGTAAGTAAGTAAGTAAGTAAGTAAGTAAGTAAGTAAGTAAGTAAGTAAGTAAGTAAGTAAGTAAGTAAGTAAGTAAGTAAGTAAGTAAGTAAGTAAGTAAGTAAGTAAGTAAGTAAGTAAGTAAGTAAGTAAGTAAGTAAGTAAGTAAGTAAGTAAGTAAGTAGGTAAGTAAGTAAGTAAGTAAGTAAGTAAGAAAGTAGGTAAGTAAGTAATTAAGTAGGTAGGTAGGTAGGTAGGTAGGTAGGAAGTTAGGTAGGTAGGTAGGTAGGTAGGTAGGTAGGTAGGTAGGTAGGTAGGTAGGTAAGTAAGTAAGTAAGTAAGTAAGTAAATAAGTAAGTAAATAAGTAAGTAAATAAGTAAGTAAATAAGTAAATAAATAAATAAATAAATAAATAAATAAATAAATAAATAAATAAATAAATAAATAAATAAATAAATAAATAAATAAATAAATAAATAAATAAATAAATAAATAAATAAATAAATAAATAAATAAATAAATAAATAAATAAATAAATAAATAAATAAATAAATAAATAAATAAATAAATAAATAAATAAATAAATAAATAAATAAATAAATAAATAAATAAATAAATAAATAAATAAATAAATAAATAAATAAATAAATAAATAAATAAATAAATAAATAAATAAATAAATAAATAAATAAATAAATAAATAAATAAATAAATAAATAAATAAATAAATAAATAAATAAATAAATAAATAAATAAATAAATAAATAAATAAATAAATAAATAAATAAATAAATAAATAAATAAATAAATAAATAAATAAATAAATAAATAAATAAATAAATAAATAAATAAATAAATAAATAAATAAATAAATAAATAAATAAATAAATAAATAAATAAATAAATAAATAAATAAATAAATAAATAAATAAATAAATAAATAAATAAATAAATAAATAAATAAATAAATAAATAAATAAATAAATAAATAAATAAATAAATAAATAAATAAATAAATAAATAAATAAATAAATAAATAAATAAATAAATAAATAAATAAATAAATAAATAAATAAATAAATAAATAAATAAATAAATAAATAAATAAATAAATAAATAAATAAATAAATAAATAAATAAATAAATAAATAAATAAATAAATAAATAAATAAATAAATAAATAAATAAATAAATAAATAAATAAATAAATAAATAAATAAATAAATAAATAAATAAATAAATAAATAAATAAATAAATAAATAAATAAATAAATAAATAAATAAATAAATAAATAAATAAATAAATAAATAAATAAATAAATAAATAAATAAATAAATAAATAAATAAATAAATAAATAAATAAGGGTTGTTAAAATATAAATATGTGCACCAATTACGAACGATTTAGGTAATCTTATCAATAATCCAAACTATTTTATAATATACTGTACCACACAGAGCGTACAGGGAAACGGAAATAGATATTTATTTCATTCGTACTCTTGTTACGCACAGGTGTAACGAGTACAGTAACAGTTTGATAATACAGTTCATGGAGAATGTGATACGAAGCGTTCGCGTACGATTTCGTGATAGAGAGACAGTTATTGTTATTGCTTTAGCCATAAATTTCCTCGCACTGAAATCAAACGAAACAAACTCGAGAAATCTTTTTCTCACACTCACAAACACATACGAGCGAGCACACACGCACACACAAGACGCAATTTTTCACTGCAAAATGAGTAATCTGAATTTTTAAAAATAGTTTAATGAAATTACTAACTTTTAAAAATTAAAAGCATTGTACTCACCGAAAGCAGCAACTCCATGACTTTATGAAGACAGCTTCAAATGAATTAGTAGGAACGGTATTGAAAATCCATTCGTCGCTCCTTCTTGTTGGCACATAAGTCTATCACCTTTGATTTGAAATTGTCAATTTTGCACACGAACAGCTTTTCACAGGACAGCATTCCTAAGGCACTCAATCGCTCTTCTTTCATTGTGTTTCGTAGAAATGTTTTAATCCTCTTGAGCATTGAAAAGCACCGCTCAGCTTCTGATGTCGAGATAGGCATAGTGATTAACAGTTTCAAAACTTTAACAGTCTCTTTAAAAGTAGCACAGAGTTCATCCTCTAGAATCAGCGAAAGAAACGGAACCGCACCGGAAACTGCTCTCAACTCAGGCCTAGCATAGAACACTTGAAGCTCTCCCTTCAACTTTATTTTCTCCAGAAATGTATATGTGTCCGTAATTTCAAGATATTTGTCTGGGAAATGTGTTACATAATTGTCAATCTGGCTTACATCAAATAAGTTGGTTGCAATTAGGTGCCCAGTGAACTGAAAACGTGATTTTATTTCACAAAATATGGCATCACACACCTCCAAAGCATTTTGCTTTTTGTTATTATCAGCAACCCTTGCTCTCTTGTAAGGCATTGTTTCGTCATTTTCAAAACTAACCTGACTGATGGAGTCAATGTCATCTCTGATGTTTTGCATTATTGTTTCAAAGTTATGAATGTCTTGTTTTACCTTGGTTGGTTCAGTTGTCTTCTTTTGAAATTGATTAAAAAGTATGTCCACATGAGGCATTATCTTATAGAAAAACGATAGTCAGAAAATGAAGTCTGTATCTTGCAGTCTTTGTTTGTATGAACCAGCTTTTTCAATAGTAGAGGGTAATTTTATGTTCTCACTCGTTTCAATTGTTTCCATGACAGTAATAAGCTCCTTCCTGTTTTCATAAATATCCTTTACTACTCGCGAATGGTAATTCCATCTTGTGAGAGACACACGGGGTAAGCTTTTCTGAATTATGCTATGCAACACTTTCGATCTTTGTGGCGAATTTGAAATGAAAGAAGAAATGCCTGAAAGATGTGCAAAGAAGATGCGGGCTTTGCGAATAATTTAGGCTGCAGTAGACATTATAAGGTTTAACTGGTGCGCATAGCAATGAATGTAGTGCGCATTTGGGTATTTGTCTTTTATTAATCTCTGTACTCCGTTTGACTCGCCACTCACAACGTTTGCACCATCGTAACTCTGAGCTACTAGTTTTGCTCGGTCATCTCCAATTAAGGGTTCGATAGACTCGGAACATTGTCCATGTGTCGCTTCGATATTTCATGCACTTTCATTTTAGACCATAAATGCCCAATATCAGTTATTCCAGTCTCACAAAAATGGACATCTCCCCCAAATAACACACAAGGAAAACAAAAAACTGCATTGTTTTCATCACAGCCGCAAATCCATTTGTTCTTTTGATAAATATACGGATTAAACTTACGGCATCGATTTTTGGTTTGCTGCTGCAGATTCAGTGGCCTACTTATTGTTTTTATCTGAATTTTTTTCACTTAGAGTCCTGTTACTAAATGAAGTTTTCAGTAATTCACTCACCTTGTTCATGTTCGTAACTTTACTGTGAATTTTAACTTAAAGAAAAAACACTGAACGCTGTTTTAAAAATCCTTACTCACGATGAACTACAGCATTACAGGAGCACATACAGAACTACTCTACCATTGCTTTGAAAACATGTGTCCAACACATGCTGGACGCGCGGGTTTTATGTTCTACCAACAAAACTGCTGCTGTGAAATATGCACATGTTGAAATACTGTCTCTAAATTTAAAATCTAATACTATATTCACATTGAAACCCAATTAATTTTATTTATAAGTATATCTATGTGTTGTGTTTCTACAAGTGATTTCTTTAAGCATTAATTTGCGTTTTGAAGTTCCTCAGAATTAACTGCAGTAGGATGGTGACACTGCATTAAAGGAAGGTATAGCGCGAAATGTATTCTTACCGTTGTCTTTCGCTAGGTGGCAGGATCGTGGTTCTCTGAAGTCCCGTGTTTTACTGCACTCTAACGGGCAAAGCGTAAGTTATGCGCCAGAGAAATCCCGGCACTACCTTCTCTGACTCTCTTCCATAAGAAGCCGTGTATAAGCAGACATCTTAGCCCAATGCCCTAACACAGGCGTTTATGAGCGTAGACGGCACCGTTCTGGAATCGGCACCAAGCTACGGAAAACAACCAAGAGAGAGCGCTGGCGTTCAACGCGCCTATTCAAACGAGGGAGCAACTATTCATAAACAATTCCTTTTGCGCAATTCTTATACACTTCTCTTTCTTTCGCTTTCATACAGATGGTGCCATGGCACAGCGGCACTACCTCAGAAGCCGCCCCTGGTATTACCTATTAGATGGAATAGGAATAGAGAAATGCAAGAGGATTAAGCGGCAATCAAATCTTTAAAGAATATGATGGTGTGGAAGTGCTGTTCTCTTTGCACTCCCAGAATGGGGAATAATGAGTTTGTATTTGAGAAAGTTATATAAGGTAATTCAAACGAACAAGCTATTTAACGGAAATAGTTAAATAAATTGAGATATGACATTTTTTGTTTTGTTTAACAGATCCACATTTTTGTGTAGTAAGATTTTATCTATCGTTTGCAGTTTACTAGTTAGGCAAAACACATCTAGATTGAAGATTGAAGAGGCGGATTTTCTTCCCACTCTTTGCATCATTTCCTTGACAGTTAGAGGAACTAACCAGTTTGACGCTTAACCGAATTTCCATTACGCTGTTCATGTATAAACGAACACCTACATACTCTGGAGCCCGGCCAGGGCTATGCATTTTAAGTGTTTATAAAAGTAATATCTTCATGTATGTAGATTACTGGAAGATAAACTGGCCTGTTGTTAACTAACAAACATTTTAAATTAAACACACATCAATAATTTTATAAAAATGCATCTATTCTTATTCGGGAACTGAAAATATGTATTTACAAAGAATCCTGGATATCAACTCTTATGTGTTAAGGAATGGAGAATACATGACAGAAAGAAAGAACGAAAGAAAGGTAGGAAGAAAAGAAGGAAAGAAGGAAAGAAAGAGAGGAAGAAAGACAGAAAGAAAGATCTGTACCTGACGTACACACATCTTTGTAAATGTTGGCATAAAAAGATTAATAGAAATAGAAATAATAATAATAATAATAATAATAATAATAATAATAATAATAATAATAATAATAATAATAATAATAATAATAATAATAATAATAATAATAATAATAATAATAATAATAATAATAATAATAATAATAATAATAATAATAATAATAATAATAATAATAATAATAATAATAATAATAATAATAATAATAATAATAATAATAATAATAATAATAATAATAATAATAATAATAATAATAATAATAATAATAATAATAATAATAATAATAATAATAATAATAATAATAATAATAATAATAATAATAATAATAATAATAATAATAATAATAATAATAATAATAATAATAATAATAATAATAATAATAATAATAATAATAATAATAATAATAATAATAATAATAATAATAATAATAATAATAATAATAATAATAATAATAATAATAATAATAATAATAATAATAATAATAATAACAACATAAGCAAATGTTTGACCTAACTCAACACGTTCAATTAAACACATCATTTATAGTAGCAGTGGCCGTGACAATATTCTACATGAATTTAAACCGAACATATCTATTGGTCAGCATGTGGAATAAAGTATATGCTTCTATTGCACTTTTATCGCATTCACCGAAAACATGAAAACGTTTGAAAGTTAGGGTATAAGTGGAGCAATAAAATTCTTAATATCATGTTTAACACGAAAGAGTAACATTTATTAATTTTTCTTGTTTGGTTGAACATCTGGATGTCTAGAACCGTCCATTTTCATCTTATGTAGCAAAGATCCCACAAGATACTAGGTTGGTTCGCCCATAAGCACTGCTTGACTTCACTCGTTGAAGTGCACATTTCACCACCATACGACTGATGTGACGGAACTATGCATTTTAAAAAGCGCCGCAAACTCTCTCAGCACGGAAGAACAAGAGGGGGTGGTGGAGGGGAAGCTCGCGTGGAATATGCTGTCTAGAAGCACTAAACTTTGCTTCCGTAGATTGTATTGACAGTCGAGATTGCATGAGGAGGCGACACACTTCATTTTCATAGGACAGATAAGTGAAAGATTTACTTTAGCTGTTTTATTGCGCTTTCAAAAATAAATTACCGACACTTCATCTATAGCTCGTTATTTTTATCATAAACACCTTTATATACTTCTGATGTCGTTATATTTTGCCTTCGTTATTCGTTCTTGAATATTCAGTGTATGTTTATGATTTGCATTTTGCGTCTCTTATTTTAGCTTTTTCCCCTATCTCCGAGTACATAATTGAACACCATGCTGCAGGAAAGACTTTTGTAACGTGCGACACATTTGCATTCAAAAAGGACACTTGGATAATTCATATTAAAATGATGATGCTTTTATTTCCCTTTAACCTTAGCCAGATAGTTCTCCTTCCCATTTATCCGACCGACATTTTTTCTACTTAGAAATGGAAGCACAAAAAGTGCTTGGAGGTTTTGCATGTACTTTAGGCCTTGTTGACATTTCAGGAAAAATGCATTAAAATCAATACCGGTACTAATAACACTTTCCGATACTATAGTCAGAATTTTATCTCTATTATACTTCATTTAATGAAATAAAATCTCACCTCTACCCCAATTTTTTCTCTTTTCTTTTCACCATATACTTAGAACATAAAACATAAAGCCAATGTAAACATTTTAACCAGCGCTGTCTAACCACTTTTAAGGTATTAGGTTTTATTTATAATCAATACATTTTAATGTAAACATCAAGAAGTGCTCCTTGGATCTTAAAATTTACCACAACACTCCCAAATTTGTTATTCGAGCTTAATAAACAGACATTTTATACAGGAATTTGTTAACCTTAAGACGTTTCCGAGAAAGGGTTCTGTACGCATTTTAATTTTATACAAAATTTCAATGCGAATTACAAAATTTCAATTTAAACTACTTACGTCCGATTTCGCAACGAGTGTTAAGACTTAACAGGAGTTTAGCAATAGTTTAAAAAAATTGCATTTCACCAACAACTGTTAGCGTAACACTCTTGTTAAACTAACAAGCCAAATTTCTGATGTTAGGTCCTTAACAATTGTAAATAGTCAAGATGGTGGACATGAACTCAGCTGTTGATGTCGATTTGCTATATTTAAGACCGTCTAAATGGCATTCGTAATAGAGTACGGCCTATGAGGAGAAAGGATTTTGAGGAGCTATCAGAAGAAAAATTTCTAGAGACTATCGAAACAAGTTGCTATGATCTCGCCTTTGCTTCAAGTATTAATAAATTTGCGGTTTTATAATTCACTGAATTGTCCACCTCCCGTCCTGAATCATTCTTCGCTCCTCGTTTTAAATTAACGTAATACTGAGTTAGAATATGCATCGAAAGGAATATACCAATCTCGCCTTTGCTTCAAGTATTAATAACTTTGCGATGTTATAATTCACTGAATTATGTGGATAATACTCTGTCCACCTCCCGTCTTGAATCGTTCAAGTCACTTGTCCTTATTCGCACCACGTTTTAAATTTATGTAATACTGACGAAGTTGTTTGGTGCTTGTAGTAGTGACGCATGCATATGAATTAAATTCATTTACAATTTTTTCCCAAGTGACATCTTTCTCTTTTACATTCACTGCACCCGTCCTCTTATTTTCCATGATATTCTTACACTTCGTCACCAGTTCAATTAACAATTCTTTCTTCATCCATGAGAAATTTGTCTCACGGTTTTTGTTTACAATTTTGTTCACCCACCATTTTTTCAGCTGTGTGCACTGTTCTGACGAAAACGAAAAGAAAAATGCATCACAGTACGTTCAGAAAATAATACGACTCATCCGTAGCCTTCTATAGTTGTAATATTTACAAGTTTCTTGGCGTTAACATGTGCTTGTTAACATTTTCAGAAAACAGGTTGGTGAAATGCAAGAAATTTAACAGTTGTTTTAGCTCTGTTACAATGGTTAGGTTACATTTGTTAACGTCGATTTTAACATCTGTTGGTGAAGTCGGGCATTAATATTTTTAACTAGCACACAATTATTAAATCCGTAGTTCCAGAATCTCGACCTAAAACAAAAACTAATCAGTTGTAAACTGCAGTGCAAAGAACATTTTGAGTGTTAACAATGCTGTAAAACAGAATTGAGAGAAAGCGGTATATAAAGCTGTATAAAGTCCTTTATATAAATGATTGAGGATACACCTATAGCCATTTGTGGCTTTAACATTGTTCATACGAAATCTTACTGTGTGCTGTGCAAACACAGGTTTATGGATATAAAAATAATTAAAAATATATAACTCAACCGTGAACAACTATCATATCTCTTCGACAATTTCACATTCATATTGCATTAACTCAAGAAATTCAGTGGTAGGTTTGTTCGGAAACAAAAATAGATGATAATGCAATATAAAATATTCATATAATATAGTTTTGGCATAGATGTGCAAATATCAATATGTACTAATGGCAGTTTAAACGATCAATAATATTTAATTATAAAAATATAACACAACTTAAAAGCATCGCAATAGAAAGAATCAATCATGGAGAAAACGAAATACAATTACAAACAAAGAGTATTAGAAAAATTAGGTGACTACATGTAAAATAAATGTACCAAACTAAATAAATCTGAGTCTCAAAACAGGTCAGAAGGTATAAGTCATGATAAAATGGAACCAAAGAGAAGAGGAAATAAAGTTTCCCCTTAATATAATGAATATATAGGTATAATTTTTGTTTATGAACTTCCTGTATAAATGGGAGCAAATGTCCAGTGCGTTTAGTGTTCATATATAAACGCGTTTCATTATATCTTTATTAAGAAATGAGCTGCAAAATAATCAAGGTACTTGGAGTATTTTAGGTGCATTCAGACAATGAAAATTAAATGATGTGAATGTGAAATGATGCGCAAATAAGCCGAGGGTTCCTAGAGATTAGAGGGAAAGATAGGTAAAAGCTTTATCCAAGCAGCACACCTTAATCTAGATTCGAAATCTCTAACTCTTAAATGTGAAGCAGTAATCCCAAACAAAGGAGGCATTGCTTGTGTTTTGCCTTAATTGTTGATATAACTGGATATACATAAAAAGTGAATCAGTAAGTATCTAGCTCTAGCAGCTATTGTTGTTTTCCACTCTGTAAAGATACATATGCGTAGATCATGTTTGATGAAGTGACACCTATTGAAATTCATCGCCAGTTGAGTGAGGCATGTTGTGATGGTGTCATGGGTGTGTCTAATGTGCGTTCCTGGGTGCGACAATTCAATGAAGGCAGAACATCGTGAGACAACAAACCAAGACAGTTGCAGTCATCGCTTCCAAAACTGGTATTTCCTTGGGATCTGTGCACACAATCCTGCATGAAGATCTGAAAATTCTCAATCGGCGATCCTCCAAAACAACGTTCTCCACTCGTTGGATCATGTCTGTTGGTGTGAGGCCGTGACTATCTTGGTTTATTGTCACACGAAATTCTGCCTTCATGAACTGTCGCATCCAGGAACGCACATTAGACACATCCATGGTACCATCACCACATGCCTCACTCAAGTGGTGATGAATTTCAATAGCGAAAATGGGGGAAACGAATAACTACACGCTGTTTTGGCAATGGAAAGTAACCATTTTAGGTATCAAAAACAGTCTTAACTCTCGTCACTGCCACTCTCGTCTTTGCACCGTACAGTGCTGCCATCTCTGCCACGCATTCAAAAAGAGTCCACGTGTATTAAAAGAAACAGAAGTTGCTATCTGGTCGCAGTCCTCAAAAAAATAGGTGTTTTAACTTGAACGTACCTCGTATAGGTAGCTACAACAAATAATGGAAGTACAAATTGAAATTGTGAAATATGTTCACAGGACTTTTTCTACTCTCTACCGTTTGAAGTTGATACACGACTACTTTTACGAAAGCTTTTCTCTTTGATTTTAAGCGCGATAAATCTTTTCAGAAGTTGCTATATTACACATTTTCTTATAGATACAATGGGAACAAGCATATTTGACTAAAAACTGGACACTGTATTCTGTAATGTTTCCATGTAATCGCTAGAAACAAATGAATATTGAAAGAATGACAAGGTACTAAACAATTCGAAACATGAATAACGACATTTCAAAATGGATTATGCGCAGTAAGGTTGGTGAAATAAAGTATGTATTTTAAAAGATCTACACTTTTTCCGTGATGCGTTTTCGCTTGTCGCTTAAGGTATACTAATTCAACAAGGTCAGATAAGGTTTCTTTCCAAACAATTATCAGAAAATTAAATGCACAGATTTCACTTCTTATTTGAATATCTCCGATGGGTAATTTAATCAAAATAATTAGAGCCCTTCTTGAGAAAATAAGAAGCTGATAAAGGATGCTTATTTGCTAATTGGGAAGATATTTTTAAGATACTGAATTAAATGCCAAGTTAATTATTTATCTGATTTTAAGTTTTTAATTTTGTAGTCCACACAGATACACACACTCACACACACACACACACACACACACACACACACACACACACACACACACACACACACACACACTCACACATACGCGCGTGCGCGCACACGGCACAGGATTTTTTGAATATATTTATTTCTATTCAGTGGGCTTCCAGATTTGTTTTATTTTACTTCCTAATTATGTAGTTAGTTTGAAATATCTCCCTTCTATGCAATGCCTGAAATACGTTTTGCTTTATTGTCTCTTCTACCAGAGGGAACACCCCTCCCCAATAAGTTATATGTATTATCGAATGCTGAACTCTCTGGATTGTGGGAATCCTCCTGGTGTGTATGTTTCAGTTTCAGAAGGGAATCTGTGCTTACACGCCGACTAAATGTAATTCTATTAACAAATTATAATTTTAGTCAGTTCTTTCTAGATTACTTTTTATATTTGATTTTACTGCACGCAGCAGTTCAATTCAGGATACTACTCAGTATTTTTCCCTTTCTGTTCGCTCGCTAACGTATCGAACTCAGGACTCTCCATCGCTCACCTAGAGAACTGCTTTGGCCTTCGCATTACAAGATTTTATTAAGAAAAGAGCAGAATATAATTGGATTACACTCACAGCGTCCAGTCTTCTTTTTATATCCTAGCTGTGTCCTCTCGAAGATTTCATTAGCTTATAACTTAAAAATAATCTTCCTCTCCTCTCGCTTTAACACTTACACCAGGGTGAAAATGGATTAGACAATCAGCAAATCAATTCACAAAAGGAAGATTACCGAACAACCTAGTTGTACCCAAAGTTCTCCAAGCTGGTACCGGAAGAAATTAGGTATTTCGTAACATAAACCATAATCCTGCCAGTGCATCATGTGTGGTGACGTCAAAAATACATGAGTGCTAGACGTACGTATACCCTGTACCACGGTGGCTGAAAGGGTTTCAACGTCTCCTTCTTTTAAGGGGTTGTTCTGAACAAAAAATAACAATTCATTTTTTAAAATAGGCATTAAGTGTAGAAAAACTAACGTAAAGCAGAACAGCGTACTAGTGGAATATTTTAATACGTGGACTGTTATCTGAAATTTAAAATTATAAACGCTCCTGAATATCCTTCCAACAGTTTCTTCTCAGTTTTAATTTCTCCCTTGAATTAACATCTCTATGGAACACATTAAACATTGTTAAAGTACTTTTCGTTGACGTTCAACAAACAGGACTCATCGTAAGCAAACAATTACACTCCAATTCATCTACTGGAACATATTTTTAAAAATTCCTCTGTAGGAGTCCTTAGTCTTACTACATTATTGAGTAAAATGCTTTATATTGCACGAAAATTTAAATATTATATTGAGATTAAGATATACATCACTGATTTTCTTTCAGCAATTTATAATTTTGTGGTCATTCTGAATTGCTCTGCAAGTGACATAAAAGTTTAAAAGTACTTTTGAAATCGAATGTTACATTTTTTTAGTATCCAGATTTATTGAACCCTATTTAACACAGTGGTATATTAGGGTTAGAGTTGATACATAAAAATATTTAATTTTAACAAAAATATGTTAAACACAAGAAGGAAGAAAATATATTTTAATCTGATGCATATTAATTTAAACTATGTCAGACGTTTAAACACTGAGTTTATAAACAACATGAAGTACTTATACTGTTGTGGCTTCTTTAGAAAAGATGTGAGTGGAGCAGAAAATTCAGTTCCTAGAGAGCCTAGCTTGAATATTAATTCTTTTCTTTCTCTCCAGAAAATGGGACAACAGAAAAGGAGATGAACCACAGTTTAAAATTCTTCACCACACATGCACTCGGGGTTGGATATTAAGTGAAAGCGTGATAAGTTTTCACCAAATTTACCATGTCCAGTTAAAAATTGTGTCAAAACAAAATTTGGACAAGAGTTTCACATTTTCCTCTGTCATATACACTACGGAAAAATAATGTTTCTGTTAAACTTCCATTTGGAGTTGTTATCCATTGTTGGTTCCACTCTTCAAGAATATGTTGATGTATTATTCTCCTTACATTAGAAATAGGACATAAAGAGTATGTCACAGGAAGATTGGATTCTGCAGCCTTCTTAGCCAAGCAATCAGCTCTCTCGTTACCTAAAATTCCACTGTCCTTTAAGCCATCCCAAGCAAATATGTCCTGGATGGTTTTGAAGCAAGGTTCTGATTTCATGTGCTAATGAATTTAAGTTGTATTTATCATTAATAGCGAGTAGAGCTGATTGTGAATCACTAAGAATACGGGCACTGTTCCCATTAACAGTACACCATTTTATAGCTTCCTTACTTGCTAAGAGCTCCGACTGGAATACAGAACATTCAGGTGACAATTTAAACATGGAGTGAGTTAGTTCCGTTTATTTTCATAAACAACAAAAGCACATCCTACTGCAAATATATTATCTTCAAATTGGTAACGCGAACCGTCTGTATATATGTAATAATCATGAAAATTACATATTTTCTTTAAACAGGTTACAAAACATGTGTTACATTCATGTGCCTCTCCACTCACTGCAGTTTTCTTTTATTTAGGTTTTATAAAATATTCTCAAAAAAGCTTATGTTCTATCTACTTCATATTAATCGACATAATATGCATTCAAACAAATGGTTATCTACGTTGTGTTGTATTAGAAGGACGATACAGAATCCTCATCAGATACTTAAATATTAAAAGAACCAAAACAGAATATAATTTGGTCATTATATGCTGGCTTTGCAATTCTATAACCTTTGCATGACACAACAGAGAACAAAACATGGTGATTATGACTTCACAACTTTATTAAATAATTGTTACAAATATCTCTCAAATATTAGTGCCACAAAACTGAATTTTACGCAAAAAGTCTGCTACTATGATTTATAAAGTGTTTGGGAAGCAAACCCTTGCCTATTGCTTAGGATTTAAAATGTATAAACAATTAAATAATATTACTTCAAAATGTAGAGGATTTAACGCCTATTTACGCAAAGAGCAATATGTACATCCAAATGTATTAAATTGCACATTTAAATAAAATTATATCAGAAAATAAAAACTGAAACATGTTTCACGTAAACTGCATTTAGGAATGTGAGTTTTTCTTGTAGCTGAATTTAACTGACACGCTTGGTATTCATAACAGATTTTCTTTTTATGTTACGCTGTCCACACAATTAAAAATGAGCTTTCATTTATGGACACTGTTTAGCTGCTGTGGTTAACAAGAGTTCCATTCCATTTTGGTCCTGAAAGATCGTTAAATTTTGATCAGAAATATGTTTATCTGGCTTAAGCTTCTTTTACTGCCGCACATCTACCTGGTTATACTTCCCCTCCAATGGATGCAATGCTAGGATTTTTACTCCCGAAAAGTTCATTGCCTTATTTCTAGGTTTCTACCTCTAAACCATGGACAAACCAACAAACACCCACACGCACGCAAACACACACAGCCTTTTATAATTATTTATTATTTTGTTTGATCATGAACAAACACTTCCTTTACTTCCACAGAGGAAAGGTGGAATAATCATCACTTAGGTAGTTAAATGTTTAAATGTTTGCACATGCAATCTGTGTAACTTACACGTTTTCAAAGAATGGCGATAATTAAGTTTTGTATACTTATTTAAATCCAACGTACATTTGCAAACCCTATCTGCACGCTAGTTTCGTTGAATTCCTAACTCTAAAGCGTCGACTAGCCCAGCTCAACGTAAATGTCGACATCAATGGATCTGAAAAAGCTGGGAAACCTTTATCTCTGTGAAAAATACCGGTATTTCTGCTTGCGCCTTAGTGATCCCTTGGGTCAAACCGCGGCTCAGAAGGATAAATAACGTTGAACCGCTAATGGTCTTACCAGGGTGTTTCCTCCATTGCTAAGCGAGCTTTCCGCGTTTGTTTTCTCGCGTTATAGGAATCCAAGAAGTAATTGTTTCCAACGTCTCCTGGACAGAACCTCACACTTATTTTTTTTTCTAATATGAAACCACTACTCAATTGGCCGGATAAATAAAAATTTGTATGTTAATACTGATATTTGCTTGCGTGGGTTTTTCACTAAATATTCTGTTAAGACAAAAACTTCACCAGCATTTGCTTAGTATATGGAACATACGTATTAAAATAACCCACTACAAGGAGTATAAGTTAATTCATAGGACATTCGCATAAATTCAAGGTATTCTTTCTCTTGTCTTGAAAATATTGACATTTTAAACCCGTTCTTGAAAGAAATGCGAACATATTTCCCATATAAAAGTACTTTACAGAGGAGGCACTTTGTTGAAACTCTTTGTGTCCTTGGTAAATGTTGAACCTAAAAGTAAAGTTTGATATTCATTCACCATTTTATGAATTATACTGTTCACAGACAAACATGTACTATTTTGTTTTTTAGGAATCCACAAAACGCCTGTGAACTGGTCAGGATTTCATACCAATATTTCATTGAAAATGCAGACTTTGCAACTCCCTCGATACAATTAAAAAAAATGGAAAGACAAGTATGTAATTATTTGCGTGTGTGCATGTAATTGTGTCTGTTTACAGCATATTTTTCAAGAAAATTTCCCCATTATAAACTTCTCTTTCTTTGGAAAGTTGTTCGAAAAATTACATTTTACCAAAAATGCAGTAATAAGTATTAGGATAATATGATATCCTCATTATAAATTGCATACATATACGTACACTGAATTTACTGGTATTATGCTGTAAAATACTCTATTTGTATTACGTTTGTTATGATATTGTATAAAAGACAATTACTGCACAAAAAGGAGTTACTTAAAGCACAAAAATTATTTCACATAAGTAAGCTCTTCTGGCATTTAAAGGCCGCGATTTTCTCTATTCTCCTTATAAACAAAGCAACCCACTCTTAAACGATTTGAGTGTCGGTTACGGTATAATGTATTTTTATATTCAAATTGTTCCACAAGAATATGTGTAATCAATGTATTTCCGCAAATGTTTATTTCGATTAAGATGAAACAATGGGCACTTTATTGAGGAGCAGTTAAAGAATATACTCCATCAGAAATGTTGTTATTCACGTTTATTGCAATACACAGATCTACGCTAGAGAATGCAAGCAAGAGAAATGTCGTTCTTACATTAAGTAAAATGTAGCACAGGAAAGGAGTTTGAAAGACGAAGATAGAGGACGAGAGTAAAAAAAAAGAAAAAGCTTGTTATGATAAATTCTGAGCAAGCCTGCACAATGCACAGAGATATGGAAAACTCGTCTACATTAGAAGGAATAAAAAGAAAATGGGCAGGGAAGGAAATGGAAGCAAAAACTATCGATCTACAGTAATGACAGATCGGAAGAGAATCAGATATAAGGAAGCAAGCGTGTACAATGAGAAAAGAACGGAAATAGGCAGGAAGCAAATGTAGTTGTGTCAGAATTACATTTTCTGCTTTTTAATGAATGAAACTAATCCAGGTGTAAAAACTAAAGGTTCAGAAATTATTGGTTTACTTGTGTTGAATACAAGTGCACACCGTTACACTATCTCAATAAATTATATTACATTATTATACAGATTGTAGACTATATATAAGTTGGCACCGTGGCTCTCCTTTCTTTCATGCCATTCATTCTATCAATTTTCCTATTCCTTTCTGACATTCATTTCGACCAGATTTTATATCACCGCTTTTCATGTTCTTATACTAGGTTTCAGGCTGATCACCAATTCTGGCTACCCTATCTCATTCAGTTATATGTCTGTACCTCGCCGAACACCTGACCACAAACACTAACTTTCAACTCCTGGGGAGTATAAGTCCTCAATGGAGAAGGGTAAACAGATAAAGTAGAAGAAACTTTGTTAATTAACAATAAAAACGTTCTAGAGTGACAAAGTATTTGTCTCCTGTTTAAGAATACCTACCAAATCAACGGAAAGGATGTTCTAATTTTTAATATGCAGAAAGAAGTAATCCAAATTTACATGTCCTAGCGTATTTCAACTGTTTTACTTTTTCTATTACGTGCATATTGGTTGGAAGCTACTGCATTCCATAAAAATCTTGAAATTCACCCCACCTCATGCTACCTCTTACATGAATAGGTTTTTGAAAACTTGGACCTTTTAGAAAATGATTGTAATGAGTTTGACTAAAATGTCATATTTTTAAAATATTTTATGACAAAATAAGGGTATTCCTTGAATTATCGGGAATGGTCTCCGAAGTCTTCTTTTAAGTAAAGTTTAGACTTGCCAACGTTTCGCTCATGTTGTCGTGAGCCCAGAAGAAGATCACGACAAGATAACCGAAACATCGGCAAGTCTAACCAAGTTGACTGTGCCTTCACCAGAACGTAGGGATATATTCACCAACACACAATCGTGGAAGCCTCTGCTTCATCCACTTTCATGAATACTTTCGTGAAGAATATGTAGAGAAAGTCATGTGAATTTATCACATTACATTTTAAATATTGCAAAATTTCCAGCTATTTATAAGCGGTGTTTAGAAGTATCTTATACCTTTTAATAGAGAAAATATATTGTTAAAGTTGCACCGGCTAGTTCTGATTTAACGGAGGAAGAGAGCCCGCCTCGGTAGCTTTGGGGTAGAAAGTCTGCCTCACGTTCAAGAGGTCCCGAGTTCGAATCTCGGTCAGGGTGAGTTAACCGGATAAGGTTTTTACGGGGTTTTCCCTTATCCAGAAAGACGAATGTCGGGTAACTATAAACCCTATGGATCCCGGTCGCCCCAGGGGCCTACTTCGGTAGGTACGGGTTTGGCGCACCCGGGGTCCCGAGCCAACAGTCTCCCTCGTGTGAGCTCCTCTTCGTGGTTGACGGAGACGGTCAACAGGCCCACCCACGTGTAGGCCGTGCGTGGAGATCCGTGGAGAAGGTTTATAGATTCTTGTCTAGTTTAGAGTTTAGGGTTTAGTGAACGAAATTTTTAGTAGGTTTTGATTGATGTTCTTTACGTACGTGTACTTTTAATAGGTTTTGTTACACTTGTATAGCTTTTAGAAAGTTTTATATCTGGCTTTGGCCATGACTAGTTTTTTTAAAGGGCGCTGATGACCGCCGTAGTTGAGCGCCCTTATATATATATATATATATATATATATATATATATATATATATATATATATATCATATGGATCCCGGGCTCATTTGAGCATCATTTCACCCATTTCATTCATCGTCCGTTATGATTTAACGTTGGAGGACGTAAATTACAAAAAAAAAAAAAAAAAAAAAAATCGGAGGAAGAAAAACATAGGGCAAAGATCGTTTAACGTTAAACATATTTCAATAGGTGTGTCAAATGCAGAAGTTGCCAACATATTTTATACCTTGGCTTAATGGTATCGGTAAGGCAACAATATTTCATTTATTGTTTATGTGTATTCTGCGAACTTTTTAAACAAGTACCCCAGAGATTTACATTGGTATAAAAACCTCTCGTTACCAAATGTATGTGAGAGTTCCCTAGGGAGTTTCATTCAAAATCTACGTTCTTTCGCTTTCAAATGCGTACAAAGCAGGCAAATTTTGTGATAATTGCTTTCAATTATACCTGCTCTATATATATGCAGAAATCGTACGCTTTGAAACTATACAAGTCTATCCAAACTCTATATGGGTGATCGAATAAAACTTCTTCTTCTTCCTCTACCCCTTATGCCTTTAGACATCGTTGAGGAACAGAAACTCTGGATCAGATAAAGAATCCAGGATGGGTGGCAGGTACTTTAAAAGCAAATGTAATCTGAAGCATTGGAAGAGGAGAAACACGTGAGTCTGGCATTCATATAATCCGCGTTTCGTGACCACGCAGACTATTACTTTTCTCGTAGTTTCCGAGCTCTATACGAATGCTGGTATAGTTCTCCTCGTGTCACATTTTCCTGTGCTCAAAATTTCCTTTTATCGGTTTCACCTCATCTAATTCGGGTTATAGGATCAGCCCAATTGGCTCGTTGAGACATATTGTGGAGTTTGAACTGAGATAACTGCTGGGGCTCCCTTCCTTGCTGGTGTATACTTCGTTTATTCCCGGAATCCAAGGCTCTAGTTGGCTGAGACAGGCCCACTTGGCGTCCGAATTGGTGTCTTGTTGGCATCGTCAAGCAGCCCGTCCTAGCTGCTGCATCACTTCATCCGCTTTTAGTTGTCCGTTTACACCTTCCTAAAAACGATACATTGTAAGAATTATGACCCACTATGGGCAAATAAGGTGTAGTGCTTCCGTGGCTGGAAGCTCCTCAGTTTAACCTTTGTGTTACAAAACCTCGTATGTAATGTGTCAGGCTAATAGAGGGGAAAAATATGTGACAACTTTTCAGAATGCTTATTTACATACTTCATGTTTGAAGTATTTGTACGAATTGGCTTTCAAAGTATTGCTGCTTGAATATAACACAGGGCAGATTACATGTACTCTTTTCAGATAGTTACTCAAACTGCTTCTCGTTTAGTTGGATAAATATTCGATTCCTTCCTATCAGACAGTTCATCAGAAGTCATGCTTGTGAGAAAAAGGTTCTAGAAATAAAGACATTGATAACAGATCACTTGCTATTCTTTTCTTTTCTTTTTTGTAACTTTACGTCCTCCAACGTTAAGTCATATCGGACGATGGATGGAATGGGTGAAATGACGCTCAAATGAGCCCAGGGTCCTTAGAGCTTAGAGCTACCCGACATTCGTCTTTCAGGATAAGGGAAAACCCTGGGAAAAACCTTACCCAGGTAACTCACCCTGACCGAGATTCGATCTCGGGACCTCTTGAACGTGAGGCAGACTCGCTATCACCACTCTACCGAGGCAGGCCCCGTTGCTATTCATATTTTTTCTCTATTGTCAAGCAATTATTAACACTGGGAACTTCCTTGCAAATCTGTAGAAGTTAGACAAAAGAGGAATTTATTATTAATGGAGGTATAAGACAACAGTACTAATGATGTCAAAACTGCAAAGAAACTATTTAGTTTGAATCATACTACAGGATTAAGTAATATTTTCATTAGAATTCCAATATAGAAATTAAATTCACTGCCCTACACGGACACTTGGTCAGTCTGCATACATTAATCATCACCTGAATAGCAGAGTGAAGAAAAGGTTAACATTCGACGTCAACAATTAAGAACATTCTGAAAGTTATGTAGGCATCGTTAGTTTAAACTTCCCAACTAAATCTCTAGCAAACATATTGATGTTTTTCATAAATATGAAGCAATGATTAAGACTACTCTATTAAACCTTAAACTCCAATACACGTTAAAATCACTTTTCCTATTAAAATCGCCTTTAACATCAGAATATGTCTCCCTGTCGATTTTATCTTAATTTTCCAGTATTGACGAAATTCCAACGCTTACTTTCACATCTTGTAATCTGCCTCAAATTAAAACGATTATTTTGTACACTTATGTAACAGAAGAAACTGATATACCATAGAAAGGAAACGGAATTATGATGGAACGAAGTTCGGGTGTGTTTTCTTTTCGTTTTTATTGCACAATAACTGCCCTTAAGAAGTACAGCACCATATGTAGTTCTCTAATCAATACTTAGCGCAAATTATGGGAAGAGAAAAGTAAAGAAATGATTCATTTCTCGGTATCCTGTACATATCCTTCATATATATACTAGGCTCATATACAGATTGAATAGAATACCTGCATATTTTTCATTATTAACCAATGATTGCTGTTAGTGCACAGCACTAGCGGAAGAGAATAACCGCCTCATGTTCAAGAGGTCCCGGGTTCGAATCTCATCAGGATGATTTATCCGGATAACGTATTTTCTGAGAATTTGGGGATTTCTCTTATCCTGGAAGATGAATGTCTGGTAACTCTAAGGTCCTTGGACTCATTTGAGTATCATTTCATCACTTCATCCCTTTCCGATATGACATAACGTTGGAGGACGTTAATTACACACACACACACACACACACACACACACACACACACACACACACATACACACACACACACACACACACACACACACAACGATAGTTTTGAATGATGTTCTCTTTGCATGAAAAGTACTGAACTTCTGTGGCGTGGGCAGAGGTCTACCTCGCATTTCAGAGGATCCTAGTTGAAATCACGCGTAGAATAAGCACCAGTTGAATGTCGAGTAGTTCTAAGCTTTATGTAACTCGAGCTCGTTTCATCTTGATTTCACTCATCACGTTCTTTCATTGCCCGATGACAGGTTAAAGCATGTTAAACTTAAGGAAGTAAACAAATAATAAAAGTAATAATAATAAATAAATAATAGCGTTTTGTTGAAAGAAGTTACTTCCACAAAACAATGTATTTTACACAAATTATGAGATAGACAATACCTTACCTTCTTTTAAGATATTCATATAACTGATTTTGTAGTTCATATATTTCTGAGACTCATGTTAATAATTCATGTACATTTATAAATTTATTGTGCTTTTAGTGAATGTGGTGCTCACGTACCTCCAATTTTTGCTGTGTTGTATTTATACAATATTTACTTTTTTGATTGCCGTTTATTTATTATGTCGCTCTTAGGGATGTTCTCTATCTACAATTTTAAGATGTTTTACATTGAAGTTAAATTTTCCAGAACTCAGTTCTTGATTTCCGATCCCGAAATCTAAACCTCTGTTTATCCTTGAGTTAGATGGGGCTAACAGTGTAGATATGCATATTCTCTAGCGTAGAGAAGAGAGGTACGTTGAGGAGAGAGCGGCGAAACATGTGACAAGAGTCTAATGAAAATGATAGCTGTAAGACTCTTTTTTCATAGTCCTACCTACCTAACTGTATAAGAGTTTTATTTCATTAGACAAAATCCATTGGCAAAAACAGTAGTATCTTGAAGCATGAGCGAACAGATCTGATTAGCATAAAGATTGCTCACCGAATCTTTAAGACTGTTTTCTATCAAGTACACGGTACATTAATCAATTTGTAGCTAAAGGCAAGCAGAAACTTAAAGAAAAATTTACTACGGAACAAAATATAAACGATGAAGCTGGGAAGAAATGAGAAAACAAGATGCTGTGTTGCTAAAAAGGAATGCATAATAAAGAACAAAAAATAAGCAAACTGTATAGAGGAAACGATCATTAAAACCTTCACGAGAAAATGTTGACTAATATTTTATGAAAGTTATATGAGTTTATGCCGTAGTAGACCAATATATATATATATATATATATATATATATATATATATATATATATATATATATATATATATATATATATATATTTTTTAATCTAATGCCGATAAATGGAATAATGAAAATGAATAATTTATGCAAGCTTTGAAATGATTCTGAACTGGCTACAAAAATATTGTATGCTTTTAATTTTGCTGACCACGGATATCTCGATATTGTGATCATACTACAAACTCTGCTCACTTAGAACTTGCTTTCATTATAAAAACAAAACCTGGAACATGATCACTCAGAGGAATACAGAAAAAATATAACAAATAAAAACGTGTAGTATCTTCAAAAACAAGACAAATGTGTAAGAATATGAACAAAAGATAAGAACATCGTAACTTTTAAAACTATGATTGAGTTAGAGAAGAGTTTACGTAAATTCTAAATCACGTCGGAAATATGGTTCCTCAATACAAAGTAATCCACAAACTTAAAGCAAAGAAGGTATCTAATACTGTAATTATTCATGTGGAATTCAGCGAACTGTATTCCTTTGAGCTTACTCAAGAAATTTTGCCTGTTAATTTTGGAGGGCAAGACAGCATTTGCACCTGTTTTTTTTTTTTTTTTTTTTTTTTTTTTTTTTTTTGTATATTTTACGTCCTCCAACGTTAAGTCATATCGGACGGAGAATGAAATGGGTGAAATGATGCTCAAATGTCTCCAGGGTCCATGGAGCTTAGAGTTACCTGGCATTCGTCTATCAGGATATGGGGAAACCCCGGAAAGAACCTTTTCCAGGTAACTCACCCTAACCGAGATTCGAACTCGGGACCTCTTGAACGTGAGGCAGACATGCTACCATCTACGCGATCGAGGCGGGCTTGCACCTGATGAAACCTCCAAAGACCAATCCGAGGATAGTCGGCCGCAGGGATCAAATCCACGATCTCCGCAATGGGAGTCACACCACTAAACACCGGCTCTTTGTCATTCTTGTCTTTTCCTAATTTTGTTTGTAATTATCTCACTATATGCAAAACTTGATTGCTTTTTAACAACTAAGATGTAGTAAACGATCTTTGCTAGTTTTTGTAAATGATTTTCGCCACAGAGAAACATTGTTAAAACAAGCTCTTTAATGAAAACATGCATTTATTTTAATTATTCTATTCTCCGTGATATGCTATTTCAAGTAGACAGTGTTATGACAGAATCTAAAAATTAAATAGCCTATAAGTAAATGAGTTTCTAACGAAAGCATAGCTTATTCCAATTTTATTTACAGAATACTTTCAACGTCACACACGATAATTGTGTTATACGATAGTTATACTTCTTTATCAAATATGAAATCCGTATTTGAATGTCTGTGCGTGGTTTGTGAATTATGCCGACTTGTTCCTTGCATCCACTGAGCACTATGAACAGTACAAAGCATCATTACTGATAATAAAATTACGAAGTTCCTTCAGAACTCCATGAAAGTGGTTTAAATAAAACAAGGGCTTTAGAAAAGATGATACAATTAACTGCGTTAAATTTAAAAAACATAAATTATGTTTTGTTTACAAGTCCAATGTTTCTGATTCCGCCTTTATCAATTGATGTTGCCTTTAAAATATAGGAAACTAATAATGCAACTTCTACACTGAAGAATAATTTTGAGAAGGGGGAGGTTTTATTTGGAGGATAGCAAAGAGAAAACTGGAACGCCTTTCGAAAGCACATATTATATCTTCTAATATTATTATTTATATACTTTGCCACGAAAGCAATAAGAGCATCGAAATTGCAGTGTAATCGTTCCGCATATTGGATGCTGGTAGCTTCGCTTGTCGTCATGATTTCAGATTTTTCACGAAATGAGCCCTTCTCTTCACCCTACTCCTGCTCTGATTTACTTCTTTGACTTCTATTAACAGTTGGAAACTGGAATGTAACCAGTAAATATTGTGACTGTACGTTCGTAGAATTAAAAGTCCAATTTGCAGAAATTCAAAATGTTCTTAATTTTCATAGAGATACACTCTGTTCAATCCTTACGTAACAGAATTACGTCACTTACACATTCTACCAAGGTCGATGATCACAACAACAGCGTTTTGATTACATCTGTTTACAACACTCCTGTTACAACATATTTATAGCTAGGTAAAAAACTGAATCTGCTGACAGTGAAGTAAACTAGGTATTAATAATAACTAAACACTAGTACCACAACTTCACTATTTACTTATCTTATTCAAATCCTGGGACCGGTTTCAAACAAAACATCTGCTTCATCCTCAACCACTCAGCTTGACACTCACCAACTAACTGACTGACTCAGTTGAAACCGGTCCCAGGATTTGAATAAGATAAGTAAATAGTGAAGTTGTGTTACTAGTGTTTTGTTATTATTAATATTTATAGCTGTTTACTTCTGTTCACGACTGACTCTTGGAGAGTCGTCACTCCCTTAAATACCTCATTGATAATTCTAGATATTTCCGGAATAAACAAGAAATCGAATGTTCTATACAACAATTAAGATATCACTGGAATGTTCCATACGGGAAACCTTATCTGTGCCGGCAAGTCCTTTATCTCGCATCATGTTTATCTGTTCCGGCATACTCTTTATATCCGTGCTGCCTATCATTACCCTTGTGTGCGCAAGCCGCGTTATCGCGATCGGGTTTCGCGACTATATTTTAACGTGTTTTTAAACCGCTTATTCAGATTTATGTTCTATTATTACCTGCATAAAATAGACAAGTGAAGCCGCCCAAATTCATTGGTGATCGTTCCATTTTTCCCTCAGGACTGATGTGACATACCCAAGGTTGAACAATTACTAAAGGACAACCAATGGAAAGTGTATGTAGCAGTGAAAGGAAAATACCCGAATGTGACAATATTTTTAAGCTTCTTTAGGTCATCGCTTTTTCTGACACCAGTTTGCGAATGTTCCCAAGCACAAGAAATACTACTAAGTGTTCTGAATTTCTGTCCACAACTTTTCGCTTTTATACAGCATTTTGTAACAATGTTTTGTATATGTTATGAGTAGCGCCCAAATTTTGATGAAAAGTCATATTTTTTCTGAGTATTCATAGACGATGCTTATTGGAAATTAAGTGCATTCTGGATTAAGTGCATTCTGCGTTAGATATATATGGTTTTAAGAGGTCATGAAAATGAATTTTTTGCACATTTTATAAGTAATCTTCTAGCATTTAAATGAATTTTCCGGTCATTTTCTTTCTTTCTCACGAATTTATGGGGTATTTTCACCTGTAGCCAGCATTCGGGAGGCCCGGGTTCGATTCCTGTGCCGGACCTGACCCAGAACCGTGGGCTTTTTGGGGGATTTTAAAATAATCTGTGATTAAAAGTTAATTTATACATCTTTTATGAAATAGTAACTTTGTAAGTATGGTAAACATGTAAATTAACACATGACAGCGTCCTAACAGTGGCGAATTTAGAACGCATCAATTCATGGAATCGCCGATTACATCATGCAATACGTGTGGATGGTATCCACAGGAAAAACATTTGTGAGCTCTTCAAAATGTGAGAGCAGCGTCTCAGTTACTGTTAAAAGAAATGGCTTCGACATTAAGTAACAAGTCATCTTCCTTTTATAAAGAATTATGTGAAGTGTTTTTAGTGCAAATATTCTGCGGAAAATTAAGTAATTCCAAATAACCAGATTTTCTTGAATGTCACACTGGTCATACAATTTCAGATGAATCAACTTTGCCTAAAAGTTACCTACAAAAATGTGATGAAGACACGTTAAACCGAATACGTGAATGGGAAAAAAATTATGTATCAATTAATGAGACAACCGATTCAGAGGCACTTTATGTAGCGAATGGTACTCTAGAAGCTACTAGTGCCGGACATATGTTTCTTCTGATCTCAAAGCCTATGGAAGCTGTTAACCACTGTCAGATATGCAAAGTGTTCGATAAACCCATGTGTTTATTGTGGCCTGGAATACAGCCTGACAACGTGCTCCTCCTCCTAACAGATTCAGCGCCTTACATGGTAAGGGCGGAGAAACGATCAAATAATTTTACAGTAAGATGGTGCATGTTACGTGTTTGGCCCATGCTTTCATCGAATTGCAGAACAGGTCAGATTAACATTTCCAGAAGTAGATACACTAATTTCCACAGTAAAGAAAATATTTTCAAAAGTGCCAACCCTATCCCGCCCTTGAAGACTTTTATTCATGTTATTTAAATGCTCAAGTAAGTCAGAAAGAAAATCCAATTTCGAAAGAAATTCCGGGTAATACTTGGCTTGCTGTAACTACAGTAATAGTTCAGCGCGAAGTTCCATAACTCTGGTCAGTACTCTGCCTTTTGATAACCACCTAACCTCTGTATGGAAAAGCAAATTGCGATGTAGTGTCCCCATATCTTCACAAATGATTCGAAACAATCGTATCTAAAACGCTTTTCCTTTAATAGAATATACTATGTTAATAATAATATTTAGAATTTGACAGCATCCTTGTGGCAAGGTTTTTGGCTGCAAGAGCTTGGCGATGGAGAAAGCAAGGCATCTCACAAACGCTTGGCATCTGCTTTTTCGTCTAGCAATAAATCCACTCTTCGCACCAGTCATGGCTTTTGCTCCGTCACTACAAATAGCAATGCATGTTTGCGCCTCAAACGATATTCATATTTTGCGTATCTTCAATGAACATGTCATGCAGGCAGTGATCTGTATTACTCATGGCAAGTGCCGGCCTTTCAAAATGTATTTCTTCCGTTAATATTTCATTGGATTCAAAACGCACAAAAGCTACAAACTGCGCACAACCCACAATATCCGTTGATTCATCAAATTGCAATGACACACAAGAACTTTTCTTTACCTTTCCTATGACTTGATCACGATTGTCAGTTGCCATATTGCTTATCCTGCTTTGGATGGTATTGTCAGAAGGAGGTATACCTTTGACCACTTCGACCTCTTGCTTGCCAAACATAATCTCTGCTATATCTAAAGCCGCTGTTAAAATCAAATGTTTGGCAATACTGTGAGGTTTTCCCGCTTTAGCCACACGAAAGGCTACTCGATAGCTAGCAAGCAACGCTTTCTCATTTAGGTTGGACACTTGCCCTATAGCATGTTTTTTTTTTTTTTTTTTTTTTTTTTTTTTTTTTTTTTTTTTTTTGGTTCAAGAGCTCTTAATTTTCGCCCACAAATACCACGGCTTTATTTTTTCATTAGGATGTTTTGTGTTTAGTTGGCTTACCAAGTGCGCTGGTTTCATGCTTTTTCTTGACAAAATTTCCAAGCAAATTACACATTGCGGTTTATTCTCAATCATAGTAAACCTAAATTTCAAATAATCGTCATAGACGTTTTTTTTCTTTATTCCACTTCTCCCGCTAGACGTTAATAGTTCTGATGATCTTTTCGGGAATTTACCCATTGTCAATTATAACAAACAACTCAAATAAATACGTAAAACGTAAAACAAGTGATTCGCGCTCTTCAAACAACTAAACAGCTGATAACACGACCGCGCGTATCTCACGCTCACAAATCACTTTACAATTACTCCGAACTCCAGGGCACCTTACACACAGCTCCGTATAACACCGTAGTTTCACTTCCGAATCGTTTCCAGTTATAGCGGTCTTGCTTCCGATTGTACTTGCTTCGCGGTCTTGCACTCACCTACCGTGACCGCGGTCGGTTGCCTTATTTGTAAGCCGGCGCAATCTAGCGAGAATCATCTCGAAGCGTAACGTAACATCTCTAAACTTGTGGACCTTTCGCGGAACCTGTACTTGTTTCGAGTGTTACCAACAGATGGCACTAGTAGTCTCGGCCCTAACAATACGTTTGCATTCGTTTGTAATGAATTGGCCACGTATTCGATTTCAAATTATATGTATTGCGGACTTAATAATTAGGCCCCGGAATGTTATGTACTAAAAATAAGTAAAATATGTATATATAATACTGATATATGTAACTAACTACTCAAATACAAGGTATTATGTAACATCATAATATTAGAATTCCCCTACATGTTCTTATATAAGGTATAGTAAATTGGAAATGTATGTAAATAAGTAAAAAATTGGAACCTACACCTTGCTCCTAATTTTTTAAATTAAGGTTCCCGGCAATGAGGTACAGACATGTGTTTCAAATTCTCAAATATAGAACTTCTTCTGTGTCGCTGAATGATCGTTCAACTTCACATGAAGCAATGGTGCATATTTAAACTTGCACAAATCTTCTGCTATGTGCGCAATTTCCAAGTCTTCGGTACTACCTTGACTTAGAAATCTATTAGTAGCACTGATTTTCTTGAATCCTGTGTTTTTCTTCAAACTGGATGAGGGTTTATCCTTCACTGCAGCCCCAACCAGCCCTTGTGGACTTTCCAGAAAAGTGACCACAGAATGAACAACATCAAGGCTCTCGGAGAGTTAGACGATGTTACCTCCAAAGATTTAATCGCAATGCATAAATGGGAAATATTTCATTGAATGTAGGCAATATAATTTTTAAGTTTAACATCACTGAATGATTCCTTGGCTATTTCAACAGAAACTGCACTTTGGGAATCAAAATACTGGAGAACTTGTTTCACTGAATCAAAATTCTTCGCGTAGTAACCTACAGCATCAATCCAGCTTCCCTACCTCGTTAAGAGGGGAGGAAGTGAAAAAAGCTCAGGAAACAGTACTTTGAACTTACCAACTCTGCTGCAAGCCTTTAAAAACACTTTCTTTGTATTCGGAATGAGTTTGTCAACATTAGAAAATTTAGAACGAACCGGTTCTGCTATGCCATGGAATGCATGGACCACACATGTAAGATGTAAAATTTTAGGATACAGAACTTGCAAAGCTGTGGCAGCTTTGCATATATATGGTGCAGCATCCATCACAAGAAGGAACACATTTCTATGTTTCACCCCATCGGGCCACAAAGTCCCATTGCATCACTAAATAATTTATTAATACTTCAATGAATGCATTTTTTAACAACTCACAAGTTAACAACGCAGGCTTACTCGCTTCATTATCTTTCAACACGTCCACTGTAACATTTTCAATATGTCTTTCCTGAACATCAGTTGTCTCGTCAATTGAGACCCAAATGGGATCATCAACACCAATTTCCAAACGAACAGAGTTTATTGTTTGCGTATATAAGTCAGGAAAATGCTTATTTCAGATTGTAGATTCATCTGGCAAAGTTTCATGTGTGTATTTCTCAGGAAATTCACGTAGTACTGGATTTGTTAATTTCCAGATACGAATATCAGCACAAACCATAGCACGACAAATATCACTTGTAAACTCAGATTTCTGAGATCCTAGATGTTTCTGAGCTTGAGGTTCAGTGAGTAACAACTGCTTTTGAGATGCGGTCTTTGAAGCACGGGCCTGACGTGACGTGGATAGATGTTACAACACTTAAAAACGTTGAGAACAGGGAACATTCTTCTCGCAGACCAGGCAAAATAGGACCTTTCCATCTGCTGAAAAATTGTTAAATTCTTCTGTGTAATGCTTTAACTTTACACAGAGTGAGGTTTTCTCCTTCGGCATCTTTTACTACAGCGAAAAGTTCAATCTACAATCGCCGGCCAACGGCAGCTGACTATTTTCTCGTGTGATGACTTGACTTGGGCACGCAGTGATAAGGTGCACATCAGTGGACGACGGACAAGCAGTGGCAAAGTGCTAATCACGAGATCAACGCGACACACCAAACAGACCGACTCTCTACTCTCAGCTATATACTTCTAGTATAAACACGCATGTTAAAACGAATAAAATTGCAATAAAGCTTAGAGATATGAATAAATATGTAAAAATGTTTGCTTATATGTATTTACATATGTATTTAGGCAAAAGCCTAAAATTGGTGTATTGGCTCGTGTCATGAAAAAAGGTTGAAAAACACTGTCTTACTGAATAGTTCACCTGCATTTCTACCTAAGAGCCCTAAGTACTTAGAACTTCATTAAGCATTAGGTGCAGAAAAATTGCAAAACAACTTCTGTAAATGATAAAACCAATGAAAACAAAATACTAAAATGTACAATCTACATAGATAATAAACTTTTTCAGGCTTTTCAGTTATTCCAATTCTTCAGGCTTATTTAATGTGCCACACAACCCTCTTATTTCCATTTCGATATCCAATATATTTGCTTGAAGAAATTTCTAATGGATAGAACTCGACAATAAGTCAAAAAGCGTA
>CM060947.1:162095791-162183291 GCA_030765055.1 Mantis religiosa | reverse complement strand
TATTCACAGAAGATGGACGTTGGTGAAGTGCAACGAGTAATAATAAGAAGTACTTCTTCAAATCGGAGAAGGAGAATAAGAAAATGTCGCCGCAACGTGGGGCTACAAGTACATCTTCCCATCAGCAGCAAATGAATCCTGCTACAAATGATCGTCGAGGTGGTCAACGTGCCGAATATCATCGTCGCCTATGGAATCCTTGTACAAATGGCGCATCTGCTTCAGCAGTGACTCACTGGGCACTTGTGTACAACAATACCGTTTCAGGTCCAACAGACCTGTAGTCTTTCAGAAAACGAAGATACACTTTGTTGGGCTAATTTGTTTGGCAAGTTTCTAGACAATTGTTCTAAAGTGCTTTCATCCAGTTTGTTGTATTAATACAGCTGATCTCCAAGATATTATCTTGTATAGCATGAAACTGGAAAATCCAGATATATTGACGATAGCACATCAATCACCTTTGCAGTTGGTTCTTTCAAAAAAAAAAAAAAAAAAAAAAAAAAAAAA
This sequence comes from Mantis religiosa, assembly GCA_030765055.1. Classification (NCBI taxonomy): domain Eukaryota; kingdom Metazoa; phylum Arthropoda; class Insecta; order Mantodea; family Mantidae; genus Mantis; species Mantis religiosa. The sequence goes on along the minus strand of CM060947.1, from coordinate 162,182,781 downwards.
AAAAAAAAAAAAAAACAACAACTCGATTTTCAGATGGAGCTTAGTTTCGCGTTTAAAGTAAACTGTGTAAGTAAATACACATTCCTCCACAGTCAGTGATGCACCATATTCAATGTTGTAGGTATATCTTGGAGCGGAAGCTGGTGGTTCGAAGTCCCGCTTGATGGCGAGGGAAGAGCGGAGGAAAGGCCTCGAAATGGTTGCCATAAATTCAACGAACCTGTATCTGAAGGAGTGTCAGTCGAGTCTCCCTGCTTTTATGCATGTTGAATACAGTGTTCGAGCTACTCTGTTTGTCTTCTCATCTTTTTATATTTATTGTAGTTCATAGCAGTTCCTGCTGAACAGTTTTGAGCAGTTAATTGAAATCTTGTGTCAGAGCAGTGGCGTTTTGTGCATCAGAGGATTTCCAAGAAAGGTAGACACTCCACGTAAAAAAAAATTCTAATTTCTGTTCATGACCTTTGAAAGATAGATGAGAGACTATAACTCGAAGTTTTTATGCAACTACCACTATAAATAACTCATATGCTCTTAATTTGAGGTAATTGGAATTTATAAATTGCATTATACATTACTTGAAATTTATGCAGTTATTGTTGATATATGTTTAAGAATTTGTATGAAAAAGGATATAAATGTCTTCAATTTTCAGTGAATAAGTCAACTTTACTTTGAATTACATTTATGTACGAGCTAAATTACAAAAGGCAGAAAAATCTCGTGTGATGTGTATTATGCAATTAACCATCTACGGAATGTTCCTTTTTATTGGTTTAGATTTTCAGATAATTATACTTTTATCAGATGGAAAATTGACCTTTCTTGCCTTTGAATTATATACTGCATCCCAGCGAAATATTTGGATATGAAATGGATGTTTATTTGAATTATTAAAGTAGATACAATAATAAGATTTGGAATGCATTATGTATAAGAGTGAGTATAGAAAGTCGAATGAATACAACCAGTCATACTTTTCATACACCAATGAATTCTTTAGGAAGTATCAAGAATTTTCAGTTTGATTTTAAGTAATAAGGTCTATGAATTCAGTCATTTGTGTCTGAGGGTAGAATTCCTTTTATCGGTATTGTTTAAAGATTTTCGGAATGTATTAAGCTTTTGTCATTGATGTTTTCTAAATGGAGAGTGATGCGCATAAAACGTAGCCCGCAGTGTATCGCAATTGTTTATGTTGCTACTGATAAATCCTCGTCTCTTCTGACTGGATTATTAGGGTACTTTACTGACGGAAATGTCAAAAGAGTAACATCTAAAAGCTACATGTTCTCACTACCAGAGCACATTTAAGGCAATCTTTCTCTGTACTTTGTCCAACAATAAAATATAATAAAATGTAGAAGTAAAGACAGAGATTGAAGTTTTCATGTTTTGCTTTTTAATAAACTTTAAACATGCTGTACTACCACGTCGTTAATTCTAATTTTATCATTACTATTTAATTGCTTCAACCTTAATCTGCATATTCCTGATGAGAATGTCATATAAACTCCGAGATTTATCCCTACGCAAACAAGCCTTTCTCTAAAGGCCCAGTTATGGAATATTGATTCCTCCTTTCTTCAAGTTCTTCTCGGGAAGCAAGCCAGGTGTAAAGACGATTAGAAATCGACGTTTCGGGAGCGTACATCTCTCCCATTATCAGGAAATTTACTAAATGTTATAACTACAAATCAATCACGGGATATAGCAGAAATATAAACAAAGACAAAACACTATCAATATTCGCATTACTGAACAAAAAACTGTTGTTGTGAACAGTTACTTGGAGCGAAGAGCTAAGGAGGCTTTGGAAATTTCCTCCGAGAGGAGCACGCTTAATCGTGATGCTGGATTTCAGTTCTTCTCCTCCTCCTGGAAACCGGCCTCAAAAATGGAAATCCATCGACTTAAGGAGCATATCTATACCGTTTGATAATCAAGTTAAGAAGTTACGTTTCTTTGACCCAATTAATTTTCTATACTCACGCCATCTCCTGACCTGGCATTTCACTTACTCAAAACAGTCTTTTGTTCAGTAATGCGAATACTGATAATGCTTTGTGTTTGTTTATATTTGTGATTCATTTGTGGTTATAACATTTAATAAATATATTGATGATGGGATAGGTAGACTCCCGAACATCAATTTCTAATCGTATTTTCACCTGGCTTGCTTCCCAAGAAAAACTTGAACATATTCGTCGGCAGGAAAGCTTCAGGTCTTATCCTTCTTTGTTGAGTATTAATTGTGACAAAACTCTTTCATAAAGGCTCTGTGTGAAACGTCTCTTTATTTCCTTTAATTAGGATGACGTCTAAGGTTCTTCTTGTGTTCCTGAACACTTCGTTTACAGATCAGTTACATAAAGAACTGATAATGGCTTTATGGTTTCAGATCTTGGTCACCAGAAGGTGGAAAATCGCAATTGCGATATAGCAGAACGGCCACCTTTTATGGAGGTCAGTGTACTTGCTACATGAAGCAACCGTTGAAGTACTATGTTGCAACTAAATACCCTTGCCTGGAAGCAGATGTTGCAAACTCAAACTTCTCCTGTAAAACAGGAATATCTGCTTCACCGAATATGTACTCACAAACTGAAGCCTGCCAACTGAAATGCATAGCTGATGTTATCTTTCAGTTTCTGTGGCGCGCGAACTGGGAAGGTACGCTTGACTTTCAATTAGTTTCTTGTTGCATACTGAAAATGAATATTCAAATATTATTCCCTGTGGGGCTTGATTCTATTTCCAACAGGAGAATGCATTATCGAGAGCTTTTTATATTGAAAGTCGTCCCAAGAACTCTTTCTTTTCCGTGCTTCTGTATATCTGCATATTGGCTGGAGCAAGCTGTTTGCACGAATACACCACCTTTATCTCGGTTCTTTATAAAAATGAGTCATATATTTTTGATTCTCTATTCTGCAAAATACCATTAACTCACATTACCTTTCATTCTGAAATTGGAACATTCATTCTTCACGTTTGTCGTTTCGCATTTTACCAAAGCAGGGTAGATATTATACATGTATAAAACTGCATAATGCAGAAAGGGTGCATCAAGTTCTGCTTATAAAACATTATCTGTTACATTTTATAAATTTTTTTCTGGTTTTGTAACAAACAGCAAAAGCTAGTGGTTGCCAATTTATGGGCGTAGGATAGGTGTAAAATTGTGAAAAATAACGAACCTAGATTTTCTAACCTCACTTTATTACTTAAGCTGTTACACAATGCTCATTAACACCTAATTCCACTTAAGTCAGTGTTCATAGGAAACTCGCGCTATACATTACTGTAGCACTAATGTAGAGTTCAAACTCTGATACACCCACCAATTCGTGCTAATTCGTAAGTTCTCGATTCTCATGCAAGTCCCTTGACTGACAAGGTGATCCCTTTATATATCTCCGGGTCAAGATAGAATGGTTCTGGAAGTTTCTGTAAGAATATAGTTTTAGAGATGAAAAAGCTGCTGTATTTTCTTTACTTTTATCATTATTATATGAATACTTATACCTTATATGACAGGTTTAGTTCCGCTATGGCTGAGTGGATAGACCACTTGGCTGTCATCAGGTGGTCCGGGTTCTATCCCGGGCGACTAGAAAGTGAGATTTGGGGTGAACAACATATCATTGGGGCAAGTTTTCTTCGGATACTCCAGTTTCCCTGCCAACATTCCACCGATCGCTCCATTGCAATCTTTCCTATCACCTCATCCTTTTAACTTTCAATTCCGACATTGGGCTGATCACTCATCCCGGAATCTCTCTGATCAGGATACCTCTGATCATCAACCCGTTGACTACGGGCCTCGAGGTTGCGGGGTTAAGCAGGCCCTATGTTACACTTAAGGAAATACAGGAATTCATTCATTCATATGAGAGGCTAATTGACGTTTGTTAGTCTCACAAAACCTTGAGAGCGGCTGAACCGATTTGCCATTTGGTTTTGCAATATTTGTATAGGTAGGTTTAAAAGGTGAGGAAAAAACTGAAGTTTTAATGAACCGGGATATTATCTGAATATAAAAGTACCACGCTAACTTTTACGGAACACATACACCTTTTATTTTCGACAAACAATGCATTACAAAGTAGAAAGGTATTTCGCTCTTTGCCAGTCTTCAAAGCTATTCCACTTACCATATTTTATTAAATAACGTTTATCGTTTGTTATCAAGACTGAAATTGTGTATGTAGCATGATATGAAGATCAGATACAAAATTAATATCTGAACGCACTATAACACTATAAATATTTGACCACTGACAATAGTCGTCAAATATTGGTGAAATTTTAGATAACATCTCTATAACTCTTGTTGAACAATTCGTGAATGTGAATTGAATTGATACAAAATTAATTGAATTTCTTTGTGACTTTGTTAAGTTCATGGAAACTTTTTTACTATATCAAGGAGAAGACGACCTGACTTAGGTCGTAGAAGTCAGTCAAATGTGCGGCGAACTACGTCACGTGCAGTATAATGAGCACGAAGAGACAGATAATGGTAATAGTCACGTTGGTGTGTCAGAACCGCGTTCTTGATTGTCTGTTTCTTCCGGGGGAGCTATTTTCGTACGAATTACTTGACACAGTTATAAACCAGGATGACGTAGTCAACTATTCCACAGAGTTTTTTAATTCCTTTAGAATTGCTTTGAAACACAGCTCACAATTTAAAATTGAAAGTAGATTCATTGTGATCATATTGCGTAACGTTAACGAACCACGACTGTGCAATAGAACGAATTAACTGCGAAAAAGCTAATAATGACGTCATCGATGCAAAAATCATCAAGGTATGAGACAAAAGAGAGGATATCTACATTGTGCGTATTCCAATGATTCAAACGGATTTACCTTTTGATTTTAAGCGTATACTATTTCCCGTACGTTTGGTTTTTGTGATGACCATAAATAAATCACAAGGTCAGTCGTTGGAAGTTTGCGGAATCAACTTGAAGTTTCCCTGTTTCTCTCATATGTCGCGTATTCGTTCATCGGAAAACCATAAAGTTGTTTTCTGTGTTTACGGAATTAGGCAAAACCTACTCGCTCAGCTTTAAAGCGGCAGAAGGGCATCATAGATTTTCTTTTTCTCGCCAACCATCTGACGCTCTCGTATTTCGGCGTTCTAGACGCCTTGACGAAAAAGTAGACAGCTTCCTGGGACACTGACTGATCGGGAGGCTCACCTGAGTCTTAATGGCCAACTAATTATTTGCCAGGGTTAACTCCTGCAGTGTCTCCTATGACTGCTGCAGCCTTGATTGAACTGGTTGCGGTAGGCTGCGGTCGGGCGGTGGTTTCAGCCACCCAGATGTCTTCGCACACCACCGACGTCGGAATAGCCTGCTTCAGTGCGTCACCTCCATCCCCAGAACATATGGTTCGCAAAAGCTGAGCTCATACATGCTAAGCAGCCTAAGTATTGCATTTCGCTAAAATTCAGATTTCTAGATTTCACCAGAAATATATGTTTTAGAGCATTCTGAAATTATATATATATATATATATAATCAGAATCCCCTTCATTTTGAATAACTTGTGCATAAGTGGTAACAGATAGTAAAACTCTTACTACATAAACATTTGGCTTTCCTTGACATATAAAATTTGAGTCAAACAATTTTCTTTTTTCTGTTTTCCTTTTTTTTATTCTTTCAGGATATTCCATTTTGTTTGAGTTTTCCAATAGTTGCACTTTTGTCAAACGAAACAGCCTTTAAGCGAACAGAATGCACTTCAGCCATTATATAGTCATGAACTCTTAAATATTTGAGTATCGTTAAGCCTATTATTTTTATTATACCTACTATTTCCCCTATATCATATAATTCTATTGTAGCGACAATACAAAGTACCAAATATGATCAATTCTGTAAATGAAGAGTAGGCATTTGTTAGAAGATTGTACACTGAGTCTGATGTGCATATACTGAACTTATTATTCTTATTCATGCTTCTTTTATTATTACATATTTTATTCACCTACCACTCTGGCATAGTTTTCAACTTGCAGGCACAATATAGAAATACTTGGATGTAAAATATTATAATGACACGTCCATACGGTGTTTTTATCAGTCTAAAGACAAAGCAGAACAGAGTAGCTTCATCTTGTAACATTATCAGAGTTAAACAACAAAGTCTCATCGAGTACAAAATTCAAAGAGGGGATTAAAATTTATGCACAAAGGTTCCGGTTCTCTCATTCCACAGCGTCGAAATTCTTTTCTATGCGCTTTAGGATTGAAGAGTGACGGTCTATTTTACAACAATATCATGAGAGTGTGTAAGTAATGTAACTTCTAAAACAAGTGGTGATAAAAGGATAGTAAAATCAACTCCTCCTGTTATAGAAATTTTTAAATGAACTGAATCTTTACAGTGTAGTGAATCTCACACACGTGTTTAAAAGTAGTATTTCGTTTCGTAACATATTTAACTAAGGATATGGTGGCCATCAAACTAATGGGTCATCGTACTCATTATGCTTGCAAAACAGCTGAAAAGTTAAGCTTTCTCATGTTTATCACTCATGCATCTCCGTATAGTTCTGTAATTTGTTTCTAATTTTCTTGTAGGTGCAAGAAGATTATGAGAAAACTGTAGGCTTTAAGCGAGTCAAATGTTTTAAGATTTGCTTTCTATGGGCTTTGAAATTCTGTTGTCTTTGCTTGGCCAAGGGTTAAGAGAAAATAAGAAAAATAAGAAGAACGCTTATCCTTTTGAAAAAAATAATTAAATAGTGAAACATTTAAAGGAAAAACAAGGAATATCTAGGAAATGGAAATGGTTCGATTGTATTGTCTCTTTTAAGGATATCTACATTTTCTATGAACTAAAAGTTTGTATTTTCTCTATGGTTTATCAGATATGTAGTTATTCAGAATAAAGGGGATTTTTGAGGATATACATAGCATTTGACCTAAAAATTTCCTAAATATTAGATACTTTTTTCTAAACATTCAGAACCATGAAACTTTCCCAGAAGTGCTACTATATAATGTGATGTAATGCAAAATGTAGTCTGATGTATTTTCTTAAAATTCCTTGTCTGAGTCCTAAAAAGAACCTAAGCTTAAATAATAAGTGTGGTATTTATCAGACATTTCGTTTCTCAGTTATGCTGTTGACAAACATACACATAGAGACCATTTTCTAAATAATTTTAGTAGTTTCAATGAATCTTAAAATATGTATTTCTGGTGAAATATCGACTTCGAAATTTTGGGTGGAGCACAATATTTCCCCTATTTACTGTTAATATGTATTAGAAAATGTAAACCGGGTTCATTTTCCCAGCTCAGCCAGAGGAAAAGGAACGATGGTTAAAAATTTCGTGTGATTGTCATAAGAAATGTGATGTAAGATACTTAGACCAGCAACATATATCTGTCAACAATGCAAATACAATTTTTACAATATTCGCCAGCAGACTCTGTCATAAAGTTTCTAATTGGAGAGTTAGTGCTCTGTATCACAGTTCTAACTCTAATGATCTAAAGGGCTAAACACTTTGAAGATAAGATTTGATAGATAAGGTTGAAAAATAGAAACACCCTTATCGTCCTTATGGTTAGTAAAGGGCTGAACTTTACACATATACAAAATAACAATTATTTGTCCCATAGTTGCTAGCTTAATCCTGCCAGTTGACCATGATTTTGGACAGTTTTGAGAAAATAGTATGGAAGAAGTAATCATTGTTGATTCTGAATAATAATGCTAATTAATAAGAAATTATGGAAAAGTCCATAACTTAAAGAGTGGTCATGCTGGTATTGGATTGAAAGAGTGCAAACCAAACATATTTTCATTGGTTTTCTAAACGTCAACGTTGCAAAAGTGTTTTCTCACAGAACCAAAACTAATGTTATGGTTCAAAGAGGTGAACATATCGATGCAATGAATGTTGTAAAATATGTGATGATGCAAGAAAAAGACTGATCTTAAAGTTTGTTTATGAAGCAACGTGGACAATATCCGAAGGAAACGGATGGACTCAAATATTATGCTTATATCTTAGAAAACGAAAATGATGATCCTGAAAATGTGCATAATGATTGCCCTTATGAAGGAGTTCCCGATGGTATCTTCCTTAAGTTTTAAAATGTGTATTGACAACCTTGCAATACATTTAGTGGTTTGTTTATGTTAATACAATTTAGCAAAGGAAATATTTATTTTAATACTTCCTTATGATGAAAATTCAACCAATAGGTGTTTTAGCAATGCTGCACTAGTATATTCTGTACTACTAAGCCCAATATTCCAGGCTATAAAAATGACGTTTGATAACTTACCGGATTTCCTAATTCGGTTTACTGTTTAACGAGTACGCATAAAATGTGCAGCTTTGTAAGCAAACAAAGAAAAGCTAAGGTATTCTCACATGTATTCCAGCCATTAATGAGATGTCATTAATGAATAAACATTAATAAGACTTGAAAACTAATCGAACAGCCTTTTTGCCTTTGGCACTTCCATTAAACGCAAAAAGCAGTTGACGCAAATGTTCCTTGTTGCCTTCCTTGACACTCCAATTTATTGACCTGAACAGCAGAGCATAAAAAAAAACCTGAATACACTAGTCTGTAGAGCACCTAAATCGTTATCCAGTAACTTAAAAGACGTTCCAGAACAGTTTACTTTATATGCAAAACTTCCCCTTAACTTACGGGCAACAAATTATATCAAATTGTTCTTCCTGCGCGTAGGCTTTTCGAAAAAGTTTTAACACTATTCCATCGCAAAAGCACTAAAGGGTTGTCGATCGCTGTACACAGGAGATACGACAAGGCAAGCACAGCAGAGTATATTATGAACATTGGAAGCTTCCTAGCTTCAAGCCCTTTGCTTCAACTACGATTTCGTTGCAAATTTTAAAATATCGTAAACAATACAATCGTATTTTAAAGGGACTGTAGATCACTTAAGATTGCTTACATGTATCAAAGCCCCAACTGGTCTTGAAGCGAAATAAAATATATTTCTCTTATAACTTTCAGATTGAAAGTTGGAATAATGAGGTCGTTCGACAAGGCAAAAGAAGAAGGCGTGCAACGGACAGGAACATACAAATAGTCCAGGGATCAAAAGAAGTGGGAGAACATTGTTGATTCCTTTTGTTACATCAAAGATTTGATTCCCAGGTTTCTTGTACAAACGTTGCTGCATAACAATGAAACGTTTTACGCTAGTTCAAAACCACACAAATACTAAGCACATAAACCGCGCTCTACTAGTAACCTATCTTCTGAATAGGCTCTGGATTGCATATTCAGCAACTTTTTGCAATTATTCTAGCTGACAAATTAACGGAAGAAATGTATAATTTTTAATTGGAAGAAATAGAAAACGATATTTAAATTTATGTCTATCATTTTTCCGATGTATTTTCGTGAGACTGTAACTCTTTAAAGCTATAAAGAAATTAAATGTTTTTCTATGCAGCATTTACTGAGGACCTGTTATTGAAGCCTTTGATGTGTTATGATGTGCTTCTTCCTAAAATTGTAAGAAAACTACGCTGAAATTAAGAAATGAGTAATAAGGCACAAACAATTGTATTCCGGTAGTTCCTTTTATAATCCTGAAGTAAAATTAGACCATGAAATAACGTTATGCAAAATAAACCAAACATTTCAGTGCTAGCGCATTAAATATTTCATAAAGAATATGTATGCCTTAAATATTTGAAAGCAAAACGTCAGCTTCAAATAGTTTTAGCAATATAATAGGCAAATATTCATTCTATTATGCAATGCGGAATAACACTTTGGAGAAGTTCTCCAGCAGTTAAAGGGAGTGAACATTAAACAGTAAAACAATAAACACTATGCACTAATAAAAATAAACTGTCCCCATATAAAGCACTATTCAAAGAGGTTATGCACCTTTTTATGTAACTTAAATATCAGATACAGCGTTATTTATTTCAAAGATAGATTACTATTCAAAGCGATGGAAATATTCATACATATGTTACAATAAATAGTAATCAGGACTTCGCTTAACCTCCAACTGAACTCCAGTATAAACATATTTAATTCATTTCCTTCCATTAAAAGTATAGAAAATGTAATACCATAAGTAATTCATTTATTTGTTTGAAAGCACGCTGTTTTATACTGAAACTTGATAAATATTTAAGACTTTATTTATGAAGTTATAGTTAATAACTTGTTGTCACGGCAACAGGCATAAAAGTTTCGGCACAAATAAGGAAACAGTCGGCGGATAAAGTTTCATGATAATACTGAGCCTTGCTAAGCAGTTAATGATAGCGCGTTTAGTGTAAACAGATAGTTACAGCAAGCAAGATAACTGAGGCAAGGCCTCGCCGGCATAGATTAAGTTACGTTTCTCGAAGGTGATAGAATGTTCGAATTGCGTCATTAGGAGCCTTGTTTTCCAGAAACATCTAGTGATTGACAGAACAGTCTGAATGTGATATGTAAGGGATTGTGACACGCCAGCAGGACAGTAGTAAACAGAGTGAGCTGTGTTCTTGTAACGAGAGCTAATGTAATCAGCTGTCAAGGTTTGTTATTGTCATAGACCTTGGAAGTCTGTGTATATGTGATGTAATGTTGTTACGTGAGAATTGAAGAGTACATTGCTACGGAAATAAAGGAGATTTTTAATTTCTATACTCGGCCTTTTAATTCTACGAACCCACAAAGTCAGAATATGCTTATGTTTAACTAACTTATGAACTGACTTCACGGCGATGGTTACTAGTTAACGATAACGATAATAATAATAATAATAATAATAATAATAATAATAATAATAATAATAATAATAATAATAATAATAATAATAATAATAATAATAATAATAATAATAATAATAATAATAATAATAATAATAATAATAATAATAATAATAATAATAATAATAATAATAATAATAATAATAATAATAATAATAATAATAATAATAATAATAATAATAATAATAATAATAATAATAATAATAATAATAATAATAATAATAATAATAATAATAATAATAATAATAACAACAACAACAATAATAATAATAATAATAATAATAATAATAATAATAATAATAATAATAATAGTAGTAGTAGTAGTAATAATAATAATAATAATAATAATAATAATAATAATAATAATAATAATAATAATAATAATAATAATAATAATAATAATAATAATAATAATAATAATAATAATAATAATAATAATAATAATAATGATAATGATAATGATAATGATAATGATAATGATAATGATAATGATAATGATAATGATAATGATAATGATAATGATAATGATAATGATAATGATAATGATAATGATAATGATAATGATAATGATAATGATAATGATAATGATAATGATAATGATAATGATAATGATAATGATAATGATAATGATAATGATAATGATAATGATAATGATAATGATAATGATAATGATAATGATAATGATAATGATAATGATAATGATAATGATAATGATAATGATAATAATAATAATAATAATAATAATAATAATAATAATAATAATAATAATAATAATAATAATAATAATAATAATAATAATAATAATAATAATAATAATAATAATAATAATAATAACAATAACAACAATAATAATAATAATAATAATAATAATAATAATAATAATAATAATAATAATAATAATAATAATAATAATAATAATAATAATAATAATAATAATAATAATAATAATAATAATAATAATAATAATAATAATAATAATAATAATAATAATAATAATAATAATAATAATAATAATAATAATAATAATAATAATAATAATAATAATAATAATAATAATAATAATAATAATAATAATAATAATAATAATAATAATAATAATAATAATAATAATAATAATAATAATAATAATAATAATAATAATAATAATAATAATAATAATAATAATAATAATAATAATAATAATAATAATAATAATAATAATAATAATAATTTTTTATATCTTGTATTATATTCCTTTCTTTAATTGATTCCATTGAGTTCTAATTTCTTCAGGATGAATTGCATTTTACAATTGCTTATTGTAAACAAACTTTGGTACGTAGACTATTAGTTTCTCAGGTGTCCTGTGTGTGCGTGTGTGTACATGAAACCTGTAGGATTTACGAGCATTAATCAAATTGAATTAAGAAAACACAACGGTGGGCAAGGAACATAAAATGTTGCTGTACTTCCTGAAGGTTAGTGCTTAGTCTAATATCGGAAAATTTGTTCTTCGATTTCGCCTTAGTAAAATACTAAGTAATACTTAAACTCTCTATATTATCTTAACAGATCAGAGGCATTTTCAGGTATAATTAAGCTACCATCTACCAAATTCACAACAATTTAAAATAAATGTTAACTCAAGTTGTAGCTTACCTTGTAGCCTACTCAGATATGACTGACGCCTTGTATTTACAAAATATTCCACACTCATTCTTCTACAAGGTATTTCTCCAAAATCTTAGTCTTGAACTTACTTTTGGCTGATACCTTATGCATACCTTGAAACAATTGCTTTTGTTTGGCCCCGAACATAATTGACGTTTGCATACCTTGTGATTCTTATATTGTTTTATAGTGAAGTTAAAGATTTGGAAATGTTAAAAAAGGTGTTAAAATGCTTATATTGTGAATGTGGGAAAGTGTAAAATCAGCAGGTGAAAGTGGTGCTGTAGTTGGAATAAACGATTTAGTAGTACTCACCAAACAAGAAAAAATGTTTAGGTGCTACTCACCAGAAGTCACTTAAGAATATTCCAGATGGACTCGTACTGGACCTCCTCCAGAGCGTCACATCTCCAGCAAGCAGTTTCTTCAGCTGATCGTCTTCCTGATCTGAGCCAAGACCGCATGGCGGTCCAAAACTTCTTAAGAGCATGAGTCTGCCTGTTCGTTCCAGCAGACTTTGTGTGTGTGTGTGTGTGTGTGTGTGTGTGTGTGTGTGTGTGTGTGTGTGTGTGTGTGTGTGTGTGTGTGTGTGTGTGTGTGAATATTTTAATCGCATTCTGATATGGAAATCGGAATTGAATCAGTTATTTACAACTGTTCAAGATCCTCTGGTGTAGTGTTAGTGTCCACATATTCCCTGAACGCCTGTACGTACCTTTCTCTTGCTTGGAATATGAAAGTTTCACACAAATTAGAAACACTCCTGTCTGCACATGTTAAGTCAGTTGCTTGAGAACCATGCCTCATAGTTACAATAGCAAGGTCTTTGAACAGCAGTTCTGTCTTCTGTTTCTTTTCGTTTTCTTCATTGCTCTGCTTGGTCTGTGAATCTAGATGTAATGCGTGGCTAGGAGCAACAGGTCTGTTTTTCAGATTCTCAGCAAGACTGCAGTAAAACTGGCCACTGTTTACTGTAAGACATTTTTCATTGCTGTTTAACTCTATGTCTCTAAACATTATTTTACTCTACTGCTTTAGTTACTTACTCAGCATGGGATCCTGGAGAAAATACCATGGGCTCCAGTATCCGAAAAGTCCGTTCATAGCCTTGTCAGCTTCTGTAATTGTCATGTCTCTTCTTTTTAGAAGCAAGGATAAATATAAGAGCTTAATTAAGCCATCAAAAATAACTGGCAGATTTTTAAAACAAATTCTGAAGAAGTAAAAGTATTGCAAAGTCTCCCATATTTACATCTTTCTTTGGAATCCTTGAACTTATCATTTGAAGCCTACGTGAAATGTTTAACAAGTGATCTGTGGTTGTTCCAAATAGACTTGACTTTTCTTGTCCTTGAGGCCACCCATCTGTTCAAAAAGTTACACAGAATAAATACACAAACTAAATTTCGTCAATATTTATCAAATTGAGCAAACCCTTTAACTTCTTATTTTGTGTCATGGACTGCTAGCTCAAGATAGTTGGTACAGTGCCAGACTTAAGTTTGGACATATTTCCTGTAACTCGATGGCAACTCCTGTTTTTCTTCCTAACATCCCTGAGGCCTTGCAAAACCTATAAGGTTATCTCTTAGGTATGAGTCAGAAAATTCGTAAGAACTCAGATTGTGCAAAATAACATTCTTAATTGAACTGCCTGCTGTAACTTTAAGTTCAACAGGATTCCAAAAGAATGACTTCACTTATGTTTCCTCGGACATGGCACATCTTAAACAAACACAAATACTGGCAAATTACTGTAATTGGTTTACTCATCTACCATATTGCTGATGTTAATAATATTCCCAATAAGATGGTCAGATATTCTGCTTTTCATTTCTATAAAGATGTGATCAGTTATATCGGCAAAAATAAATTTAGAACTTAAAACTTTTCCCATGTCTACGCAGTTAACTTCCTGTAACTGAAGGTCCATTGGCAAATCTGTGAATGGTCTTCAGTGCTTTGCTTCTTTATAAGCAGTTCTAAATAATTTACTTGTGATACATTGTTTAGTGAGCAATTTATGTACTCCTGTTTCAGGTTTGCTCTCTGCACTAGCTCTAGCCTGTTCAACTATTTTGTGAGTTAGTCATTCTTTTATGATCATGTATTTTCTTTTTCAGGCTGTTTTGCTGTATTTCTCTTCAGTTATCAGAATAACTGACTTCCCCTTCAATCCACTTCTTAGGAGGCTTGAATCCTAAACCTTGCTTGCTGGCTCCAGCACATTGGGAGCAACCAAACTTTTTGTCTTTTTTTTTACTAGAAAGTTCTTTTCACTTGAAATAGTATATTGGATTTCTGCATCCGCCCTTATCTGCTAATCGTTGTTAATAGAGTTGGTCCTATATAGCACAGTTTTCGACTTCAACGTCTCTGCTAGCAAAAGACAAATTTCCTTTGCCATTTCTTAACCAATTAAGCAAGCTCATTGTTATCGTATGAATAGAACTAATAAACACTGAATGAATACTCTGACAGCATGTGGAAATGAAGACAGTAAACACATCGCTCTTTTAAACCATTCAAAAGTCAAAAGCGTCACTCAAGTAGCTTTCGTTATGGTCTAGGCAGCCGCGAAGCGTCACTGGATAACAATGTTGCCAATGTACCGGAGAAAAATGTATTTAGCTGACCAGATAGAATGAGATAGCATTCTGTATGATAGTTATTACATGAGATGGCTCCACGTTTGACAACCGATAATCGCGATTCGCACCGCGACTCTTTATTGTTATACCAAGAAGCTTTATGGCTAATATAAAAGCTTTGCCATTCCAGTTTAGTACTAAGAACAAACAGCAAACATTGTTTTTTTTTCCTTTAATTCTATCTCTTCACGAATTTAGACGGTACGCTTGCGATGTCTTCACATACGGCGTACTGGCCCGTACAGACCTAACTACAGCACTGTGAAAGACAGAGTAGGCTATGGATATTTAATTTGTCTGGATCAGGATAAACGAACGGTTTGCAGCACGACAGAAAATCATTAATCTTCAGAGAGAAGGCCGAATAGAAGGAGTTTTGCTAGACATGGGAACGGCCGTCTTAGAGTTGTATAGAAACTAAATGTTATCTTATAGGGCATGAAGAGTATTTTTAAATAAAGTGTTTATGTAAGGGAAAGAATTTTTATCAGCATTTTCACAAACTGATCCAAAAGGAACATATCAATCTTAACCTAAGATCGGAATTTCATGCACCGACTGGGTACAAAGCGGAACAAAGAAAATTCAAATGATACAAATTAATTACATCAGCAAGACTTTGAAAACAGATCATCAGCACATTAAAACCAAACAAAATTAATAGATCAAATTAAAGTTATAAAATACATTCAATTATAATTATCGACGAATAAAAAAATGTTAGCGCGCAGCTTAGAAAATTCTAATCCAAGTGATATTACATCGTGGTATCTTAAGAGCTTTCAAATGGCGCCCAAAGCACGGCGGAAATATTACTGGTGTGAAAAATAATCAACCGTGAAGTGAAAGATGCATCTGAGAAGGAGTGAGTTAACGAAATAATCCGTGAACTACCCGGGATGGAGGCGTATGGAAATGAAGTAAGGAGAGTGAAGAATGTGAGTGGACTAAAGAGAAGTAAAAACAACTAAGGTATGAGAGACGCAGAAATGAAGAGAAAAGAAATCATTTTGTATTAAGTAAGAACTTTCCACAATTAGTTAAATGTGTATATATGTATATATAATATATAATCATTAAATAGTAATTAGTATTTTATGTTCTCATGGAACAGAAAGGTAGTGATAATGATGGAGAGTAATAAGAAAACAGGCGATAAAAAGTGGAAAGGGAGAAGTGGGAAACGAAATTAGGGAAGTAGGAGGGGGTAAAGGCAGTGAGAGTAAAGGCAGTGGAAAAGCTAATGCAGCTTATGGCTAATTTAGGAGATGGATTATCGCAGAGAACAGAAAAGAATGCAAGTTATTTAAAACTCAAATTTAAACAAGATTTAGCACAGAATGTAAGTGATTCCACATCGTGGAACCTTAAAAACTTTCTTTCAATCTTAACACATTCCTTTGGAAGTACAAGAAGATATGTCAGGCTGAAGTAATAAAGTTTGAAAAGCGGATCGCAGTGATTGCGTTGGAATTCTAGTACCTTCCACGGCACTATCACTAGAAAAAGTCAGATATATCACATTCACATGATTTTCGTTTACATATCGTTTCTTTTACATAGCTTATGCAAAATATTCATACGAAAGATATCTTTCTATCCAATAAATCTTGGTAGAAATATATTAATTACATATAGCATTGTAGGTAAAAAGTGATAAGAGGAAATAATGCAAAGATAAATGTTTGATGCCTAGAAAGTATCTGAATGCTGATAATAAAATTCCATATTCTATTCATAACGTCAGAAGCAATTGAATACTGTGAGTGTTAGAAAATTCGGAACAATAAATTAATGTTTCGGAAATCGCTAATGATGCACAAAAAGTTATTTGAAATAAAGTATGCATTAAAAATATGCCTAAATTTTATTGGCAAGGTTTTTTTTTTTTTTTTTTACTATTTTTGATTGGTTAGTAATTATACAAGGTTTAACGAAGTTTGTTTCAAATGAAGAATGTAGAGATTATTCAATGTAAATTCAATGTATAACGTACTTTGTTTTGCATGCATATTTCTTGAAAATATCAAAATCGTTAGCGCCATTTTTTAGAAAATCTAAACATATAAAAATTAATTACATGTAATTGATTCTTTACAGGAAGGAGGATTTTCTTTGAAAGTATTTATCGCTCTTCACACACACACACACACACACACACACACACACACACACACACACACACACACACACACACACACACACACATACTCACACACACAGACCTACACTCACAAATACGTACGTCACATGGAACATTTTTGAAATGCATTTTGAGGTTTCTTAAGCGAACTTAAAGCATGAGCTTCAAATGAATTGGCTGAAATGCAATGCCTTCTAGTCGCCAACCCATTATTTACGATAGGGCGGCGACGCGCACAAACAGATAGTGCCAGGCAGAGATAAAGGGCCTGCAGATAAAGATAGCGCGGAGATAAAAGGCTTGCCAACATAGATAAAGTTAGACGTCTGGAACGTTCGTATTTCGTCTAGTGCCGCCTTCAGAACATTCGATTTCATGTTTGTTACAGAACAGTCTAGAATTATCAATGGATATATATAAGAGATCGCGACACGCCAGCGTAGTAGTCGTAAACAGAGTTGTAAACGAAGTGTAGTCAGAACTGAGTATCGTGTGCCTACAATTGTGTTTTCAAAGTAAACGCTGTGGTTTGTGGTCAACGACCTTGGAATATTATATTTGTGTACGTTACGTAATTCTGCTGATGTAAGGTTTGACCAAATTGTGTTTCTACGCAAATAAAGAACGTCTGAATTTTTGCAACTTGGACTTTTAATTCTACGAATCCATTTAGCTTTTTTCATCCTTTAGTATCATCCTTTAGCATCATCATCATCATCATCATCATCATCATCATCATCATCATCATCATCATCATCATCATCATCATCATCATCATCATCATCATCATCAGCAGCAGCAGCATCATCATCATCCTCATCATCATCATCATCATCATCATCATCATCATCATCATCATCATCATCATCATCATCATCATCATCATCATCATCATCATCATCATCATCATCATCATCATCATCATCATCATCATCATCATCATCATCATCATCATCATCATCATCATCATCATCATCATCATCATCATCATCATCATCATCATCATCATCATCATCATCATCATCATCATCATCATCATCATCATCATCATCATCAATCATCATCATCATCATCATCATCATCATCATCATCATCATCATCAATCATCATCATCATCGTCGTCATCATCATCGTCATCATTTAGCATCCATCATTTAGTTTTTTCCGTAGTATATAGGAGAGATTTTATAATCTTTAGTTTATAATGGCACAGAAAGTACGAGATTGTATATATTACATATATTACTTATTGTGTATATTACATATTTTTAACGCCACAAAAAGTTTTGGGTTATGATGAGATATCTTTTTTTTTTTTTTTTTTTTTTTTTTTGCATTAAAAGTTTATCTCTTGCGGTTTAGCAAGTACACAAAATCATTCATAAGGAGGAGGACTTTGTTCCAGAAAATGAATACTATTAAGGTATATATCTTAATCAAAAGTTTTAGAGGAATTTTTGAGCACTTGGATGGGGGATCAAGGAGTCTCCAAACGTGGATTTCTCGTGAGATTCATATAGAATACTGTGTGGAATTCGGCACTTCTTCTACTGAGTGGAGATAGGTGGTGGAATAGGTAATAAAGTTTATAAAAATATGTTCTATAAATTATTTCAAAACCAGAAAACAATATAAAGCTAGTATATCCACAAAAGTTGTGGACTATTTAATACGAAGGAACAGCATATCATAAAGAACCCGGTCCAAATGACCTTGTTGTCGACGGGCCCTTAAACACCACACACACACACACACTCATAAAGAACCCCTCGAGGAAACGTATTTCTTTCTTGGTCATTTATGTTCCTTTCATCTCCCTTCGATAATTTAGAAATTTCTTATTCTAGCTTAAGATCCTGTTATACTGTACACAACGTCGTGTTGTAGACATATACGTTTATAAAAGCAGGAAAAAGTATACTTTTAAAATAAGCCTTCTTTTCTGGGGCAGATCTTGATGCTTCAAGGTACTTATTCGAGAAACCTAAGCTTTGAATGGAGGACTTAAGAAACGGAAATATCACTGGTATACAAGAATGGGCAAAGGAATAAAGGTTGGAGATTATGGCTTACGGCTTGTACTGAGGAGTTCTTCTGTCTAGCGGTCTGCGCCACAAGAATAAAACTACTCAGGACCAGTTTATGAATCTGGAGATGAAATAAGTTGAACAAGATCATCTACAGTTATTCTGACGTCTAGACAATACTGAAAACTCTGCAAAATTTTAAAAGAATCGATCCTCTTTGTCCTACTTGTATTAAATGGTTAAGGAGAGTGCACGGCATTTTCTTGGCGCTTATCCCAAATCATTTTAGGCTGGAAAAATAAAAATAATCATAAACTTGCCATGCAGGAATGCGTCTTTTAAGACACTATAGCTAGTAACAGGTATCACTATAGTTGTGATAAATATGACAGCTTTAGAAACTGCAATCAAGAAATATTCCAACACAAAACGAGAAGTGAAGTTGCTATACGAAGTTATAATAATATATTTAAATTTAAGTGCAATGTAGACAAAGCACATAAATTTATTAAAGATATTTTATAAAATGCATTCATAGATTGTAAATGTCATAAATGGTACTGAAATAATCGTCGTAATTTATGCAATATAGGCACATAAGTAGCGTAAAAGGCAACAAAGACGAAGAATCTCATTATACGTTTATATCTGAATTTAACTTCTTATACGTATAAATGTCTAAATTTATTCTTTGCATATGTAAGTATAAATATTAATTATTTTCAGAAATTTACATTAAATTTCCACTCTAAATACGCAAATTTATTTGATAAAGCTAACATTCTCTTCAGTTGATTAATAAGTAGGAAGAATTTTAAATGAAGCCAGTAAATAAACATAATTAAACATAAATAAGCTATATAATTAAACGATGTATATATACAGTTTTACAACAATAGTAAAATTATACCAAGTTTCATAACTATTATTACACATTCATTAAAAGGAAAAATTAGGTTGGATTTGGTTGTTTAACTGACAAAATGTTAGGATTTGGAAATCACCGAATGGCCCCTTACCGAGGACGTTAGAAAATCATTAACTTTGATTCTTATTTCGCAGACAAATGAAAATAAGGAACATTCTTTACTGTTGTAGTAAACTATCCTCTTTAAAATAATAGACATATTCATTTCAATTTCGAAAACAAAACACGTCGCAAAGGAAGGTGTGTTTATTGTCGCCTTTGGCAAGATATACTTGTTGATTTACATAACAAGCCAATAAGCTGGCCAGTGAATTATTATAAGTGCACAGATTCATTAGAAATGAAAGCATACAACTTATAATGGAACAGAAGGAAACACCTAACGTTTGCATTTTAATCTCATTAAAGCTAAGGTTTGAATTTCTTTAAGAGTTAGGCTTAGAACTATTTCGGCCGTATATCACTAAAGCATTCCGTATCTTTAAGATGAGCAACTGATGTATCACGAGGTATGGTTATTATTTTATAGGAGCTGCTTTCATTTAATGTCTCGAGGATTACCTGACGCTGCTTCAGCCTCAGAGAATTCTTAATAAGCAACCTGTAGCTGTCCAGCCACCCAGCCCTCCTTCAACACCTGAACTCCGTGCATCCACCCGTACATCAAGCTCACCATGGTAACGGAAGTATCCGCCTGTCTACCTTTGCTGAATGTATTGATCGTAACTAGACGGAGACTGCTGCCTTGGAAATACAATATATTAAAACCTTCTCTCTAACAAGTGTTTATTGCTTTACGGTTTCACCGTATCAGAAAAATACACGCATCTAGAGTACGGCCTTCAATTTCCGTGTTCTAGATAGCTTTCCATCTACCTAAACTATGTTTTAATATCTAGCATTTAGGGACGTACCAACAGTGTAATATCGAGGTGTCTCTATAGAAGTGCCAGCCGCATTATACTTAGAGTGTCTAGGAGAGTCTGCTAGCATTGCCATTGCGTACAAAGCCTAAGGGCCTTTTAGACACGCTAGTGAACAAATACATCCAGGGGTATGTTAGTAACGCTAGTGAACGTACCCTAAAGACATGTTTTTATCACCGTTGCTGTTACAGCTACGGACTGGTTGGTCTCGTAAATGTTGGTTACACTAACAAACTGCTTGCATTACCACTCACACTAGATCTACAGTTTTCCCGTCGTCGCTAGTGCACGTTGCTCTAAGGACTTGTTTGAATTACCGGTGTACACTACGCCCACCGACTTGCTGGCATCGCCATTTCTATTCACCTAAGATCTTGCTGGCACTGGCATTAAATGTTACCGTAACGACCTGCTGACACCACTAGTTCATATTACACCAAGGAGACCGCTAGGTTGGTGTCCACACCTGCGAGTATCACCGGTGTATATTACACCTATCAACCTGCTGCCATCGTCAGTACACATTAACATAAAGACATCACTCATGCACACTACACCTAAGGGCCTGTTAGCATCGTTATTGCATTCTTCATGATAACCCAAAAGATTGTAGAGGAAACATTTCCTGATATATATCGAAGAAAACTCAGAACAAAGGTCTCTGACACATCTTTCACAGGAATCAAGAATTTTAGAAATATTCGCTTGAGATGACAGTAAACTTTTAAAATTAAAATCTTGTAAAAGAATCAAAATTCAGAAATCGCGGTAACGTTAATGATTGCTCTATTGACCTGGGTCCAATTTCATTTTATAACTTTCAAAGCATGGTTTAACTTACTCCTAAAAAAGCTCTGTTTTGATTAAAATATCACATGTTTAAGCTATTTTCATGACAAATGAAGGGTAGCCATATAGCCTGAACCTTTTGGAATATTCTCAGAAGTCCTGTTTAGTCTGGACGACTTTTGCTAGACAGATAAACAGTAAAAGATTGACAAAATGTTATTAAACAAAAATTGAAAATCGCGTTAAAGCACAATTTTGGAGATATTCCTTATTATTTGTTTGAATTTCCACACTTCTACTACTCTCAAATGTTTATTTTTTATTTTATGCAAAAATGTAACTAACAACAGAAAAGGATTATGTTGATTAATGAAGCAAATCACGTGGACAAAGAAAATCGCGTGAGTGTAGTACATTATATATGCTTTTATTTTCTATTTAAATATCTTGCTATGATCATTTCCTGTGGAGGTTCTTCAGGATTTTCGAGAACATAAACACACATGCTGGCAACATTGTCATGAACTACCGACCGACAGCGGGGGATACAGTTGAAGTAGATCAGCATGCAAACAGGTTTCACACTGAGCGAGACGGCTCGGGTATTAAGGAGGCCCGGGTTCGATATCCGTGGCCAACCTAATTGTACGGGGTTTTTCCCTGGTCGCCAGGCGATTGCTAGAGGTTAATTACATACCCCGAATTTCCAGTTCCTCCAATTCATTTCCATTATCATTTCACATCATCTCTCCTGCGGGGGCTTCCTTCACCTTTGAGGTGTCAGCGAAAGTCTCGGCGGTGGATGGCATGGTGATATGCTCTGAGTAAAACTTCCTCCTCCAGTAGGACGGTGTCCGGTCTCCGAGCTCTGGGGCCGTTTCCGGACCGCAGTCGGGTGAGCTGCTGGTTGTGCTGGTCTGCCGGGGAGCTTCCAAATGGTAAAGTTTAGGGACCCTGACCTATGCATTGTTGTGGCTCCTTGAATGGTAGTCCTGTCTCCTCTCGCCTCATCCTTCCTCCAGGAGATGCCCCACTTGGGGCATAGGTACAATAGATCCATAATGGTCGCATTGCCGAATCCCCTCCGTATGGTAATCCAATCCAAACAGCTTTCACATTCGCTTTGGCGAAGACTAGTGAGGGGAGATCAACCTTTGATTTATCAACGCTCGTTTAAGCGGAAACACTTAATGAAAAACTTATGTTTTACAACAGTAAACACTAGGAGGATTTCATATCTCACCTAACCTTAGGTTAAAGGTCCACATGATTTCTTTACCAATCCATGGGCTGGTGGCCTCCGCTTGCCTTAGGCTAGTTTTTACAAGGCACAGGTTATATCCAGGAGCCTACGGCTGCGTTCGGTGTTTATTGAACAGCTGTATGCGTGCGAAAGTCCAGTCGGAATACTATAGTTGGAACCTCGAAACTTCATTTCACTATGCACTCTTAGAAGTCTTTGGCCTATTGTACTAAATACGGCACATGACGAAGTGTTGCCATGGACACTTGTTTACGTTTGTCATTCGTTATCAGTCTGTCTTCAACGTTTCAATGGTGTACATGTAGTGAGTTAACTGCAGGTGTTTCATTCCACCATGCTGGATATTCATTTTGTAAACAGACAGACATAACTTTTATTTATGGTCGCGTGAGTGGTAATGGACGCGTGGCTGCACGGCTCTATTAGATAGAGTTTCCAGACCTAAGACAGCCGAGTCATCCAACTTTTGTAGCTGTTTATCGTCGCCTTGCTGAGACAGGAACCATTGTACCACGGACTATTGATCGGGAAGACCAAGAGTTGTTCGTACGCCGGAACGCGAAGAACAGGGGTTAAAGTGTGTCGAAGACGATCCATGTTTAAGTACAAGACAATTGGCTGTAGCATCTGGTACATCGCACTTGACAGCATGGAGGGTACTTCACGAGCAGCTCCTGTATCCATATCATATTCAACGAGTGTAGGGCCTTTCGCCTGCCACTTATCCACCACGGGATAACTTCTGTTGATGATTTGTGGCACAAATAGTTATTCCATTGTTTGTCTCGTCAGTTTTTTTTACGGACGAGGCAACGTTTGGGAGAGATGGAATTACCAATTTCCACAACGTACATGTATGGGCAGATCTTAATCCACATGCTGTACTTCAAGCTAGACATTAGTAATAGTTTAGACTGAATGTGTGGGCTGACATTGTAGGTGATAGTCTGGTAGGTTCATACGTCACACCAGTACACCTTACTGGTGCTGTCTACAGGGAATTTATCCAACACACTCTTCACGAACTACTTCAGGAAGATCTGCCCTTGCAAATAAGGAAAAACACGAGGTTTATGCATGAAGTGGTCTCCGGCACAACGCAGTCGCATTTTTCGAATATGTTGTGGTCTACCATGTCCAATGTATGAGCAGAGGAGGGCCAGTTCCATGGCCAGCACGTTCTCCCGACCTCAATCCTGTATATTTTTACCTCTATGGGCATCACAAATAATTGCTTTATGGAGCAGACATCCCAAGTCCAGAAAGGTTTCATCAACGTGTCATGGAAGCTTGCGAAACCATTCGTCACCCTCCCGGAGTTTTTGAACGCGATTCCATAATGCGACGATTACGAGTATGCACAGAAACAAGAGAAGGATATTTCGAACATTTATTATGCGTTTATTTTTACACTGTGTTGAACACCTCCTAACGAGAAAACCAAGGACTATGGGACTTATATTGATATGAACTTTTTTTTCTTCTTTTGGTGTGAGGAACCCACACACAAAGTTTGTAAAAGTATTTCTGAAACATTCTGTGTAGGTAGGTTGGGTGGTTGGTTGGGTGGGTGGGTAGGTGGGTAGGTAGGCAGGTAGGCAGGCAGGCAGACAGGCAGGCAGGTAGGTAGGTAGGTGGGTGGTTTTTTTTTGTAATTTACGTCCTCCAACGTTAAGTCATATCGGACGATGAATGAAATGGGTGATATGATGCTCAAATGAGCCCAGAATCCATAGAGCTTATAGTTACCTGACATTCGTCTTTCAGGATAAGGGAAAACTCTGGAAAAAACCTTATCCAGTTAACTCACCCTGATCGAGATTCAAACTCGGGACCTCTTGAACGTGAGGCAGACATGCTACCACCACGCTACCGAGGCGGGCGGTGCGTGGGTGAGTAGGCAGGTATGCATGCATGCATATATGTATGTATGCATGTAAGTATGTATGCATGTATGTACGTAATGTGTGTGTCACCTGCCATTCTAGGTTTGCTAAACCCCTTTTTTGTTATAGAGGTAAAAATCAGCAACAAATGAAATATTGTTTCCATGTCCAATAACTACACTCACATCTCAGGATCTTTAGCTCGAGATCCTATTGAAGCTCCTATACATGAGCATTTATTAAATACCAGCAGCTCTATGTAGTCTTACCAGTACTGGGCTTGTGTTTACTTAGAATAGGTACGTTTTATTAGACTTCGATTACCTTAATACTTTTGCGCACAAATCTATTCGATAAGATGTAATTTATAACCAATCCTGTCTAAATTTTCAGTGCAAACTACGGAGAGAATTAACTTAAAAACGGGCACATCGTTTTTGGTATATTTTTAAATTGCTTAAATATAACATAATTATTTTATCATGTGTGGTAAAAAGTTTTAAAATGCTATTTTGTTCTTCTGAAACAACCAGAAGA
This sequence comes from Mantis religiosa, assembly GCA_030765055.1. Classification (NCBI taxonomy): domain Eukaryota; kingdom Metazoa; phylum Arthropoda; class Insecta; order Mantodea; family Mantidae; genus Mantis; species Mantis religiosa. Next base: position 162,157,179 of record CM060947.1, on the reverse strand, counting down.
GCGAAAAATGTTCCATATCCCAAGACATTGAATTTGTTATTATGTATTATTGCCTTTATATTGTCAAAATTATTATTTCTGCATGGTGAGGAACACCTATTCAGAATAATAACATCAAAATAGGTAATTGATTTTAAACTATTAAATATATTGGCATTTAATTTCAAAAACAGTTAAGATTTAGAAAACATCTTCTAATGACATCTAAATTAAGCCCAGAATCTATGAAAACTTCAGCACTGAAGTTCACTATTTGCAATTAATGTTGCCAGTTTAGCGAATCAAACATTTTTCTATTATGTAAGTAGACACAACACAAAATACACACACACACACACACACACACACACACACACACACACACACACACACACACACACACACGCGCGCGCGCGCGCACGCACACAAATTCTATAACATCGAATAAACGGCATTTTTAATATGGACAGAAAAATAATAAACAATAAACTAACAATTTACAAGTTTCAGCACGTTTCGCACATTTACAATCATTGTTGACACGTTCATTGTTGCATATTTCCTCCGCATGCAGATGAGTATGTTGTCTGAATATGTGACATAATAGTAATCGGGGATTTAAAATTGCTTCCTCTGTGGTGACGGTGTTTCTTGTTCACCCTTCTTGTGCTGCCAGCATGCTCCCTATCTAGATCCCTAAGCACAGTCAGCAGAAGCTTTCTTTGGGCAGGAAACCTTTCTTAAAATTTGGTAATAGTTGCAGTTTCCTGAGAGTTTTCTCCATGTGCTAACATATCAGGGTACTGTCATTGACAAAAATGTGGTCGAAAACTTGTTCTGTGGTATGGTTATCCACTGAAAATACCGCGGATTCTTTATCACTAAACTTGTAAGTTTCAGCGTATAGTAAAATTTTACTCTAACAATGAATCAATGGCAGTATAATTGATATTTTAGCCTTTCAGTCAGGGACTGTGAGATACTGGCTGGGTGATAAAGGCATCACCTCCACATCCACTGTTAGTGTAGGTCAACAGCTACCAAGTTTTACTTTTCATTTTGTCAAGAAATGAAATCACAACTTCGTCGTGTTCCTTTGGATTATGGGCCATGAGGACCAAGCGGGATAGGTCAAGCGTTAACGTCTGTAGCCTGCATTCGGGAGGTTGCGTGTTAGATTCTCGCTGTCAACCTTCCTAAACGTGGTTTTTTTCGGGGGTTTCCCCAGGTCACAAAGCGAATGATGCGAAGGATATTTGCTTTACATTTCCTCCTCACTTCCATTCATTTCATTCATATCAGTCTCTCCCTATGGTCCTTCCAGGTGCAAGAGTCAGTGAAGTGGCAGGTGGACCACTATTAAGATAGAGCTTGCTCCCTGGAAATACGTAGCTGGGCTAAGGGGAGACGTTCTAGTCTTATGGGAGGCATATAGGCTTCCTGGGACGACCCACTTGCAACTCAGTGGGGCTGAAGAACTTGCCCGCACCTGTTACGGACCCACCGAGGCTGAGGTTCCACCCGTGATTTATTTTTGCGGTATATAGGGCACTTTAATCTCATCCACGCATAATAAGTCATCGAATGATGTATCAGAATCCCCTACACGATAGAAAGAGAGAAGGACTTAGTGTAAAACGAACAATAAAAATAAGAAAGAAATATAAATGCTAGATCACCACTATAAAGCTCAAGTATGCTGTGTAGTTTATTTCCGCAAGCCGATTATCATACTGATCTACATTAAACTACCAACGTTGCCTATATCTCTAAAAATATTAGTTTTGGAAATCGGGTTCAGTTAATATTAAATTATTTCAAAACTATATATAATGTCATATAGATGCATATGAAACTAGATCATAAATGGATTACCCTACACGTTTCTATAAGCAATAAACCATTATCTTCATACATTCTCGTGGAATAAAGCCATTAATTTGGAAAAATCGACTATTTTCTTTTTCGCAGACGCTAACCAGAGAATTAAGGGTCATTAGATTTGTTTTATGATTATTCTATTGAGTGCACATTACAAGAAATGTAATAAATTTCTTTCCAGCCTGTATATCTAAGGGTAATAAAAATGCATTATGTACAACCCACAGGATTTAAAATGTACGTACCAGCACATCAGAATCAAATGGAACAGCCGTGCTGGTATGTCAAGCAGAATATGCGCCCTTTATGGGACCCTACATGTGTAGTGTAAAGTGAAATAAGTTAAACTGAAAAAGAGAAAGCATGACAAATAATGCTTTTCAAAGAGAGGAACACTGCGGGCTAGTGTCGCAAAAATGTCTCTCTACACGTAGAAACACAAATGAATGTTACTGCCGGGGATCCCTTGACACGTTAACAACGATTTTGCCATAAGGGCTGTACTGTAACGTGGGGCGCACATGGATTCAAAGCAGATATATTATACATTCACGATCTTTGGAAGAACATTTTGATGACGAGATAGAATGTGGAATAAATATCCACCATTACACAAATCAGCGATAAATATCTAGACTCGGAATTTACCGGCTCCACTGCCTTAAATATAGCTATGAATAAACCTACAAATATGTGTCACTTTTAACGTGTATATAAAGTTCTATACTTAAAATAATATATTAATGTATAAAATAAAATTAAAACCTTATATAAAACTATATATACATAAATACATAGTAGATAAAAGAAAAGTAGATCTCTTAGAACAAATGTATAGAACTAATGTAACAAAGCCTAGATTTTCGAAGATAATTCTGAGTTAAATAACTGATATGGTAATCTAAAATCGCTGTTTGATAAACTTATTTCACATGTGATACTGGCTACCAAATGGATACACCATTGCCAACTAATTTAACTCAACAAACTTGAACAGTGGGACAACAATATGCTGACCACCGCTCATATGCACCATAGCTTGTCGATATTACAAAGGGCATTCTAAGTCTCCTAAAACGTCAGCGCCCACCGAGGCGCTCCACTCTCAACTCGGTCTACACCTCTCTCTAAGGAGAAAGTCGAGATAGCGATAACCCCCAACTTAGAGAGCTAAGTAAACACGTGATAAACACATAGGTACAAAACTGAGTGGCGCTGAAGCACGGGCAACATTTGCACCTTACAGCACCACATGAGGTCTACAAGCTCATTAGAAAATGACAAAATGGGAAATCCGCCGGCATGGACAAGGTGACTAATGAGGCACTAAAACAACTGCCGAGAAAAGCCATGGTGGTACTCACAAAAATATTCAACGCCTGCCAGCAGCACAACCATTTTCCCGACATTTTGACATGAGTCAAGGCGATAATATTCCCGAAGCAGTGGAGAAGCACAAGATAACCTCTAAGCTACTGCCCCATTTGTACCTAGTCCACTATTGGTAATTTTCTCGAAAAAAATATGCTTTCTCGTTTAAAAACAAATGTATCTTACCATAAACTCTCAAATTCACAATTTGGCTTTGGAAATGGACACCCGCAAATGACGTCACCGAGCATTTTAACGGGGCTTCAACGTTGGCGTTAGTTTTGGATGTAGAAGCCACCATCGATTGGTCCTGATAACGGCCTAATTTTTAAGTTGCACAGAAGCTTTCCCGGGTTCCAATTTTTTGGAAAATCTGCGCTTCTACGTCCAAGTTGGTGGCTCCTACTTCCGGAAGCGAGTTATGCAGGCTAGCATACAACAAGGGGGACCATGTCCACGTTGTTGTATGTACTTTTTACGAATGACTTTCTCGTGGACACCAGATGAAAGTGGCCATGTACATCGGCGACGCTGTAATATACAACCACTACGAAAATCCTAGTTTTGGTCTTTTAGAAATGCAGCGGTACAAGGGCTGCTTCCTCTCATGATTCCGTGATTGAAAAATTAACATAAACACAAATGCCTGCTGATTCATTTCACAAAGCGCCGCCCTTTGGCTATGGACCTAGCGGTCGGTGGTCAAATACGCACTGTTGTCAGCATGTCAAGTACCTGAGGGTGACTCTGCAACGCACAATGCACCAAAGATACTGCCAACAAAGGGTGGTAACATTATGGTTATCCGTCCTCATATTCAAGAGCAAACAGGAGTAGCCGAAGAAAGCGCTTGTGCTCTACAAGTCTTTCACCCTGTCGGTGGTCCTGTACGCCGGTATGGCTTAGGCCAATGCATCAAAATCGACGCTCTCTCAAATCATTCAAAAATCTATTCCAAGGAAAGATTCTATCGGTCCTATCCCTTGTAATCCACGCAAAATTGCACACAGAAACAAACTTCCCAATCATTAACGAAACCGTCCTGAAACGGGCCTCCACCACCTGTGGGCCCACCTTGTTAGCGTAGATGGTAGCATGGTAGTTGCGCGTTCAAGAGGTCCCGAGTTCGAATCTCGGTCAGGGTGAGTTACCTGGATAAGGTTTTTCCGGGGTTTTCCCTTATCCTGCAAGAGGAATGTCGGGTAACTTCAAGCTTCATGGACCGCGGACTCATATAAGCATCATTTCACCAATTTCATTCACCATCCGATATGACTTAACGTTGGAGGACGTAAATTGCTAAAAGAAAAAACACACACCTGTGGGCGCATTAAAGTACCTACTACAACCTTGCCATTTACAACATTGGTGAGGACGAGTCGCTGTATCGTAGGCACGCAAGAATAAAGATGCTCTAAACCACGGTGGCCTGTCAAACTAGCGCACTGCATGCCTGGCTACAAACTACTACCCAGTCTAACTGCAAAATGTATAAAGTCTATATAATAAGACTATGTGTTTGTGTTCCCGTAGGGGAGAGGATCCGTCCCCTTCAACTGCCGTGGTGCGGGCGCTGCGGACCCTTAGCACTCGTGGTACCTCTGACGTTACTAGAGGAACCTTGGGCCGAACTAGCGAGCCCCTCCCGTCGGGGAGTTGTTCGGATTGGGTTGGACTCGAGGGGGCAGTGCGTTCACGACACCCACGGGCAATTGGGTACCTCCGGCCAAGCTACGGCCGCCCGGAGGGTTAGAGGTTTGCCTCATAATACCGGGTACTAGCCTGCAGAGCTGGTAGAAGGTGTGCTAGATCACCAGTCGGCCACACCGAGGTCATATCGGTAGTCTTCCCTGCGGGGTTGACGCGCGTAAGTGGCGTATCCTCTTCCACCCTATCTTGACGTTGTAATCGATGGGGGGGGGGGGCTTTTAGACTCAAGGTATTGCCCCATGGAAAGACCCCCGGGGTCAAGGACTAATGGTAGTAGATCCTCTGCACCTAAATAAATAAAATTTGTGTTTGTGTATGCGTGAATGTGCGTGTGCGTATGTGTGGGTATGAGCATGAGCGGGAGATAAGTGCATTGTAAATATTGTAAATAACAATAAAAAAGGGTAACAACAAAACGAAACCGATATAAACTACAAGCCCAAACTCTACATTATGAAAACAAATTAACAATGCAACTGTTCTCGGTGATCAAATTAGGGCTTTCGCAAGACCTTCGATGTCTAGCCAAGAATCACCAAAGTAAAATGTAAATCAATTACATATATGCGCCTGTAAGCCGGGCCCTATTGTATTGGCAGCAGGCCAACCTTTTGGTCAATAAATCTGTAAGCACAATAAGCACTGTACCAGCATAGTCGTTGCTGAGGCTTCTTCCAGAGTACTTCGCTACTACCATTGAAGATGTTCGCCGCAGTCGCAGACCAAAGTCTGGGAAGAAGAAGAGGAACAAGAAGAAAAATAAGAAGAACCTCAGTTGACCACGACTCACAAGCCCAGGTTATACTGTATCTAGTAATTGACACCGACCATGAACGCCTTATAACTTTGATGAATATAAGGAAAATCTGATTATACTGTTGTTTGTAAAAATTGCAGCACCAAGAAGGAATTATCGGAATAACTCCAAACTTGGTGGAAGTGCAATAAGTGATTAGGTTTGAGGAGAGATGTGGTACACATAGGCCGAGCAGAGTCCTCGCGTGTCAGTCCAACAAGGTCAGTGTTGTGTCCAGTGTAGTCAGTGCAGAGCTGTCAAACAAGGCAGAAGCAATAAAGTGAATGCCAGTATGCCTCGTCGCCATCAAAGGGAGCCATATCGGCATGTGACCGAGTACGAACGGGTCAGAATAATCGGTCTCCGAGAAGCTGGTTTGCTATACCTTGACATTTCGGCTCGCACAGAGCACGCTGCTACGACGGCGATGAGTGTAGAAGCAGTGAATAGAAGATATATCGTACGCAGCGAAAAGCGAGAAGTGCACCACGAAACATGAGCACAGCACAGCATGACCGTCATCATGTCTTATGGCCATAACGGACCGTAGAGCTACATAAACAGTGTTGGCTCGACGCTGGAGCACTGCAACAGTTGTGAACTTGTGTGCATCATCGGTTCGTCACCGTCTGCTGCAGGCTACACGCATGCCATTACGTCGGCTTCCATCGTACAGAAACCGCAAGCTCCTCCGACTGCAATGGGCACGTGAACACCTGCTGAGTGGCATACTGTAGTCTTTTCAGATGAGTCCTGCTTCAACGTGTCCTACAGTGTGTAGGCCGCATATGTGTCCGACGGTATCATGGTGAGCGCAGCCTGGAGTGCTGCACTGTTCAGCAGCAAAGCGCACAAACATTAAGTGTGATGGTTTGGGGCACCATTGGTTACAGTAACCAATCTCGCCTCCTACGAATTGAGGGCACTTTGAACAGCAACCGATACCTAATGGTGGTTGTAGAGCTTGGTGTACTCCCCCTGCTTCAGGCATATCCTCAGGTCATATTTCAACAGGACAATGCCCGGCCACATATTGCGAGGAATGTAGAAGCCTTCTTCAAAGAGCATCGGTTACCATTGCTTCCCTGGCCCGCACGTTCGCCTGGCATGTCGCCCATCGAACATTTCTGGAATATGGTAGATCATCACCTGGTGCCTGTTGTCATGGTCCTCCAATAACCAGTGTCACGGAGTTGTGGTCTAATACAAATTGCGTGGAGGGAAATCCTTCACGAGCATATTTAGAACCTATTTCATGAAATGCCACGGCGTAAAGCAGCTCTAATTGCAGCGTACGGAGGTCACACGAAATACTGAATATTAAGTCTCAAAGGCCATGTAGAGACATGCGGTCATGTTAATAAGTTAATCATTTGCTACTTGTCATGTGCCTAACCTGTGGTATTGAATTCATTGGATTCTTGCGATTCCTTCTTGGTGCTGCAATTTTCACGAACAGCAGTGTTTATAACTCAAGTGGTTACACTACTGCAGTGGACACCTTCAGTGTGTTCTCCTTGGAGAAGGTTGCACCAGAACCAAAATCGCCGGCCTCTGTGGTGTGAACTAGCGTGCGTGACCTAATTCAAGAAATCCCAAATTCGAATATGCATTGAGTTACCTAGATAAGGTTTTTCCGGAATTTTCCTTATCAGGAAATATAAATTTCGGCTAACGCTAAGCTCCTCAAGAAGTGGCTCCTATAAATGAAATACCGAGGTAAATTACTTCAGAGGGAGTTAGTTATGAACCGCTGAAATTGTGTGCGGGACACTCCCCCCTCTCCGCCTCTTAACGTCATTTCAACATCTTATGTCCAGCTACGAGATATTTTCAAGAAAACATTTTTCATTGGGTGGTGCTATACAGATTACACTAAAATCACCTTATATCACTTGAGTATCTTACTGCTAAATGGACTCGATTGCATAGTCACTTTCCTGCACCATGTATCACGTTTCTTTCTTTTAAGCATATGTACCTTTGTGATAGTGTGTTTACTGTTCTCTATGTACACATGTGGCGTTGAAGATATACTCCTATCTACCTACTTACGATCCTTTTAACCATTTATATTCATTGAATGAAATTCTGGGACGTGGTGTCGAGTATTCCAGCCACTATTACTTTTCGTAGGAAGGAAACAACGAGCGAGTACACCGGATTTGAACTCATGAATTTCATAAAATAAATTGCAGACACACCTGTGTTTCGCACTCGGTGTCTAGAGGGTTCTTATTCAGTAAAGTAGATAACATGTTTAAAATTTGATTCCTAAAGTATTGTAGAAGCGAACTGCAAAATAGAACTAAAATATAGAGTAGCATTCATCGCTTGGTGCCTTTATATAACTTTTGGTGGTGTTTAAGACCCGTTCTTACAGCATATGGCAACACAGGTTGGGTGGACACTTTTAGTACATGGCGTGTTTTTTCTTTCTTTTGGAGGACCGCACTGTAGATCTGACTTTAGGGTACGCCGATGGTTATTGCCAGTTATAACGACTCATTCCGGTACGAACGGTCCTGGCTGGATTTGTATGACAAATTGACAACTCCATACCTTAACGACCTCGGTAATTTTGACATAACCATGCTTCTCTCCCTTTATGACTGTACTATTCAGCTAAACACCACAACCGGCCTATGTAGACAAAGGCGTAACTTCAATGTGAACAACAAAACGTCATTAAAACGCACAGAGATTTGTGTAATTTGATTCTACAGCGCGCATGAAGTTTCCCGGAAAGAATAAAGGCACAAGCCCTTTTGTGATCCAGGTGCATCCTCATATAAATTGCTCGTTTTTGCCGAGCGGAAGAGCAGTCGAGTGGAGAGGGAAACAAAAAGGAAACCCTGACAGGGAGGTACGCTTTAATTAACTTCTGTGAATGTTCTACAGAGAATTCTGTTACAGATAGCGAGCGAGACTTTTCCCTATTTTGGTGATGACAGTTGCCGGGAACTTATGATGTGTTTATTTCGCCGCAAACTGATAAAATAACGATAAAAGGCAACACCGCAATATTGCTGTTCATACGGCACAATCACACTCCGTTTTACAGCAATGGAAGAGCAGAATAGAAGTGAAAAACCGCTAACTCATCCACAAAACAAAACAAAAAAGCAAAAACCAAACAAATAGTACCTATATCAAATGCATTTATTAAAACCTACTGTAAATGAAACTCTACCCGAAATCTGCAATTTTGAATAAATTCTTACTAATAATGGTTCCGATGAAGGGCTACTTCGAATCAAAAACCAAATATTACTTCTTTACAATTTACCTAGAAGTAATACATGGGCACAAAGTACAGTAAAACCGTGTATAACTAAAATCGTCTCTATCTTTACAGGCCTGGATGAGCGATACGTGAGGTGATATCGGGAGACCCACTTCCCAGCCAATTTGTAGGGGATAGTCACATGTTTTACAAGATTTTACATTTTTGCGCTGAAATAAACATGCGTTCACTTATATGGTTACCTTCTGTTCGATTGTGCCTAAGTATGTTACCGAAAGCTAAGCATAGTTGTTTATGGTAAACCCTGCTTCGTACCTTTTCAGTGAGAATACATCACTGTGAATTCAGTGAATACTAAACTGCTATGTTTAATAATACAATAGCATATTAGCTATTTTATTATTTTCCTTGACAAAACAGCACTGGGTAATTCGCACTCAGGAAAACCAGTGTTATTTTCAAATGCCTTTGTGCCTAAATGTAGAATTAAGTTACTCGGCTTTTCTACTTAAAGTAATTCTTGTCCATATGCCTCATAAATTAGGCTGGAATATACTTAAGATGCAGAACGTTATCTCATACGTGAACTGTGACGGGCACTTCAGCACTCCCCTATCAATTATCCCTGAATAAGCACTAACTTCAAAACGTTGAATATCAAAATCCATTCCCGGGTAACAGCATAATTTTTAAAATTTTAACTGAATATAGAGCTACAACATTTTTATTTCTTTATGTTAAATATGTTATTGTAAAAGTTTGCACTGATTTTGCAGCAGTGTGTGTTTTAAGGGGCTCGAATGCTACCTACCTCTTTTATAACTAATTGCAGATTTTACATACAGTTTATCTAGCAAAACATTTTCTTAATTTTCGTCGTCACTAAGCAGCCAGCCACTGTAGTGTAGGTGGTAACGTTTCTGCCCCTATCTCGAATCTCCGTCAAGTTGGGTTATCTGGATAAGGTATGTTCCGGGGTTTTTCCTTATACTAAAAGATTGGTCTGTAAACATAGAAAGGGCCTTCGTATAACCGAAGCGGATGAGAAAGATTTAATCATCAGATGATAAAAAACAAACAAAAACACCTGACACTTCAAATCCGACGGATAAGTAGCCACATTCCTTAGCATTGTGTGCAGCTAATTCTCGACTCCTGCCCCACGTTTCAAGAAACAATGTACCGTTTATAACAATCAATAACTGCTTGCGCATGGATGCAATTCGGAGGCCCTATGTTGTTTCATTGTTGGTGTTTGTTAGAGTGGTTTATTTGTGTTTAATTACATCAGCGAAATGAAAGCGCGCTGTAATAAGCTTTGGAAAGAAACTACGAGCCATCAAAGCGGTGAAAATAGACGACTACTATGAAATATTGCAGCAAATTTTGGCAACGTATCCACGGCATTAAACAGAATAAAGACCCTTTATGAAATAGTCTTTCTAAATACCACTAAAATAGTAGCTTTTTAATGAAACTAATTGCATGTATTTGAAATATAATTTTTTCTTATTATTTCCTATTATAAATTATAAATAAATAGGCGTCAAAAACGGCGATACCCTCCTTAGTTGGTTAAGTAAGACTCTATTCTATTGTATTTCAGTCAAACATTCTATATTGAAATTTCGCCGGTATCGGTTAAGCGGTGCGGAACATTGCAAGGTGTGACACTTGCGTAGAATGATTATTATCTCTGAGGAGAGTGTTTCCGCGAATCCTTGGACTACAGTCATATCGTGCTGCTCAAAAGATTATTATGGCTCTATCTTTGTCAATACAAACATCTCAGAAAACACATTGTTCTCAAAAACAAAAAATAAGATGGGTACTCATACCCTTCTCGGGCGTGAGCTAAGCACCAATCAGCGAATCACTTCAGCCAACGTAATGCGCAGGAATCACAAATGACGGATAGATATTACGTCCACGATGAGTAATCAGTAGTTAACTGAGAGTATTCTATTAAAAATAAAGTCAGGGTAACATTTTGAGTAGCAAGACAATACCTGTTTTTGAGGTGCTATGCTCATTATAAAAACATTTACTACTTGAAAAGTACAGTACTCCAGTACTCCTGAAAGCTCCATTGCATGTGTAAGGGCTTACCAATGGGGTGGGGAAGTAAATCTGTCCTCTGTGAAGCACGAGGCATTATAGCAAAGGTTATTAAAGTGAAGAATCGCAGAGTAGTAAACCCACTTCTTTACCTTTAGCAGTAATACAGAAGGAGCTGCGCATTACACAGTAGTATTTGTTTCATTGGTTCAAGTTTTCCGGCGCCACGTAAGGTTCCTCATGTCTTTGCACATACCTGGAAGACATTGATAACGGCCAAGTGAACGAAATGTCACCATCAATGATTTTGACTAAGGTGTGATAAGTAGAACTTATTCAGGAGTTCTGTGCTGTTAAACAATAACTGCTATATGGCCAAAGCTATTATCAGCAATAAAGAAAAAATTCTATGATCTACTGAGTCATATTGAAAGGTGCTGCACAAGCTGAATCTTCGATGGAGGAGTTGCAGAAATGAACACAAGCTTCTCCACTAGGGGCCAGATGTCGTACTTTGGCGTTCTCGGAACGAGGGGTGCTGGCTCCGTAGCTCACTTGGTGAGCACCTGCCTGCCGTGCTAGGGGTCCCGGGTTCGGGTGGGGATTTTTCTCCAACCAAGATGATTCCCCATCTTTCTCATAGTCTGGAAGTATGAATGAAAGTGTGAATGTGAGCCTGATCTAATGATACAAACCAACGATTACGAGTTAACGTATCGATGTTTCAAAGGAGAACGGCCGTGATATGACCATTTCAGTTAAAGGCGGGGGGGGAACTCTCCAATTTATCTAAGTGGGACTTGGTTAGAGAATAGCCTCACTGTTAGAAAATGTTGGCAGTGTTTGTGTTGATGGAACTAAAAGGCTGGCGCTCTAGTAGGGGATTACCATAGACAAATGAACTAGTGTAATGGGGAATTGACTAGTGATGGGAAGTGGCCCATACATAAACTAATGCACCCCCTACCACAGAATTCTGTTCTGATAGTGTTCCGTATATAATGTACAAGTGTATAAAATACCTTCTAAGTTTACAGCGAAGTTTGATAAGCAACTCTTGCAGGCAAAAGGAAACATACCTCAATTAAATAAGAAAGGAAGAATTGCATGATCGTATATGGTCTGATAAGCCACGAGATAAAATTAGCAAGATAGATGAAGTTCTTAACTGCCCCACGTGTCTAACATCGGTGCTAAAGATGACAAAAATGATATTTTACATACTGGAGCACAATATTTCAGCCGATATGCCACTGTAATGGCTTAAAGAATTAGTCGCACAAAGACTCGAAGTCCTAACTTAGAAGGATTGTGAGGTTTACTATACGCATGTGGAGAAAGGAAAACAGGAGTATTGGATTCACGATGGGATTGTGTCAGATGTGATTGACACAAAGCAATTGGAAAACTTAGTGACGTAAATAAAACGAAATCCAGTAACAAAGTATACAGTGAACCGACATCGAACTTGCACAGCATCTGTAAAGTAATGGTAACAGTAATGTAAGGCTAACGTTATACATTTTGCTTTATTTCGTACTTATCTGTATTAAGCAGAGGAAGCATTGTATTTCCATCCAAAATGTTATATATGAAGATTAATGGATACCTTGAGATCCCCAAAATAAATACAAATAATTTAGAAAAAAGTCCGTTTTGTGTAAATGACAGGGAAGAGAAATCAGCATAACTCAAAAATGGTTCTAACGGTTTTGATTAAAATTACATATGTTTAATATATTTGATGGAAAATAGATGAATGAACTGCGAAGACCTCTTTATTCTGAATGAACTTTTCACTATTATGTTCTTAATTTTAAACCACAGAAGATATGCAAATATTTAATACACAAGAAGCAAATGTCATTAAAATGGCCAGCTTATGTGACAATTGTTGGTTGCGTTTATCATTTTGAAGATATGACTTGTTACTGGGTTCAATGTTATAATACTTTTACTACATTTTGCACATTCTAAGTGGCTGCGCCGTGGCTGAGTGATTAGACCGCTTGACTCTCACCAAGGTTTCGATCCCAGACGACCGCAAAGTAGGATTTATGGACAACACGGCGCTGGGCAGGATTTTCTCCGGTAACTCTTTTCCCCCCGTCATCTCATTCTACCGTTGCTCTATCATCATCTCATGCATCAGTGTCACGGTGCCATATGTGGTAAAAGCAGGTGTTAAACGCTGCACATTTGAAATGCCAAGTCACCCTGTTGGTAACTGAATTTTCTTACATGGTCATGCAAAGACAGATACTAAAAGGGTATAGCGACCAGCATTTCAAGACGTGATAGGCGGCTAAGTGTTCCGTATCCGTCTTGAGCGCACAACAAATGTACAAATGAACAAACAAATTCAAATGATTGTGTATATTAAGATCTAGGTTCAAAATACGTAGTTGTAAAAATAGGATGTAGGTGATTGGTCTATAGTACTGTGCCCTATATGGCGCTAGGCGTAACAATGCATTCAGGTCCTCTCCTAGCCATTCTTCTGAGGCAACCACAGTAAAATAAAAAGAAACTGTTTCTAGTAGCGTTCGTCTTTGATATTTCATTCAAATGTTTGTAGAAAACAGCTTCCTGGAATAAAATTAGCCTTCTGAAAGTTTTCTTTCATGTATGTATCTATCTTATCAGGGCATAGGTGTGCGTGTTTCTGTTTGTTCTATAAAGTTGTTAACGACAACGCCCGAACCACTGCTATGAAACTTGGCATACATCATTGATTTGGTTTGGTATACATTACATGCCATAGTATGATATTATAACTCTTTTTGACATGAGAGGTGAGCTAAACGGATACCAAGTGAATAGATCTAAGACATGTATTAAACAGTACGGTTAAAACAACGTTCGAAGATAATTTTTAAAGGAACTCTGTTCTGTAATGGAACTCGTAATGAAGGATTTATGCAGATGTGGTTCTAGTGTGGCTAAAGTATGAAGAATCCTATTTTGTATTAGAGTATATCTAGATCATTGTCAGTACCGGTTAAAATAAAAACAAGCTTAACTCCGAATACAAATAAAGATTCGTTTTATGCTTTAACTTAGAACCTGGAATTGAACCGTACGCAATTTCTAAAGCTCATTAAAGGATAAATGGAGTTTAATAAAACAAAGACGTTATAAAGACTGCTACTGAAAAAATTGATGCAATATCTGTAATATGTTATATTTAAATGTATAAAAAGAGAGGAGTAAACCATGTTATCCATGTAAAAATGTACAAACTCTGATTTTGCTGCTACACGAATAAAATATTCAGTCATATGAACTCATTTCAGAATAGGTATAAGATGTACCTAATGAGTAATCATTTATGTTAAAGTATTTCGTTTTAATAAGTTTTCCAAAAGTGTGATTTGAGGTCTTGATGGCGCTGTTTTCGAAGACTTCATGTCTTTTATATTGTAGAAGGCCATGAGTTAGTTTCCCCATTTTTTTCGCAGGTTAGTCAACGGCTGAAGTAAAATACTATTGTGGATTAATATTGGTGCTGATAGTTATGGATAAGTTTCAGCCATTTAGAAGGTACTAAAAGCTAGTGTTTTACTTGATTAAACGCAAAATTAAACCAGAATAATGATGCAAGAAAACAGCAACTAAGGCAATACGATGCAGTGAAGTGCATAAGTTGTAACATTGAGTATGGGAAATGATGTTCAGTTGTTAGTTTGACAAAACATAGAGATTCTTGACACGGATCCTTGGTACCACTAGATGTTAGAGCTCAAGACTAGGTGTGTGAGTAATATGTTAAGTATGAAGAATAAACAAGTGAAAGACATATCTGTGCTGCTAAGGAGAATGAATAAGAAGGAAATATGACATTGGTGTAGTAATAAAAACTCCCCATGTGAACTTGTAGGATCCAAAACTAACAAAACGATAAAAGTTAATTATATAATTACATTCCAAAATAAGTATCGCAACATTAATTTAAGGTAATTTTAATGTTTATGCAGTTATTTATAATTTAAAATTTGAAATAGGATAACAGTTAAAATGAAATTAATTTACTTATTACTACAATGAATTTAACACCAATGATCAAATTCCTGTACAAGAATTCTTCATACAGAATAAAATATCCAGCAGCTGCAGTAACGAACCCTGAGATTTAAGAGCACCAAATATATTTTTGATACCGAGCAGCTGCCAGTGTTCGAATTTTGACAAAGAGCACCAATTATTATTGTTATCACATTTTATCTATATACTAACCGGTTAACGTAGCGCTAACGTCACACTGTTGTACACAGTAGGAGCAAATGATCCACCAAATCGAAAGTTGAACTGCCAAGTGACAACACACAAACGGATCTCGCTTTATCAACTGCCCATTTAGGTTCACTGTCCCTCAGACGCGAGTCAGCTCGTTATGTAGGGTCCGAACGGCCCAAAATTAATCCTCTAGAACAGAAAGACGCCTCACAGTGTCCCTTGTTCCATTCGTACTGATGGTCAGTTAGGAGGTCGTTATCAATAAAAACCTCGCCGGAACATCTGCAGGCTATTTAGCTTCCCTACCACGTGACACTATCAACCACAACAAGAATGGTAAACAGTTATCCACCCAAACTTCACACATTATATATTCTTAGCTTTATCGGTATTTTAATATTTATTATGATTACTTTTATAATAATTATCTGTATGAATGTCAAGAATGGTTTTGAGATTACGATAGATTCACGAGCGACGAAGGGAATTTAATTTATCTAGGGGAGTTCAAAACCACGAGTTGCTTTTTAAAGACACTTTCTCGAATAAAAAATATTAAAAACAATAAAACAATTTATGTGATTTACTACATCACATAGGCCTACCTTACCACATACACGAAACTTAACCTCACAAGTCACGGCATACAAGATTAATAGTTCTCACAGTCCGCGCACAAGTTAACACTGGAGAAAGTAGAATGTGTTGTTATCGTGTCTGAGCGTGTGATAACAAAATAGTTATCCCTGTTGTGTATGATTTCATGAATCTGATTGGTCGACTTTAACATGGTCAATATAGGATGACGTCATATGAGGGAAATAGTCGCCATAATTATCATCAAAATATGTGTTCAAAATATTTTAACTAAGCAAGTCTATCATCATAAATAACAAATCCGAACAAAGGCATTAGGCTTCAGTATTCGAACATAGGCTTCCCGCGTGTGAGATAAATGGATTACTTCTATCACAACAAGCGACTAACTTTATTTCTGAGTAGTGCCCTTCGATTTCCGCCGCAGGATCTCCTGGACTCGTCATTTTAGAAAGTATTAATACAAAAGTTAAATTTGTATATTTTAAAATAAAAATATAAACCTAGTCAATAACATGACAGAAAAATTATGCACACTAACAACTATTTGAAATATCTGCCTGAACATGTCATGTATTATGTTCCGAATCGTCGATATTTCATTAACTTACCTGTTTGGAAGCCAGCGAATACTTAGAGAATGCTCATAAATTACTGAATACAATAAATATTTATCTTGTTGATGGTTAAATTTAGGTAAAAGAAAAAAAAACAGGCTGGCCCCGTTGCTCAGTCGGTAGAGCAACTGTCTGCCGTGCTAGGGGTCCTGGGTTCGATTCCCGGCGGTGGTGGTGGGGACTTTTCTCCGACCAAGATAATTCCCCATCTTCCCCAGAGTCTGGAAGTATGAATGGGAGTGTGAATGTGTGAATGTGTGAGTGATATAATGATTAAAAACCAAAGATAACGTATGTTCCAAAGGAGAACGGCCGCCGATATTACCATAGAAGTTAAAGGCAGGGTATAAATGGAACAAGGAAAAAAAAAACATTTTCTCACGTTTTCTGAAAATGTTTCACAATTACTTGAAGGAATGCATATTTATTAAGCCAATCAGCTTAATCAAAGTTATGTTTGTAGTTCTGACATTGTAAGGAAGCAGCTAATTTGTTATGTGTTAAACATAATAAAGAGTATTTCTGGTTAGCTTAGTCAAATATTCTTCAGCTGCTTGTGATTAGAAAATGCTGCAGCGTTTCTCGAATAAGCATTTTTATGTTTGTGCATTCAACGTTAAAACAATATCCAAATAGTATAGAACTTACTCATTCATTGCTTCATATACTCCCTCAGAGGAAGCCAGCCTAATGATTCACTAAGTACTTTGCAATAATCATGTGATAAGGAAAACGAAATCAATGAGCAGTAGAGAAAAAGGAAAGAATGAATAATGATCCCAAATAGGCATAATTTAGTCATTTCATAAATGTTTTAAACTACTGTTGTCGGACATGTAGCTATTTTCTGGAAACAGTTCGAGGGGATATTTGTTTCAGAGATATGTTGATTGGACGTTTAAAACATTGGAATGTGTAGTTCTCTACACTGTCATTGTATACTATCGTCTTCAGCGTATTTTGAGATTTCAGGTATTTAGTAAGCTTTTCAGATGTTTCAGCATTGCCATATAACTTCTAATTGCATGTTTTTGGAATAGAATTCATGATTTCCCTGTCTTGTTTTGCTTGCTTTAGTCAGCTGCTTCGCATGTTTCTACATTTCGTATTTAACTGGGGCATTTTGCCCAAAAGTGTATTGTTTATGTTGCAACTTAATCCTTGCAGTTTTTGTACTACTTATTTATGCATCACCAGAGAACGTCGTTGTCGCTGTTTTTGTAATCTGTCCTATATTTATGACCAAAGAAAAGCATAATAGATTAATCCTAGGTAATTTCTGTTATCTCCAAACCTCTTTTTTTCGAGAAGTTGAACTAAGAAGTATACATCTTCAAAGCTACTACAAGAATGATTAGGCAATGGGCAAAATGATAATTCATTAGGCAGTAGACAATCTGTTATCAAACAGGCAAAGAGAGGATTTTCAAAGGTGTAGATTAAGTTTCTTGGAAACCGTGAATAGCATCTAAGCTCAAAAATAACTAAATGTTGGCTCCCACATGTGTCAAAACCCTAGGCCCAAGTAAAGCATTTGTGGAAAAATTCCGCAAGCTTATGTGAGTAACTATACACAAGATACATCAAAAACTAATGTCCTATTAAAGTTCTCAGGATCTCCCAAGGAGGATGAATCACGAAAATGTGCAAGAACATTTCATTCCCTTCACATTACGTTTTATGCGAGAACTTTTCTTAGCTTTAAATACCAAAAATGATCCCAACGATATTGATTAGAACAATATATGTTTAAGATATTTAAATGGCTAGTAAAATGTGTATATTCAATATTTTGCAAAAACCCGTGAAGTATTGTGCAATTTAATGTAAGTGATAAACTATAAGAAGTACATAAACCTTGCCACAAAAACAATGTAGCTATCAAATTTTTTGTGTTGTTAATCGTTGTTCATTTCATTACGAGGTCTATTCGAAAGTCCGAAGACTCCGGGAGCAATGGAGAACTCCGGGGCTCTTTCCTTGGGGTAATAGCTCGAGTCTAAAAAGCCCCCCCCCCATCGACAATGACAAGAAGGGTGGAAGTGGATACGCCACTTACGCGCGTCAACCCCGCAGGGAAGACTACCGCAAAACCTCGGTGGGGTCACCTAGTGAATTAGCAAACCTTCTACTAGCTCTGCAGTCTAGTACCCGGGACTTCTTAGGCAACCCCCTGCTCTCTCGGGCGGCCGAAGTCTGACCGGAGTTCCCGATCTCCCGCGGGTGTCTGCAACACACTGCCCCTCGAGTCCAACCCAATCCGAACATCTTCCATTCGGAAGGGGCTCGAATGTTCGGCCCAAGGTTCCTCTGGTGAAGTCAGAGGTACCACGAGTGCTATGGGTCCGCAGCGCTCGCACCACGGTAGCTGAGGGGGACGGATCCCCTCCCCTACAAGGGTTTTTAATCATTGTGGGATACTGTGTATGGTTGAGGAATACTTGGGAACATATCAAATTCTGGAATCTTACTATTTAATGCTTATTTCCTGGGCTATGGCTTGTTGGAACATTCTAAACTGCTTAATTCTTCTGACACATGAGAATAGCATTATGCGAGATTTCCATGACTTTAGCTCATGATGTATATTTCCTGTTTCCTCATGTCGATCATGTGCAGATGGTCAGGTGTGGACTTTGCTGACTATGTAACCTGAGAGAGTTGGATGCTGAAACAGATCCTCTCTCAGCCAAAATATCCTAAGGATCCTGGGAACGCTGACGTTTTCTGGGAAACGTTGGCATAGCTTCTTTGGGGTGCGATTGTTGACTTGATACTAGGACGCCATGTTGAAAGCAACAGTATTTATAGACTGCATATTTGGCAATAGTGGGCCACGATGTTTGCGTTCTTCCGGAGGTCACGTTGATTTTAGAATCAGGGTCGTCTAGTGATGGCTACTCTACACGTATCCTCTATCGACACGCATGTCGAGTCTTTGATATAATAATGTAACTGTAATTACTATTTCACCCCCAAGTCTCTACAAGACTTCGGGAGTGCCTGGTACTAGAACTCATTAATTAGGATATAGTAAGTTATCATATTATAGAACTCGGTGTTGTCACTACTAATCTCTAATCTTTATCCTAATTTGCTCTACCACTTAGTTCTACCATCTGGTTCCCTTATCCTTCAGGGGAAGAAGGTTATATTAACTCCTACAAATATAGTATAGAATTGATTTTTGGTTGCGTTCCTAGCTACTATACAGAGTGCAAACCATTTAGTTACCTCTCTCTCTCTCTCTCTCTCTCTCTCTCTCTCTCTCTCTCTCTCTCTCTCTCTCTCTCTCTCTCTCTCTCTCTCTCTCTCTCTGTGTGTGTGTAAAAATATTCCGTGTGATTTTAAATTTTAGACACTGTTTCGAAGTTTCCATTAGTTTGTTACTCGTGATAACGCTAACTGAAATTTCTGAGCCAGAATATTTTAAATGGCTTTTTAAACAAGCAGAAGATGTAACCACCGAACACTTCGATACCGAGATTTCACCGAAAATACGCGTTTTGGGGTTTCGTGGCTAAGTATGTGCCGGTGCCTATATGAAAATGCAGAGCTCAAAAAGGAACATTTGGTAAAATATCGAGCTAGCTGTTTTAATTCTCCATTTTCCACCACGCGCGATAAAGATTTTCAAGAAAATTCCCCCATTCCAAATTACCTCTTACATGAAAAACTGTTGGAAAATGTTCATCATTTGAGAAATAGTTCTAATTGTGATTAAAATAGCATATTTTTAAGATAATTTCATGAATAATACAATTCACTTCTTGAATTTCCTGGAAGTAGTCGCTGACTTCTCTTTCATTCCAATCACATTTTATACGAAAGCGCAAACGTTTAAAATATGACACAACCCTAGTTCTCAAAAATGTAGATATCGTTAAAATAGACACTTTATCTCAAATGCATTTATTTATGTATCTTATCTTATTTATTTTATTTAAGTTATTTAATTTATTTATTGTGGAGTTAATAATTTTAAATAATATTCTCTATTGTTTTAAACTTCCCAACATTTACACTTTTCTCAAACGGGAAATGGTTATGGCTTCCACTTCCCTCCTGGTCACACAAAAAGAATGGATTTTCAAGATCATGGTCATGACGAACTGAGCAGCTGTTAATCATCTGACAATCGCTTAAGCCTAGCGTAACCGACACGCACACTTACATAACCACTATCACCCATATACTGGTACATTATAGACTATCGAACTGACATGTTAAGTTCATAATTTTTTGACCCTCAATCGCTTACTGTTGGTATACAAATAATTCTAAGAAACGTTTACTTTTCTATCTACATTTTAGTCGAGATAAGCATTTCAGGAAATAGCTTCATCGACATTCCATTATAGATATCAAGAGAATATACTCAACTGTTTTAGAACTGAGCTGTATACTGGCCTTACAATTCCACATTCTTTTCAACCAATCGCAAGTGAGAAAAAAAAACGAATATCAACAGGAGCTTAAAGACATGAGAAAGCTATTACCAATATGAACAATAGATAGCTAATATTTTCCAAATAGTTTGTAATACAAGTTCATGCCATGAGAAACCGAACAGGTTAAGAGCTGGTCCAAGACTTAGTTGTTCTTAAACATCTGACTATCGCAAATTACTTGAAATAAGGAGTGTGTTTAAAGTCATTTTCATGTGAAGTGTGTGTAGTATGGGTTCATCTACTGCTTTATATTTAACACGTACCTGATATTCCTAGAAAATCATGTAAATATCCTTAATGTATTTTTCTTATGAAAGCTTCTAGAGCTATTTTTAAGAGGATCAAAGATTTCGCAAAATATTCAGACAAAGGGTAGTATGATATGGGGAATTATCTGAAAAATCTTCATGTCGCATTTTTGGAAGGTTCGAACTCAACTACCACTACATGTGCGTTTGTGTTTAGAAATGTGTTTACAGTGTATGTTTACAAATACAGAGAGACAGAGATAAACATGGAACGTTTTCTAAATATACCTTAATTTCATTCAGAGGGCCTCAAAACATGTTTTCTGGTAAAATATCGATGTTGATTATTTGAGTGGAGTGTAATACTTCCCCTTATTATAAGCAATAGAAAATAAATATTAGTTCTATATTATTTCATCCTCTATATCTCTGTCTCTATTTAAAATACACTTGTCAACCGGCTTAGTATGTATGCATGTATGTACTTCTCTATAAAATGCATATATTCTTACAATTTGCTTGCACATTTCTTCTGAATTGCTTTTTCACCTCTTAAATATATTGATCATGTTAATTCAATTCGTCTTCCTCCACAGTTTCAAAATGGGACATATAGTCAATTGCACGTCTTATAGAAAAGTTCTGATTATTGCAAATAAACATTAAAATATATCACAGTGTTTCCCAACCCATGGTATCTTGTCTTGGGATTTACATCTCTTGTTTCCTACAAGAGGCACATTTAGTTTCCCTGTGGAAGAAATATGTTTAAGTTTCATATAATTCACCACAGAGTGCGTTATTTTGGACAAAACAATAGCTGAACGCGATGGTGAAAATATCAATATATCGCAGTGCGTCACCAGTCTCTTAAATAATAGTGCATGTGTCAGGTGACGATCACTGGGAGTGAAATTTCTCTATTACAGAGTTGGATATACTGAAATACAGACTGGATTACGTAGCAAATCCTGCGTGACCGAAGTTAGAACAATGAGGCAGTTTCTAGAATCGTAAATGTCCGGTGCCAATAGAAGGGAAGAGCATCACACTTTAAAATCACATGTGTATGTACTAAACACATTAGCCATGCTTCGGTAGTTCTTTCCCAATCAGTGATCATGGATTATCCTTTGTAATTTGTTCTTCACTTTCGGTTAAATAGCACAATAGCGAAATGTCTTGATTTATATTCGTTTCTAGAGCCTATTCATGTAACTTGCAATTTATTGTTTTAAAAATGATTTCTGAAATTATACTTAAGGTTGCTGAACAATTTTTCTTAAGTGAGCGCCATTACCCTACTCTCCCCTACCAAAGAGAAAGAAGAGAGAATAAAAATCCCTTTGTGTCAAGCGACAAAATGGGTGGCTGCAGTGATAATTTACACTTTCATATAATAATCAACTGCCTAACCTTTCATATTAGACACACAGCTCCCAAGTTCTCCATTTGTGTTTCTTCACTTACTGTACGCCAAGTACAGTACGCTCTTCTAGTAAACAAAATGACAAGAGAATGCAGCGCTCTGTCATGAAGATACGCCTCAACGCTTCGCTATGTGGTAGTTCTTCATCTACAACGATTTCCTGTTCTCATTATCTGCTTTAAAGCAAACTTGTGTGCTTTCGGGGTGTGAAGTTGCGCCGAATAGAATCAATTTATAGTAATTCTTAGTTTAAAATTAAAGGATATTAGGGGTTATTTTTGGAAAAAATCGGTCAAAATGTGCTAAAAATTGTTTTACTCCAAATGGTTGGATGTTTGCGAGTTCAAAAGTACTCAAAAATTACAGTTTCAGTTCGCTACTATAGCTATAGACATACCTGTATTGTTTGTCTCTTTAAACACTACCAGCCCCTGCTTGTATCAAGAAATTAGGGCTTTGTGTCATTTCTCTTTGAATCCCAATAGAATACGCTTCAATTGCATGATTGGATGTTTTTCTGCCATCTATAACGTATTTTGGCAATGTAAATATGTAATGGATTCATAAAAAATGAAGTTGAATTTATTGTGCATATACTTTCAGGTAGGTTTGATATATTCCTTATGACATTAAAGGGAAAAAATAGGTACGCTTTATACATTGAATGTTAACGCAGACCTAAAAGTATTTTGCACATTTTGTGCCTTTACTTGCATTTTCATCATTTGACTTGTTTAACGTCCTCTAACGCAGGGGCCGCGTCATGGCTGCAATGTTTAAAATGATAATTAGCAAACTATTAGAACATATTGAACAAGCTATACACAATCAACTTTTAAAACATTAGAAATTAGCTATTAAATATAAACAAATTTAATTTACTCTTAAAAACAGGCATTCTAAATATTTTGTGACGTTCTGGTATTGTTTCTTCATGGTATTACTTCTTCAGGCTTCGTGCACTTATTTGCTGAATAAGAAGCCATGCATCAAACAAGATATATTTATTCACTGTCATAATCAAATAGTGGTTTTTGAAATTATAATTCTGGAATTTAAAGAATTAAAATTTTCAGATGATATTGTAAAATCAGGTAAATATTCTGCTAGGAATCACGATTTCTGAGCATTGAAAACCTGTCCGTTTATCATAACAAATTTTTCTCATCTTGCAACAAAGCTAGCTTTTACTGACTGAAATTAATTTTTTAATGGCTGCACATCAATTGGGCCTGTGTGTCTCACAGCCACAAGCCCCGCAAATATAGGAACTAAGCCCTCAAAGGTTTGCGGCCTCTCCGATCAATGAAGCGTTGCTAAAACGTTAGCATTAAGCCTACACGCAGAATTTCGGGCGAAATGGCTAGTGTGCCGTCATGCATAAACCACATCTTTAGCCTTTGCCAACATGCTAGTGCATCAGCCACAGAGTACTAATAATCCAACAAACCTCCGTGATACACTAAAGGTTTCATTAATTACAGGCCTTACGTTGACTGAGACACAATGGTTATAAGTTTGCCACGTCAATCGGAATCGCGTCTCGCCGGTAAACAAACCCTTCGCTCTTCATATTTTTATACGTACCATTGGTAGAACTTCAATCTGGCAGGATGATCCTGTAGCCTTAGGGCCTGCATGCGCTGGGCATATGGGATGTCAGCTGTCATTATTTCATACAATACATGGAGTTATATGGTAGATGGATGCCTTATAATGAACAATTGAAAGGCGTCTGCCTATGACCATGTATTTGTTTCATTTTCTGTTTTAAGACACTTTAAATGAACGGAGTACATACCTGGATGAAAGAAATGGGCAAAATACGTATTCAAATGAAACAACTCACAATTCTATGAGTTAACGTTTATCTCCTTAATTTAAAGGGCCAGTTCGAATCGACCATCAAAGTATGAGGCAGATACGGTATCTCCACAACATGGAGATATATTGCGGATTTACTTCCTGTTTTGATTCAATCTATCACCTTCGAAAATATCAGGTACTTTTATTTAGACACACTATATACATTTTCATTGCATTACGTACGATAAAGAGAATAAAATAAATCAATTCCAGAAACGGAAATGAAAGGCACATGAGAAGTTGTATTCCTTTGATCAGCCACAAACCCCAGTAATATTTGAGATGAGCGCAGGGTTTCCTGCGTGGGAGGTGAGCTGTCATCACTTCATTAGGACTACGCCCTTTCCTTGTCCTAGAGTCAAATATTAACCTGCAAGAAGATTTCAGCAAGTGGGTGTCACATGAAGAACGTCAAATACATTTGTGTGTTTAAAATCAGTTGTCGTAGTATGTATACCATATAGGGCAACTTAAGCTTTAACTTCTAACAGGTATTAATTTATATACTTACCTTTTTTCACCTTGGACAGCTTTTCTTTTACAAGTGATTTGACTACATATTCGCATAAACCAGATTATCCAGAATATAATTTTTGGGAGGAATTCCCTAAAGTTTAATTGTTCTTTTAAGGTTCGTTTGGTAATTATATGTTTTTGTTTTAGTTGGGTACATAAAATGAAAAAGTTCATTGCATCCATTAAAAGTCCATATTCTCGTCCATATATTATAATACAAATATTAAGTTAATTTATATTTAGAAGTTAAACTATGTCCAGGAACAGTTCCAAATAAAAGTATTGATCTAATTGCATTCAGAGTATGTAAATAAAACACAACTGCTCGCATATATGCAGGGATATACTACAATAATTGTAATGTATCCCTCCATCTCACATTTATCATTTGTATGTTATTAATGAACCAATGCAGAGAAAAAGCAATATAACTTAAATCGTTATAGTCAAATGGAACTAGAGAAAAGATAGGTTTCCAAAGAAGTTTTAAAAGTAATTTATATTAAAATGAATATTACTTTAAATAAGAACTCTAGAGTTTCTTAGTAGTGCCATTTCCTCTGTTCTGTGCTACTTGTTATACAAATGTACTCGAAAATAATACATTCTAAATGAAGAGAAACTGACAATGTTATTGCGGAAAATGCAATACGTACATTAATATGTACCTACTTTCTTAGTGAAAAGAAATGTTTGAAAGCTATTGATCTTAAAATAAATGTTGCTTAGATAACTTAAAGAAGCCCTAGATTTTCTCTGCAGTACCATTTTTGGTCTCCTAAGGAAAAGACAGCGTAGTGGAAAGCGTGCCCCTCAATGTTGCTGCGAAGTTGTTGCACAATGAGGGCTATTTTATCTTTGGTGTTTAAATATCAAGTTCACTCTCACGTTTATGTCTATACGCGTGCTTAATATTCCAGGAAAGAAACAACAAGAAAATAATTTAACATAAACTGTTATGCCCTATATATAACAATAAATAGGTCATGTACAGACATCGGATCCCGTACACCTTAGCAATCAATGTACGTGCACAGGTACTATACAAGATCAACCGAGACGTTAACAAACGTCTGTGTCAACATATATACCGAAGCCCTGTGTGTGTACAGTCTAATACGGATACAAAGTGCCATCCTTCTACGTTACAATATGCCATCCTTCTCATTGCTTTCGATGCGGGTATTACATTGAACAACTATGTTCATTCCTGAATTATCGAATGTGAATTTTCTGCGCCTCTCACTGAAACAAAAATATTGGAAGAAAGTTCGTTCAATGTCACATGACGTTATTGGTGCATATTGTCGCGCCTGGCGGCAACGCGCACAAAAAAGATTCGGCGCGGAGATATAAGGGACGGATAATGTAGCACGGAGATAAAGAGCTTGCTGAAACAGATAAAGATAGCCCGGAGATAAAAGGCTTGCGGAAACAAATAAAGTTAGACAAATGAAAAAGTCTAGTGACATCTTGTTTGATAGAGAACATTCTACAACCTGCTTGGGCAGCAGTAGTTATAATGGAACCAAAGCTACGCGTTGCGAACCGGACTATCCCTGCGTGTTGTCCTCGGGACTGACGTCAGCAGTTATATACTGCGAGACTCGTAAACTTCATATCCCTTTAAAGGTGTGCGGGCTCCGATGTCTGGTCATGTATTATACAAGTTGACTGAACAAAGAGTAAATATTTGTATGGTATTTCATAAATAGGAAATAACGGAAATAAAATTAAAATCTACTCGTTAAAACTGCGAGGACACATCCAATTTAATATTATTAAAGGACAATTTTACAGATGGAAAGAAAACATTTCAATGATTATTCACGGCATGACGTCACTGACAAAAACTTTTAATGCCATACTTACGTACCTTCAGGTTTTGCTGAAAAGTAGTAACATATGGCTACATGAACAATGAAGAGCATTTCAAAGGGTGTTCCCAGAAAATTTAGAATATACATTTTATTTATCATGAAGTTTTCTCAAACATATGGTAATTTAATCTTCGTTAGAGCTATTTTTCAGACAGTAAACGTTTCAAACGTTTTTCTATATAAAGGTTAATTTGTAATTGAAGCTCCTTTTGAGAACCTTCATATCATAACGTTCACTGGGAAGACGGTGAACTTGAATACTAATTTGGGTATTCAACCAACATTTCGGTTTTGACTTTTAATGTTCAGCTCTCTCTCTCTCTCTCTCTCTCTCTCTCTCTCTCTCTCTCTCTCTCTCTCTCTCTCTCTCTCTCTCTCTCTCTCACACACATACACACACAAACACACACACAAACACACACACACACACACACACACACACACACTTAAAGACACCATTTGCTAAAATGCTACCTTTGTAATTCAGGAAACCTGAAAACTTGCAGGTACCTCAAAATTAAATTTTTGGGTGAGATATAACAATTTCTCTATACTATAGGTAGTAGAGAAAGTAAAAATGTCTTAATTTGGGTCTATTTGTATTATTCCGTAGTCTGAAGGGTAAATACACCTTAACTTTACAGATTCAAATAACACCGTAAAATTGCTCTGTGTTGTACACAGAGGAGAATAGAAACTTCTATCTGTCTGAAACTAAAAAAAAATCCTGTTGTAAACATATGGAATGGAACACGGAGACAGAGTTACAATAACGGAAACCCTCTGAGGCTGGTGATCACCGGAGAAAAGTCCATGTGTGCTATAGAGGCTAAACCAACAAAATAGCCTAAAAGTGTTATGCCTAAGTACCTCACATATGTTTATAATCGGCTCGTTCTAGTTATGTTTATTTAAATTTCAATTACACAAAAGAATATTTTTGTAGCCATATTAGTAAATATGCTACTAATAACCGCAAAGAGGATTCTGCCTTACTTCAACGCCGTAACTACGTAAGTTAATGTATAATTCAAGAATGTTAAATCGTGACAGAATGAATAGCTGAGCGAATAAAGTGAAGATACCAAAAACAATGTTTTGAAAAAAATATAAAACAATATACATCAATATAGATTAGTGCACATATGCTTCAGCAAGAACCTTAAACTTATCAATTACTATTAGGATTACTACAGGGGGATTCGGCACTGCGACAGTACTGATTTATTCTGCCTACGCCCCCAAGTGGGGTATCCCCGGGAGGAAGGATGAGGCGAGAGGAGACAGGGGTTGGCCAACTCAAGGAACCACGGCAATGCAAACGGCAGGCTCCCTACATGTTACTTGAAGGAAATCTTCCCCGGTGGGCCAGAACAACGGATATTCCCGACTACTTTAGTTCGGAAGCGGTCCTAACAGCCAGTTCGGAGACCAGCAACCAACCTACAGGGAAGGAATTGGTTTACTCATGGCATATGAAACAGCTAATTTAGGTTCAATGTTACTTAAAATTAATTTTTTATGTATTGTATAGGAAACGAAGTTTGAGATAACAAGTAGAAAGTGTTACCGTAATCTGATAAATGTAACAAAAGGTAATTGAATATTAATAATGATTTTAATAACAAGAAACGTAATGTAAATTTAGAAGAAATATTATTTTGAGTGTTATATAGAATGAAAAAATTGATTTGAAAGAAAAATTATGAAAATACTATTAAATATTACAAAGAACACAATTATACATGGATATGACGTGGACCAACAGTAAGATGTTGACTTGCCATAGCAACGATCGGACCTTTAGCAGGAAATTGGCTAAGCTATCATGCTTCTTTTACGTAAACCACCGTTCGACTGGCCCCTGCCATGCTAGGGATCCCGGGTTTGATTCCCGGCGGTGGGTGGGGATGTTTCTACGACCAAGATAATTCCCCATCTTCCCCAGAGTCTGCAAGTATGAATGACAGTGCAAACGTGTGCATGATCCAACGATTGAAACCCATTGATATGACCGCCGATATGACCACTGGAGTTAAAGGCGAGGTATAAATGAGAAAAAAAAATTTAAAGATCGTTAAGAACGGACGTGTATGTGCTAGTGTCCGTAGGTCTGCAGAAAGTGCGCGGTACACAAAAGATAGCGAAAGCTCTATAATTGCTTAACTTTTTAAGCTATATAATATCGACATTCACCAAAGTTATTATTTCTTATTTGTTTAAAGGATTATTTCAAAACTTCTTAATTAAATTAAGATAGCATTTAGGAAAAGAAAGCTGTAAACATTGTTTCATCTTCATACAAATCCATCATCGCTTCTCATCCGCAGCCGCACCCTGAAATAGCATCTCATGTTAACATGATTGCTTTTGAGATAAGTTCCAGAATCCAGCTTCGAGAAAATCAACGTCATTCTACGAGATCACCAACTCTACATCCATGCATATGCAATTACCTTTTCACATATCATCTGCCATGTACCGTCGAGACACCCACTCACACTTCTACCCTGAAAGGGATCATCAGATGGGAGATGATGATGTGAAATGATAATGGAAATGAAATGGATGGACAGGAAATTCGGAAGATGTATCTACCAGCATTAGCCTGGCGACCCTGAAATCCTCTCGAAAAAAATACCGTGTGTCAGGAATCAAATAAGTCGGCCACGGGAATCGAACCCGGGCCTCCCGAATGTACTACATAGACGAAACCGCCTGAGCCATCTCCCTCGATTACCAATTATTATATTTATGCCAATTAAAATTAGCCTAGAGTGCGAAAGGATTGCATTTTTGGCAAATTCAGGTTTTATTGTATTGTTTTTTTTTTCGTTTGCCGTTATACATGGAATAATATCCCAAATGAATGGTATTCTTATACTTTTAGGCGACAGTAAGCTCAGGAATGAAGTATTCAATTCAGCATTTTCCAGTTTTATTTAGGGTATGTTCCGTGCCTTCACTATTATTAGCCAGGCAGTTCCATTTCTAAATAAGAGTTTAAATGTTTTATATTTCCTGGTGCATTTATGAATCTCATCTGTAATTTATCATGGCACATGACACCATTTTGTCGAGACCCGACGTTCATATTCTGGACACCCGGTCTCTAAAGACCTCATATTGCAGATACAAGAGTGTCGAAAGGGCAATCCGCACATTTTCATCGTTATGGGGTAAGGGACAAAAAGTCAGCTTGGATGTAATACCTCCATAGCGATAGCTAGAAAGTTCTTTGTCAGTTCAGCATTGAACTACGTGATTCACTTTGAAAGGCGGTAGTGAAGTAAAGCAAGATGTAAAGTGTAAAATATGTAAATATGTGCCCTAAATATTTTATTTATATCTTCATTTGTTTCTTAGTGATGAAAGAATCGGCAAGTTGCAAGAATTTTAGTTGTAATATTATGTCCTATAAAAGTTGCAGGCATTTAAAGGCATATCCTACAACTTTACTGAGTGATCACTATAATGTCACGAGCAGAATGGAAATTACCAATACCTAGCCTCCAGTAATTAAAGGTGTATGCTGTGTACACACAAAAGTAAACTACAGTTACTGCAAAAAGTATTCGTCAAATGCATGGGTTTATGTTTAAGGATGTATGGATAGTGGAAAATCATCAGAATAAAGTACAGCAGGGACACTGTCTTAATTACTGATTAGTTAAAAAGAGAATACAATAAAGAAGCACATAGTATCTGTTCATATAAGCATAGCTAAACATTCAAAAGTAAAGATATGCAATATAGGATGCAAAATAAGTATTCGTTTGCATACTGAACATGATGTAAAATGTTACGGTTAGTACTTAGTAGGTTCTCCATTCCTCTTTATAATCTCTTGCATTCTCCTTGGCTTGGATTTCACCAAAGATTGTGTTGTTTCCACTGTAATTTTGCGCCATTCCTCTAGTAGAGCTTTCTTTATATCCTTTATATTAGATATCTGATGATTCCTAATATTTTTGTACAGTGTACTCCACAAATTCTCTATTGGATTCATGTCTGGGGATTGCAGTGTTGTCGGCATCCATCGTGGAGTACTATACAACAACCATAGCCTTGCATCCAGAGCTGTGTGTTTTAGGATCATTTTCGTCTGTGAAAATATAATCGTCAGAAGGGCCCATATTATTCATACCTCTGGACAATGTGTTTTTAGGATGTTTATATAACCCTTATGGTTTATAATTCTATCAATAAAACACATATCCCCTACACCATTTACACTCATTTAGCACCAGACAGGTACCGAACCGCCTCTATGTTTAATTGAAGCCGTTATATTTTTCCCCTCAAGCTCACAATTCTTTTTTCTCCAAGCTATTTACTAGCCCTTTTGACTTAAAGAGCTCAAACTGACCGTTATCAGTAAATAGAACCTCCTTCCAGGAATCAAACCCATCATATTTATGTTCTTTTGCAAAAGCAACTCGCTCCTTTCTGTTGATTTAACTGATGTATGGTTTTCTATGGGCTGTTCGGCCTCCATACTCAGCTTCATAAGGCACGGACTTTCCTGTGTGTGTTTGAACTGTAATAGCAAGTTTCGGAGCACTTAGTTTAGGATTTTTCTTGACTTTTCTATATAACTGTCGTTTCTCCATTTCGGATAGAACTGCAGGACGACCGTTTCTTGATTGATTTTCGGAAGTTTTGTTCTAAAAAAACATGGACTTCACTGTACTGGCAGATCTTCCAATGGTTTCTACAATTTCTTGAAAATATTTTCCTTTTTTAAATAACTTGATGCAAATTTCTCTCTCTTTTTTGTAGTTCCCCGACGTTTTCGACCCATATTACTTAAATACCAGTCAATGGCTTTGAAAACAGATATGGCAATGTCAATGGCAGTGGATGAAACTGAACTGCATAAGAATAGGATAGGGGTGTGTGTCAGCGAGGCACCATACCTGGGATGTTGTTTACTAGACGAATACTTGTTTGACATCAAACGGGATATGATTTTAAATAACGTAGAGCTTTTCACTAATTAAGCAATATATGAATCCAATTGTGTTTTATTATTAAGTCTAGATGTCAAGCGATGTAAGGAAATATTAAATGTTCGTTTCTTATCTATATTTTTATGATTGTATTTGTAACATTCTATGTGCTATGATTAGACAAATACTTTTTGGAGTATCTGTACATCCTGCGATCCAAGTGATCAACGTTCCGGCTTTTCGACACATTTGACTTCCTGCTGGCCCGGTATGCGTTTCGTCATGGTACTCATCGTCTACCCTCCACAAAGTCTGGAGGTATAAATGTCGAGTGATAAACCAAAAGTAATCTTTGTTTTAAATCGGGCTTTATTTACAGAAGACCAACTGGTAAAAAGCAAGCGGAAAAGGGAGTTCATTGGTTACAGATGCAGCCTATTCCTTTTATTTATTGAGTTTGTTAAGTATTCTTTTTTCTTCGTGAATTGTATTATTCATCTTCAAAATGGCTCACAAATACTCTCACAATCTTGACTCCGGCAACTCAGCAAGGTGCAATTGAGCCAAAGTTCAAATGAATGTGCAACCCTGTTATGCTATCTGTTTTCCGGCATTAATTTCCTTTAATTTTCACTTTTTCACACCCAGTGACACCATAATAATTAATTTTTCGCTTTATTTGGAATGCTTAAATGTTATGTGAGATCGCATGGTTTTATTACTTTCCTCTCTTAAGTTTGCAATATACTGCTAGCTACACTGAAGCATGACAGATTCTTTTTCTGTGATCGCAGGAATATTTACACTTTGTTACATAATAAGCAAAAATCTATAAATGATATAGGCATGCAAAGTAAAAGCTGACACCAACGCAGTTAACTCAAGTTAGAGGGAAAACATTACTTCCCGGAACACAAGGATAACCTCACAAGGTAAGAGAAAACCGAACTCAATTGTGGATAACGTCCATGAAATAGGATGGTTCCCGACAGATAAGTCAAAACCCATTAGCAGTGAAAGGGTTAATTAATGTTTTTAAGCAGGACTTCAGCTAAACACATTTCTCATAAGGGTGGAAGATCTAGATATGCTAAAGTAAGCCATACCCAATGTCACCATGAGTTGATGAGTGTCGTGTCTGCTAATTAAGGTAGTCGAGACCTTCATTACTCCTTATAAACTTTTTCATATATCTTCCAGATTACAAATCGCCTATGTGAACACGTTTCTTAGTGAGCTAATTCTAATTGTCACTCACCAATTAATTTTTAGACAACAGACAAGCAAATTAATAAAACGAAGTCCTAGAAAAATGTGTATGCTGCATGAAACAGACCAAGTATAATCTTTTCATGCAATTACAATGCACTTTTAGGTTCGTAGTTTTAAGATAATAGTCATTGCTTCAACAGTCTTGTAAGCATTAGGCAATATTTCATACCAAAGTTGGATGTAAGATATGAAATGGCTTGGCTGGCTTTTACAATGGTAATATTGATTTATCAATTAGCGGCACCTTGAATAAAAGTTTCAGGCGACCTTTTGTATCCTTGAGCGAAGTTTGCCATATTCGATTTATAACGTCCTTGATAGTACTTCTCATAAGTGAGTATAGAATCAATATTTCCTTTCTGCAGTCTTGTCTCTAACATTTGCTTTCATGTCTATATATAGTTGCTGTAAAGCAGGCGACCTACTGAATGGAACTGAAGAAACTAAGATTTAGAATATGCAGATTTAGAAACCATAAAAAGACAACTGAAATGTATTTTGGGTATATAGTTTATAAGAATGATATTGCATAAGATTATCTACATTCGTGACAGTATTGCTTAGAAGTGTTCGGGGTTCGGAAGTAGTAGACCGTCGCAAGCACAATAAGCCTAACCAGTGAACTATCACTATGCTCATACCTGTATTCGCTTGAGAGCTAAAGGCATCATCTCTGCTCTATGTGGGACCTGTGCACCAAAACTCTGCTTCGGAGTTAAACGGTGACGCCCAAAACTGAAGCCTGACAGGTACCACAGGTGCGCACTTGCAAATAGTTCTGGACATCCCTCGTGAGCTCTGAGGCGGAGCTCCTTACGTATGCCTGTATTCACACCTCTGTCCGCAGGGATAGACAATCCTTCCGTACAATAATTATATATAAAGTTCACTCGAAAGAGCCTTAATATCATACATGATGGTTTTTCTTTTATCAAGTCGTTCAACGACCCCGTCCATCTTTTACACTGAAGTGATATCTTTTACACTTTTGATCACAATTTGCACTCTCACGAGTCACTCGGTCGGTGGAATTTCCCTGTCTTGCACAGTTTATGGTGGAATCCGTGCGTCGCCAAACACATGGTAGCATGTCTTTGTGGTTGATTGCTCCTGATTCATCATGGCGTCTGTTGCAAGAATTCCTTCTCTATCTTGTTCTTCTGTTTTCTTCTCCCTGTAATATTCTTGTATGGTTCCGTTGCTGGTAGGATCATCCTGATCGCAAGTCCTCCAGAAGTGGTGTTTCTCTAGCCAAAATGTAGATCATTATACTCGTATTTATTTGCCGGCACCTAGTATCCTCTTTTGGAATGTTGTTTTAACTTTCTCTAATCTCTTCAAATCGCTAGCCGTAAGCTTCCGTACAATGCTCTGTTGTTATGATTATATGGATTCCTTCTCAGGTACTTCCAACTACTCCGCACACGACTTTTGGCACACGTCCCACATAGAACGAGATGATGCCATCAAACTCACAATATGAGCATAGCGATAGTTCCCTAGTACGTGTAACCAAATATCTTCTAGCTCACGATCACATTTTTAAATATATTAAATGTATCTGCTTCACCTTTACAATATTTTCTACACATAATTAGCGTTTCAACTATAATGCGCTTCAATTATATTTTATACAAAATAACACACTTTATCTACATATTTTCTGCCAAGTGTGCTGTTTCATTTCAATTTTCATTAATGATATACCAGCAGTATGACGGAGTCACCATTATCCTCTCTTTACGACAACCTCTTAGTTAGAGGCTCCCATTTTTTCTGCTTCATTACAAAGGAAATACTTGACTTTCTTGTGCATATGTCATGACCTTCAATATTAATAATTTCCTAAAGCCTGTGCACTATCATCTCCCACTGTCCCTATCCCTCAACATAATTGTACACATTGTTTCCTAGCTAGAAAACTATAGAAGAAGAGCTCTGACATCTGCCCTCTATAAAGCAAGACCCCAAAAGGAAGACCAGACAACTCTACAAGGTTAAGCGCTGTCAATTTTTAGATTTTAGAAATAAATTATTACAAAGCAATGACTCCTTGAAGTAGAAATAGCTACTGATTTGTTTTGGCCACAACAGCGTCAAGTCCCTGAGCGCCATGGTGGAGGACGTCGTCGGCAGGAGGTTGAAGGATTTGAAGGCCGATGCACCGGAACACGACACAACATCGGCGCGCGTCAAACCTCCGAAATATGACGGCGCGTCAACGTTTGAAGTCTTCCGCCGCCAGTTCGACACAGTGACCAAGCACAACAGATGGTCACCGGAGGAGGAGACCACACAGTTAATAGCCAGCCTCCCGGGACGGGCCGCGGAAGTCCTAAACACGGTGCAGACAACGGCGGCGCCCAAGGACATCTGGGAGGCCCTGGAGAATCGGTTTGGGAACCACCGCTTAGCCGCAGCGTACCACAGCCAGCTAACGGCAAGGTCACAGCAGCCGGGGGCGAGGCTGCAGGAGTTCGCTATAGCGATTGAGCAGCTGGATAGCAAGGCCTTGGTTGACCTGCCACTGGAGTTCGTATCCCGGGAAGCCGCCTACAACTTTGTCGACGGGGTACGGGACACGGAGATTCGTCAGCGCCTAATGCTCGGCGATTATAAAACCATCCACGAGGCGCTGACAACGGCATTAAGGATGGAGGCGGCCAAGGTAACATCTATCCCGACGTTGAGAACGAGGAGTGTCCGCTACGCCGGAGACAGAAGACCAGCTGAGGGACGCCGGCGAACACCTAGTGGCCTGTGTTGGGGGTGTGGACAGCCCGGAAACCTGCAGAGAGACTGCCCACACCAGGAAGAGCAGCCGGAAAACGAGTAAGGGCCGTCGTGGAGAGGGGCACGTCGGCGCCATCACCACTATCCCCTCGAGTGACACTGCGCGCCGTCAGCCGGCGTATGGATGACAGCCTCATCGCGGACGGTTGGGTAAGAGGGAAGCCGTGCCGCGTGCTGGTGGACGCCGGGGAGGCCGTCACCATCATCAGACCTGACGTGGCGAAGGGTTTGCTGACAAGGAAGCCGAGCCGACCATACCAGCTTGTCACGGCATCGGGCGACACCTTGCCTGTGGAGAAGGAGGCCCTGCTGGAGCTGACTTTGGGATGGAGTGCCGTGCGTCTGTTGGTGTTCGTCGTGAAGGTGGCTGAGGAGGTGATTCTGGGACTGGATGCCCTCAGGAGCCATGAGGCGACGGCCGACGTCGGCAGGAAGGTCCTGCGGCTCAACGGAGAAGAGGTTATACTCGGTCAACCAGAGGAGCACCTTGGAATTTGCAGGGTCGTCTTGGACGAAGACGTGGTTGTCCCCGCGAGGAGCGAGGTGGTGGTGACGGCGCGACTGAAAGGCCAGAGAACCAGGAACATGATGCTGGACCAGAAGACGCCTGTGCACGGACTATGTGTAGCCAGGGCACTGCTGCCGTGCCGAGAGGAGCTGCCAGTGAGACTACTAAATCCAACGGACACAGATCACGACGTCCATGCCGGGACGGAGTTGGGAACGTGCGAGCCCGTGGTAAGTGTAACAGCAATTGACAAGACGCAGGAACCGGTGCCGACGCAACACCTGGGGCCCCGGCTAGAAGGCTTACTGGAGAGGGCGGCCGACCACCTCACCGCAGAGAAACTGGAGAAATTTCGACTACTGCTAAGATGATACCAGCGCGTCTTCAGCCGAGGTGATAGTGACTACGGCCGCACGGACAAAGTGCTTCACCGCATCGACACCGGGGACGCCCGGCCTATTCGGCAACCACATAGACGCGTTCCGCTTGCGAAGCAAGGGGCGGTCCGAGACATGCTGGAGGACATGAGATCCAGGGGAGTGATTGAAGAGTCTGACAGCCCTTGGTGTTCCCCTGTAGTCTTGGTGACGAAGAAGAACGGCGAGCTGCGCTTCTGCGTAGACTACAGAAGGCTGAACGCTGTCACCCGGAAGGACTGTTTTCCCTTACCCCGGATTGACGACACCCTGGACACGCTAGCTGGTGCACAGTGGTTCTCGACCCTGGAACTGAAGTCGGGCTACTGGCAGGTAGCTATAGACCCGAGAGACAAGGAAAAGACCGCATTCTCAACAGTCCAAGGGCTCTGGCAGTTAACGGTTATGCCCTTTTGCCTCTGCAACGCACCAGCTACCTTCCAACGCCTCATAGAGTCAGTGATGAGAGGGCTGACTTACGATGCCTGCCTGCTATACCTGGACAACATCATTATCGTCGGAAATACTTTTGATGATCACCTCGAGAATCTGAGTAAGGTGCTACAGAGGCTGCAGGCGACCAACTTGGAGCTGAACGCGAAGAAGTGCCAGCTCTTCCGCAAGGAAGTGAACTACTTGTGCCACATAGTCTCAGCAAACGGAGTGGCGACAGACCCGGAGAAGACACAGGCTGTGAGAGTTTGGCCTCGCCCAAAGATAAGAAAGAGTTGTGCAGTTTTCTGGGGCTGTGCAGTTGTTACCGCCGCTTCATAAAGGGGTTCTCCAACTTCGCAAAACCCCTCACCCGACTGACAGAGGAACACCGGCCTTATGTGTGGACGGAGGACGCCGAAAACGCTTTCCAGCACCTAAAGGAGACCCTGTGCAGTGCTCCAATTTTGGGTTTCCCACAAGCGGGTGGCGCCTTCATTGTGGACACCGACGCTAGCGACCATTGCATTGGAGGTGTCCTATCGCAGATCCAGGACGGCCATGAGCGGGCTATAGCCTACTATACCAAGACGCTATTCAATGCAGAGAAGAACCACTGCGTCACTCAACGAGAGCTACTGGTGGTAGTAAAGACCTTGGAGCACTTCCACAAGTACCTGTACGGTCAGCCATTCCACCTAAGAAGTGACCATTCCGCCCTAGCCTGGCTATTGAACTTTAAGAACCTGGAAGGCCAGACAGCACGTTGGGTCCAGAGGCTGCAGGAGTACGACTTCACCTCGGAACATCGTAGAGGGAAGAGCCACGGTAACGCAGATGCTATGTCCCGAAGACCCTGTCCAGAAGAGTGCGGCCAGTGCACAAGAGTGGAGGAGAAGGAGCGTGCCGCAGCAGTCCGAGTAGTAGGCAGTGCAGCGTATGGCTGGGATAGCGCAGGCATAAGGAGGGAGCAGCTGGCGGACGCAGACTTGGGACCACTCTTGAGGGAAGTGGAGGCAGGGACGAGACCAACCTGGGAGGACATCGCACCAAGGAGCGCCACCTACAAGTCGTACTGGGCCGAATGGGGCTCGTTGAAGACCAGAGAGGACGTGCTGTTCCGGGTATGGGAGTCACCCGATGGGAAGACGCAGAGAGAACAGTTGGTACTTCCCCGGAGTAAGGTCCCGGAAGTCTTGGAGGAAGTGCACGCCGGTACTTCGGGAGGACACCTGGGAGCGAACCGAACGATTGACAAACTACGGCAGCGCTACTACAGGCTGCGACTCCGAGCGGATGTTGAGAGATGGTGCCGTCAGTGTCACGTGTGCGCGGCGAGTCGTGGCCCCTAGTCTAGGAGCCGGGGTGGCATGCCGCAGTACAACGTCGGAGCGCCACTCGAACGGATCGCCGGTGACATTGCTGGACCGTTCCCAGTTTCCGACCGAGGTAAGAAGTACCTAATGGTGGTCGTGGACTACTTCACCAAGTGGCCGGAGGTGTATGCCATCCCAAACCAAGAGGCAAAGACAATTACGGACTGCCTCGTGGAGCAAGTGTTCTGTCGATTTGGGGTGCCGTTGGAGCTACACAGTGACCAGGATACCAACTTTGAGTCCAACCTAGTGAAGGAGGCGCTACAAAGGCTTGGGGTGAACAAGACCCGCACGACGCCTCTACATCCCCAGTCGGATGGCATGGTCGAAAGGTACATCAAGACCTTAGAGGAACACCTGAGGAAGGTCGTGGCCAGCCATCAGCGAGACTGGGACGTCAAGGTGCCACTGTTCTTGCTGGCCTACCGCTCGTGTACACACGACACAACTGGGATGACGCCAGCCAGCTTAATGTTTGGCCGAGAGTTACGCCTCCCTTGTGACCTGGCTTTTGGAGGCCCTCCGGAGGCGAAGCAGCCGGTGACCGAGTATGTGGAGAACCTGGTGGATCACCTCCACGACATGCACGAGATGGCTCGCCATAAAATCCAGAAGGCGAGCGACCGCATGAACACCAGGAATGACAGGCGAGCCAACAACTAAGGGTTCCAGCAAGGTGACCTGGTCTGGTTGTACCGTCCTACCCGGACCAAGGGACGCTGCCCGAAGCTCCAGCAGCCATGGCAAGGACCGTACCGGGTGGTGAAGAGGATTAACGACGTGGTCTACCGCATCCAGAAGGTTCCCCGAGGGAAGATGTTGGTGGTACACCTGGATCGTCTAGCCCGCTACGATGGTGCTGTTCGGGACGACAAGCTTTGAGGAGGGAGCAGTGTCACCCAATTATCGGGAAGCACAACAAACGACAGCTGAGTAAGGGATCAGAGGCCGCGCCACGCCCTCCTCATTAGTCTCTGTCACTAACTAAGGGGGATGATTAGGGAAACGTCATCTGTCACTGGCCGCCTCTTTTCCCCCTCCCACTGCCATCTGGAACCTTCGCGTGGATTCATGGGAACCAGAGACTTCTAGAAGACTGTGATATTCCTATAAAAAGGGCTGCAGTGAGTGAATCGAGTCAGTCAGTCAGTGCTTGAGGAGCTAGCGAACGGACGAGAAGACTGCGTACGTGCGTCTGAGGAGTTTACGTAATCGCGTGTACAGTGGAATTGTAACGGACGAACTGGTGAATCGTAATTGCGTGCATTACGTAATCCTGTGTAATTGGCAACTGTTTAACTGTAAGTCGGTGGAAATAAAGAACATTTTTGAGTGGTGCAATTGTACTTTTCTTTTCAGGAACCCACAAAGTCACAATATGTAAAATAAACAACTAAACACGTACATCAAAGTTGACATTTTGTTGCGTAACCTTCCAAAGCCCTGGAGCGTTATAGTCTGGTTATCACTGTTGTACAAAAAAAATCCTTTTTCCCATTACTGGAGCCAAAATTTCTGATCATTATATGGATTTTAACACTGATTCAAATCTGTATATTTATAGGATTGGATAGTTTAAGGATAGGATAGGATAGTCCAGGATAGCTTAAGTTAAATTTGTTTTTTAATTTTCATTATATTTTAGTAACTTTATGTATATGGGGGAAGGTGGGGGGAAGGAGACGGATTTCTGGAGAGTTCGTCTTTCTTCTAGCACCGTCTTGATTGAGAACATTCCGGATAGTGAGTAAGCTATAAATAAGGAAGCCGCAGCTCGTCAAGGTGACAGTGGATAATTGGAAGCGTGTGCGTGAACAGCTGTAAAAGTGAGCTCTTTTGTGGTCGATGCAAGTTGTATGTGTATGTGACGTAATTGTGCTACTGTAAAGCTTGACAAAGTGAGTTTCTACGGGAGTAAAGAGCAATTTTATGTGTTTGTAACCTAGACTTTTAATTTCACGAACTCACAAGTCACGATATATATTATGTCTCCCTTTCTCACCAAAGTTGGTGTTAGGAATCTCTTGGATTCCCTCAGACCCTACGCCTGGGAATGATATTGCGGGAAACGGGAGGACCCGGAGGAAACTAACCCCAGTGCCATGTTGTCTACCACAAATCCCACTTTGCGGTCGCCTGGGATCGAACCCGGGCGGTCTAACCACTCAGCCATGATTTTATATATACAGCTTCAATTTAAAGTTGTAGACATACTAACCGAAATTCGATTACAGTGATATTTTAACTGTTCACATTATATTCTCACTTTTTGAGTCATTGAAAGGAATATTTACATAAAAGTAGAAAATATGGAGAGAAATTTTAAACCAAAAATTTTCATGTCTTATTTCTTCCTTTTGTACTGAGCATCCTTCATATCCAGTATTAAACTCCAAAAGTAATCGACTACCGTCCACACCGTTTCTCCATGGTAGCAATATGCTATTCTATCTCCATGTTCATTTGATAATCACTACAACTCTCTGGAAAGAGGTCCAAATGTGAGTCAAAAAATGTACTTTCAACGACATGTTGCATCCTGAATCATTGATCATTTCTTGCACAAATTCCTTATATTTAGGGAATATAAGGAATATATCCAAGGACCTTTTTGTGTTACTTTCTTGAAACATAGCTAACTTCACCTTTCTTTGTCTGACAAGCGTGCTTCAAAACTTTGGCCTTGTTGAGGTTGACAAATCCGAGGACCTAAAAATATACTTTTTTTAATTTTGGGGGAGGATAGACGAGGGAATTTGACAGTAAGATATGCACACCCTCTGTCTGTATGATTAATTGTCTTTACAAATTGTTGTATTAGGCCCAATTTAATGTGGAGAGGTGGGAGAAGTATATCTTCACGAGATGAGATCCTCCCGCTGCACATTTTTTACCAAACTTAACAATTTTGTTGGGCCATTTCCTTTTTACATACTGGGATTTTCTATCTCTAATATCCCATTCGCAAGGAATAATAATAATTCTGCATTCCCAATTAAAATGCGATTAATTTGAAATCGTCATACAGCTTCCTCTTGTATGTATATATTTTCTGGATTTCTCACTGAGATTTTGAGGCTAAATGCCACACTATCTGAACAGTAACATCAATGTCCGAAAAGGAACCAGAACTACAAAAGTTAATGTTATCTAAAAAAGTATAATTTACCATATTTGACGCAAGTACTTATATCACATATATCACATGTTCAGATTACTGGAAAACTATTCCTGATAGCATCATCATCATCATCATCATCATCATCATCATCATCATCATCATCATCATCATCATCATCATCATCATCATCATCATCATCATCATCATCATCATCATCATCATCATCATCATCATCATCATCATCATCATCATCATCATCATCATCATCATCATCATCATCACCATCATCATCATCATCATCACGGTATAAGCCTTGTGGCCCGTTTCGACAAGGTAACTGATCGGACATCTCATTCGTGGTCTGCCAACATTTCTTCGACCTACAGGTTTATACTTGTATACTATTTGTGGTGTAGGGTCTTCGGTCATTCTCTGCACATGATCTTGCCATTTTTACGCCTGTATGCAATGATTGTTTCATTTAGACTCTGAATTTCCAATTCTCTTCTAATATCCTCGTTTTTTTCCTTGTCTATGAGTCTATAACCTGCCACCTGTCTCAGACGTTTCATCTCAGCAGCCTCCACTTTCTTCTGTTGTGAGATAGCTAAGACCCAGTTTTCACACCCATAAAGCAGGGTTGGGATCGCCATTATTTTATACAGTTTTAACCAAGTTTGACGATTACAATTTTTAAAAGTTCTTTTTATTGTGCCACATATTGTTTGGAATTTTTTTATTTTGTTTTTTATATCTCTATTACTGGTATAGGGCACAATATAGGCAAGATAATTAAAATAACTTTGTTGTTGAATGGGTTTATCATTTATACGAATTTTTGTTCACAAATGGTTCGTTCCTATAAAAGTCATTATTTTTTTTCATATGAAATTTGAAGATTATATTCTCTTGTAATATTATTTAATTCCTGTATGGCTCTTTGTAAGTTGTCTTCCGTCTCCGCAATTAAAATCTTGTCATCAGCAAACAGCAATGTGTCAACATTTCTCCCCTTTATTTTAAAATGTGTTCTGAGCATAGCTTGCCATCGTACAACTGCAACTATTAAATAGGGTAGGTGACAATGGACACCCCTGTCTTAGTCCTAAATTAAACTATACTACGTTATATTTTTCTATGGATTTTTCCAATTTAAATTTTGTATTTATATACATACTGTGTACTGTTCCTACTAAATGTTGAGGAAATCTATTTTCACTCATTATTTTCAATAGCAGATTCCTTTTTACTTTATCAAACGCTTTTACATAGTCTATAAAAGCTATTAGAGCTGGTAGATTATATTCTCGTCGTTTCCTAATAATCTGTGTTATTGTGAAAATACAATCATTGCAGGAACGCCCATTTCTAAAACCATTTTGTGAATCATGCAATTTAGTTTCTGAGATTGGAGCAATTCTTTGTGTTATGATTTTTGCATAGATCTTGTAACCTGAGTTCAAAAGATTGATTCCTCTATAATTGTCACATTCAGTTCGGTCACCCTTTTTAAAAATCGGACATATCAATGCAATATTCCATTCCTCTGGTAAATGCCCATTTTTCCAACATATATTGATAAACTTCAGAAGTCCAGTCTGGAATTTAACCGGGGCATATTTAAATAGTTCTATATTCAAACCATCAGTTCCTGGACTTTTTTGTTTTTGAAATTTTTTAAAGTTTCTTTTAGTTCATCCATACTTATTAAATCTACATGTCCATTAACTTATGTTGATACTAATTTATCTTTGTCTCAATCAGTCCATAATTTCTTATAATATTTGTTCCAT
Source organism: Mantis religiosa (assembly GCA_030765055.1). Lineage (NCBI taxonomy): Eukaryota > Metazoa > Arthropoda > Insecta > Mantodea > Mantidae > Mantis > Mantis religiosa. The sequence continues at coordinate 162,113,634 of CM060947.1, read as the reverse complement.
TCTTCAGTCTTAATTGGGTTATGTTGCAGTTTATCTTTTTCATTCTCATTTAACTGTTTTAGGACTTTATATACTTTTTCTTGTCGTCCATGAAGATCATGCTGTAAGTTGTTCACATATTTATCCCAAATTTGTCGCTTTATTTCCCTTATTTTACGTTTGGCTATAGTATTTATCCTCTTATATGCTGTTTGGTTTTCTGGTGTTTGATTATTTAGGAACGGTATATATCCTCTTTTTTCGGTTATTATGTTCGCAATTTCTTCATTCCAAACTTTAAGTCCTCTATTTTTATACCTTTTAGTCCTCTTGCCCAATACTTCTGATGCAGCCTTTAGAGCTATACGTTTAATTTTTTTCCCATTCTAAATTTATATTATTATTTATTGGGTTTTCATCAACATATTGATCAAGACGCTTCTGATATAGTTAGAATATGCTTTCTTATTGAAGAAGGTGAACTTTAAGTGTTTTTTTGGTTCATTTATGTGTCGTAATTTTTTTCACCTAGATGGTATTGAAATTATTGAAATTAATAGGAAGTGGTCTGTACCTACAACATGTCCTCTAAATACTCGTGTATCTTCCACTAATTTGGATAATTTTTCATTTGCGATAACATAATCTATGATTGTACGTCTACTTCTAGCACTCCAGGTATATTTGTACATGTCTTTGTGGTGGAAGAATGTATTTGTATTTTCAATGCGTTATATAATACAAAGTTTCTTAAGATATCTCCGTTGGTATTGATTGTAGGTTTTCCATTTGTTCCTATTATGCTTGAAATTGGAATATTCCCTATTCTGGCATTTAAATCTCCTGCTATGATTGTATAATAATTTTATTTGATTTGTCCAATGTAGATTGTATCTGATCATAGAATTTATTTGTATCTTCCAATTTCCCTTCCTCTGGATCATAGCATCCTATAATTGTCATTGCCCCTCTGGGTGTTTTATATCTCAGTTTCATTATGCATTCATTAATAAATTCGTAACTCTGTATTTTTGTTTTCCATTTTTTCTTTAATAGTATTGCAATTCCTGCCGATGCTCTCTTGTTTTGTGAAACTCCACTGTATAACATTATATAATCTTCCAACTCTACAGATATTTTTAATTTCTTTTTCGTTTCTGGGATGATTGCTATATTAACATCTGCTTGTTTAAGTTCTTTCTGTAATTCGTCTTATTCGTGGCATATACCTCTTACATTCCAAACAGCTAGTTTCAGTTCCTCCGATATTCCAAATCTATTGTCCATTTTCAGAGCTGGGTGTCGTCATAATATTTATCCGGCCGTTTCTATTTCTTTGAAGAGATTGAGTGGAGTTAATTATCCTCTGGACACGGTACCAACGTGAAGCAGAGTAAGACTGTTGTTGGGGTTGCCAGCTCATAGAGCTATCATATGTCTATCATATGTACCATCCCCAAATGAAGGGCTGCCTCTTCCGCCGCCTGATAGCAAAAGTATGATTTCAGATTTAAATTTAGCAGTGTAAATGCCTTTTGATATTACATGTTTCCAATCCAGAAGTAGAAGCATTGTAGAACAGTGTTGTCTGTGACGGAATGCACCCGCATACAATCCTACCTGTGCGGTTTTGTTTAGTTAAAACAAAAGCAGCACTACCTATACTCGACTTTGGCACTAGTGGTGATGAGTAACTGAAGCTTCAGTGATCCTCATCTATATGACAACTTTTGCTTGTCAATGAGATTTGCGGTTAATGTTTGTGACTGGCAAAGCTAAGAATCGAGAGTACTTAGTTGAGAAAAGGGAGTGCTTTTCAAGCGTTCACCCTAGAAAACTCTTTGAAGTTACATCTTTAAATTAATTTTAATAACTTATGAGAATGATAAACACAACTATTTTATTATTTTACTACTTTTCTGTTAGAGATTTCAATATTCGATCTTAAACGTTTCGTTGTTGCTCAACCACTATAGCAGATATATAAGCTTGGAAAGTAAGTTTGAAAACATAGTCACGGATTTAGACTTATTACTTTTGTGTTTACATAAAAGGACAATCTAAAAATTAGTTTGAAAATAAAGTTTCAAATGTTAATAGTATAGGATGGTTAATTGTAATTTTCAATTTAGTTGACAATATGAGCAATTACTAGTGCAAACCAACACAGGATAAAATTATCACAATGAAATATTAGAGCACAGAGTAACAATAACTTTCGTAATTTTAGTTTTAGTTTCATTCACAACTTTGTGAGTACATGATTTGGATTAGACACTAAATTTAGTGACACGTAGAACGTACAACATAATAATTTGGTTATCTCAGTTCAATCATAGAATTTAGTGGACATTCCTTTTGTGTTGTAAAATATTTTAAATCGACAGGTAGGTTTGTCGTATTATTTTTATTTTATTAAACTTAGGATTCAAATTCCATCTTGATTTTAGATGAACATTAGTTATCTTAGATATAAAAGCCTAATTCTTGTGAACAAGTATAACAACAGTAGTGATAATGGTAGGCGGGTTAGTTTCAGGTAATACGTTGTAATTTGTATCGAAAGAAAATCCCTGTTTTCTCATTACATCTCATGCTTATTCGTCTGAATGACATTTGCAATTCCCTTATTTCCTGGTGGTTGGTGTGCTACTCGTTCATAAGAGGGTACTTTAAAGCAAAAATAACCTGTCTAAACTCTAGTGTAGTTTTATCCCATACCTTTTGATATCTACTTCAGCCTATAACGCAGAAAGAAAAAAATGTAACTTCACAGAATTGTACGAGTAATCCGCGAACTATTTCAAACTTGCAGGCGTTCCAGTGAGCCGTATGACGAACGTTTACTGGAAAAATACGAATGCAGTTCCGCAGAATTCAGAAGTTCATATACGATGAATTGTGAAAATTAGCCCGACCATCTCATAACAAACAACGTCAGTAACAAATAAGAAAGCGTTACTTGATTTTACCTTTTTTCAAAGCATGTGCTAAAATTACTCCAATATTCTGATTGCAAAATTCACAGCGGCCTATAAATTTTTGAATAAGCCCCTGCAATTATTTATAGAGCAATCACATATTTTCAAGTTCTTGAAGAGCCTATGTATTATTCAATGCACTTTTGTTTAAATTCCCCTCCACAAAAACAAAATCTCATTATTTATTAGAACTACACGTTGTATCACACCATTTATAAACAAGGAATATGCTCTTAATCGCGTATTTCATCAATATATGTATTAAAATGACATACAAAGGTCAGTGTGCCGCCGGTATAGCGAGCATGGCGGTTTATGTTTCCCTTGAGAGGAATGGACCCGCCCCCCTCGTTGATTGCGAGCGTGAAATCCTTATCCTGTGTCGTGCAGATTCCTGGTATGTCAGAAACCTCAAGCCTGATAAAGAGGCATCTGAATAAAATTAAGCTGTTCTTCAGGCTCAATATAGAACGAGAGGCAAAGAACTACACCAGTTAAAGAGAGTTCCATTAATAAAAACTAAATTTTTCCCGTAAAAAAAAGCAGTCGGTTCTCCCAGAAAAGTCTGCGGTATAGCCCACTAGAACACCTGAGGTTTGAAATGGTCCACGGTGTATTAAAGCGCTAAACAAATTCTCTATAAATTAACCACTTAGTACTTATAGGCAACTCGACAGCATTCAGTAGATCAAAAGGCCTATATGCTACCTGTAATACTAGATGCATTCAAGTTAGAACACCTATTTTTTCAGTACAGGGACAAAATAGAAAATTCTGTTTTTTTTAAATACAAGTGGCTCTTTGTGAATGAGTGAAGAGATGGCAGCACTGTACAGTGCACAGAACTCCAGTGGCCGCGACGAAAGTTAGAACTGTTTTTGATACTTAAAATGGCGACGTTTTGATTGCAAGAACAGCGTATAGTCATTCCTTTTCTCCTCTATCGTAGATTGCCACCTATTGAAATTCATCGCCAGTTGAGTCAGGCAAGTGGTGATGGTATCATGGATGTCTAATGTGCGTTCCTGGGTGCGACAGTTCAATGAAGGCAGAACATCGTGTCACAACAAACCAAGACAGTCACGGTTCTGCACCAGCCGATCTGACATGATCCAGTGAGAACGTTGTTTCGAAGGATCGCCGATTGAGCATTTTCAGATCTTTATCCAGGAATGTGTGCACAGATCCCACGGAAATGCCTTTTTTGGAGGCGATGCCTGCAACTGTCTTGGTTTGTTGTCACAAGATGCTCTGCCATCATTGAACTGTCGCACCCAGAAACGCACATTAGACACATTCATGGCACCATCACCATATACCTCACTTAGCTGACGATGAATTTCAATAGGTGTCACGCTACGATAGGGGAGAAAAGGAATGATTACACGCTGTTCTTGCAATGAAAACGTCTCCATTTTAAGTATCAAAAACAGTTCTTACTCTCCGCTGCTACTAGAATTCTATGCACTGCACAGTGCTGTCATCTCTGTCACGCATTCACAAAGAGTCCACCTGAATTTTTAAAAAACCAGAAGTTCCTATCTGGTCCGAGTACTGAATAAAGAAGTAGGAGGTGTTATAATTTGAATGCATCTCGTTAACTACACCTATGTTAAATAAACGCTTAAGAAATACATAAACCACATCTGTTTACAGCTAATAGCAGAAAATATACTGGAAATGATTATAGATGCAACGATATTTATTGATAGAGAAATTATATTTTAATAGATGTACATTTTTGTGCGGTAATCACTTATATATTCTTTTTAATTTCCTACACAAACATCCAATGGAAATGAAATAAATAGTGAAGGGTATTTACAGAAAGTTCAAAATATTTATTTTGTGGCAAAGTCTCCAAGTACTGCTGTATGTGAAAATTGCAATACCAAAAGGAAAAAGCATGAATTCATGAATTTAATACCACAGGTTAGAGACATGACAAGTAGTAAACGATTACATTTTCAAATCTGTAAATGACCTTTGAGCCTTAATATTCAGTATTTCATGTGGCCTCCATGCGCTGCAATTAGAGCTTTTATACGCCGTAGCATTGCATCAAAAGGGTTCTACGGATTTTCCTCCACACAATTTGTATTCGAGACCACAACTCCGTGACACTGGTTATTAGAGGACCATTATAACAGGCACCAGGTGCCGACCACTCATATCCCAGGCATGTTCGATGGGCGACATATCAGGCGAACCTGCATGCCTGGAAAGCAATGGTACCCGATGTTCTTCTAAGAAGGCTTGCACATTCCTCGTAATATATGAGCGGGTATCGTCCTGTTGAAATATGGCTTGAGGAGATGGCTGAAGCAGCAGGAGTACATCAGGCTCTACACCACCATTAGTTACCGGTTGCTGTTCAAAGTGCCCTCAGAGGCAAGATCAGTTGTTATAACCAATGGCACCCAAAACAATCACAGTGGGGTTTCTCCGCTATGCCACTCAACAGTGCAGCCCTCCAAGTTGCGTTCACCATGGTACCGACGGACACGTATACGGCCATTACTGTAGGACACGTTAAAGCGGGACTCATCCGAAAATACTACATTTTGCCACTCAGTATCCCAGTGACGTTCGCGTGCCCATTGGCGTTGGAAGAGCTTGTGGTTACTGGACAATGGAAGCCGACGTAATGGCATGCATGCAACCAGTCCAACCTGCAGCAGACGGCGAGGTGCTGATGATGCGGACAAGTTCACAACCGTTGCAGTGCTACAGCGTGTTTTGGCTCTCTAGAACCAGCACTGTGGATGAAGTTGTACGATCCGCTATAGCCATACGGACAAGATGAGGGTCATCCCGAACTGTGGTCATTTTTCGTGGTCCAGTTCCTGCTCTTCGGTGCGTACGACTTACTCATCTATGCACTACTTCCGCACACGGATCGCTTTCGTAGCAGCATGCCATGTATGAGCTGGAATGTCACGGTATGACAAATCCGCTTCCAGAGTCAGATCACTCTGCCCTATTCGAACTCGATCACATGCCGATATGGTTCCCATTGACGTTGACGTGGCATACTGGCACTCACTTTATTGTTTCCGCCCTGTTTGATAGATCTGTACTGACTACACTGGGCGCAACACTGACCTTGTCGGACTGACATGCGAGGGCTCTACTCGGCTTACCTGTACCACCATATCTCTCTTCAAAACTAATCGCTTATTGTTTGCACACGCTTCTGCACTTTCACAAAGTTTGGAGTTATTCGGATCATTACTTCCTGCTGTTGAAATTTTCTCAAATAGCAGTGCATATTTTAATCAGAAATAGTATACCAATGATTCGTTGAAAAATTAAAAGTTTAGCAGGAAAGAACGTTTGAGTCATGGAAGTTCTCTGAAATTGTTTGCCATACATCTTTGAATGAATGCTGACTTAAGTATCGGGTTAACCTTGACCCAGGTTGGACTTGTATCGGTTTGAATGACCTTGCTCTGTGATAGACTAACTCACGCGCTTACGGAGATAAACTGGAATTTGTAGTTCAGTTTATAGTGATCTGTCAAGATGTATAGTTGAATAAGGTTTTATGTTTTCAATTGATGTTTCAGTCTTCAGTGTTTATTGTGTATAAGTATCAAATATGCATATGTATACGCTAATATTACAATTTACTAGAATGGAGTATAGTATTATACACTTTATTGAATTCAACGGTTGTAAAGCTTACGAACAAACAGTAGCATCATTTGTAACGCCGTGTATAACAAAACATAGGGTAACATATTCCTTTGTCTCACATATAGGAGAGAAAGAGTTGGCTGGTCTCTATTAATGTTTCAACAGATCCGTGGAGATGAGTTGAGGAAGTATTGGACTGCCAAATCAGTGAACAGAAAACCGGCGTGAAGTAGCATTTATTCCAACCTCCATTTTGATTTTCACCCTGTAGAGCCTCTCAGACTGACTGACTGACTGGCTGATGACTAACTGAATTGCCTGACTTGACTGACTTGGCTGACTGCCTGACTGATTGATTGACTGACTGTGTAGACAGGTAACTAACTACACATACGGGGTATTTTTCAAGTGTTTCTTTCCTATTCAGTGCTCCTAAAGATTATATTTGAAACAGGATTATAAATTAATGTCCCAAAGTATATTTCTCTATCAAACAAGCTGACAGCATTATACGGGATTTAATGTTAATACACTAATTACATTCAGGTTAACTTAGAATCCATTTCTAAATAAGTGTCAGTATAACACTAAACCAAAATCATGAAGACAGAAAAGAGAGAGAGAGAGAGAGAGAGAGAGAGAGAGAGAGAGAGAGAGAGAGAGAGAGAGAGAGAGAGAGAGAGAGAGAGAGAGAGAGAGAGAGAGAGAGAGAGAGAGAGAGAGAGAGAGAGAGAGAGAGAGAGAGAGAGAGAGAGAGAGAGAGAGAGAGAGAGAAGGATACAGAGATCTGTTATAATAGCCTCTAAATTAACCAGATAAATTAGATTACAAATATTTATAGAACAACGGGCCAATTACAACTACTAATCTAGTTAGAGCGTTTAAAGCCGACGTTGCGTCTGTCCGAATAAAGATGATTGATATCTTAATGTACACAGTTGCTGCAGTATCACACTGATAAGACGTTATATAGATTTTATCCAGTCAAAAACACTTTTGCTGACGAATATTCCGCCCTGCTTAATCCTGTGCAGCAGAAACGTTCAACCAGCTGCTTGGTTACACAAATATGATTTCCGATAACTTTAGTGTGCAAAGGTAAAAGTCCCAAGGGAAATTTTCTCTCCTGGAAAATGAAAGGAGGTAGTGATGTGTGCACTGAAGACCCGAGCAAAGTTTCCTAGTGTTCAACAAACTAAAGTGAAGTTGGTGAAAAAAAGGAAAGCACGGTATTCTGTAAGAACATATACCAGGTGATATGAAAGTTTTTGGACTATAAATGAGGCACGGGTTTTATCTTGAATGTTTTTCAACATGATCTCTCTTTAAGTTCAACGCAATTGTGCTCCAATATTATTATACTATTCTTGAAGAGGTTTTCTGAAACACCTTTTCTGTTGATGGAAAAGCTGGATCAGTGAGCAAGGATTTGAGATTAAGGAACAGAAGGAAATCAGAAGGAGCTAAACTGGGATGTACTCCAACAAATCATATTTAAAATCTCCCAATTTTTCTACCGCTGAGCTAATGGTTTGTCTTGATGAAAACTGATTTTCTCTCGAAAACCGGGACTGTCTCTCTTGCAACTAGTTAGCCTAAATTATATCCTTGCCCATTTAGGTTTACCGCACTGAAGCTATATAACCGGTTTGATACCAATCAAGACCAGATTAAAACACAGAACTGACTCCTTTCTTTTCCATCCCCTAAATATAGGCAGAATAAAAATTTACCCGCTGTGGTTTCAAATCTAAGGTTAAAAGGGTAAAAGGGTGTTTTAGATAGGCTATCTCACTTCCATGGTTTGTGTATCTCACGTTCAATGTCCCGAGTTTGAATCTGGTTAGGGGGAGTTACTATAATATGGTTTTTCCCAGATATTTTTCTTAACCTGAGGAGATGAAAGGCTGGTAACTTGAAGCAGGCCAGGCTCATTTGAGCATCATTTCAATCATTTCGATCATTCATGTCCTGTATGAAAACCAGGGTAGTGAACGTTGAACTTCAAAGGGCCTGTTTTTTTTTTTTTTTTTTTTTTTTTTTTTTTTTTTTTTTTTCAAAACTTGTAGTTGTCGCGCAAGGACTGATAACTCGTGTGACAACTTTAAAATATGCACCATAACACAAAATTGTCACACTATGTTTCGCATCGTAGGAGACACTCTAAGGAATATCCAGATGTTCATTGGCAATTCTGCTTATAATGTTGTGAACTGCTTTTAAATGCTTAACACCCGTTCTTTCTATGTACACCACCTGCTGGTTGACACTGTGATACATGAAATTAAAGAATCATTGAGAGGAGAAGTTTTAAGGAAAAGCTCAAGGTCCAACTTTGTGATACCTCCCTGGAATTGCCAGTAATTAGTGAGGAAACTGAAAGAAAGGGGGGAAAACAACACAAAGAACGGCTCCGGTTTATATGTCCACATCTATTTGACTTTTTACTGTATTGTTACCAGTAAAACATTATCAAAACTCTAATACCAGAGAAAATGAATATGCTAATTTTTCATATCATATTTTTCATTTTCACTTCCCAACGGATATTGGAAATAAGATAGATAATTTCAACTCTTACGTGAATGAAGTACTAAATAACTCTCAAACTATCAGCACTGAAACCTGTGAATGAAAGTTTTGATCGAAATAATAAATCGTTCCATTTGCTAAAGACACAATAGGAAAAGTAGAACTGCGTTGCTGGCAATGTAGGGATCTCAAAACCATAGTGCAGTATAATCTTGATATGCAAATTTGGAATGGAATGTTTATGGTTGTAAGCAAACGGAGGAGGATTTCGGCACTTTAAGCTCATAGTCGCCCATTGCTTTTGCAATCCTAAGGGATACATAGGATGATTAGATCAAGCGAAGTCCCTAACGTCTGTACATTACCGATGTGTCGTAGTATAAGCCTCCCATGGAAGGGTCTCCCTGGAGTTCCGTTACATGCTAAAACCCGGGACAGATAGTTCCACAAAGGGAAAATCATTAACAAAACTCATCCGCCGTCCACTTGCCTAATCCTTCACTTCTGTAACATAATTATAAATTTCCCCTGTGTGAACCAGGGGAAAAGGCGCAAAAAACAAAGTGAGAGTGGCCGACCTGAGGAAAATCGGAAACCTGTAACCTCGAATGCGTGTCTCAACATTACCGTGGAAGCATTCGCGTTCAGTGTGATGGAATATAATGGATTATCTACTCTGTGGTATTAGGTAGAGGAATTAAAACCGGTATCATTAGATAAACAGACTTCATTTTCTCACAAAAGTAAGTGAAGCATAATCATGAACTTTGGACGACTTTGCTTGTATTTTAAGCGATAGATGCAGTGATAAATCCAGTTTAATTAGCGAGTTTCATAATTTTATTATTCTATAAGATAGCTCATTTAGACAGAGCTGCAGGACCTCTCATCTGTCTATTGGCGTAGACGGTCTAGAAACACAAAAATAATGTGATTAAAAGCTTTTGCTGAACGTTTCACCTGCTTTAGAGAGACTCTCGTCGCTGGTTGACCGAAAAGTTATGCCTCAGCAATCAAAGCATGCGCGTAATTTAAAAAGAAATTAGCTTGCCATCTGGCAGCCCGTTGATTATACGTGAACCATATGATTCAAGTACGATCTAGAATATAGTATGTGCAGGTCACGGTCCTTCTCAACAACAAGGCCGACATAAATCCGTACTCCGTGTTCACAGGAGTTTTCCATACTCTAACTTTTTCAGTTTAAAAAAAGGACAAGCTGAAGAATCAGAGGTTTATATGAGTGCGAGTGAAAAACGTACAGCATATAAAATAAAATTTTCTCTGCTAAATGAACTTCACCGGTGTACCTCACTAGCACGCTAATTATAAAAAAGCATATGTATAGCATTCATGTGACTTTTCTACTCTTATATAAACTAATCATACAAACCATAGGTATTCCTTTATCTACTTTATTAATCGAGATATGTAGATGCAGAAATTACCTTATTGTCAAACTACTTGAAGATCCCAATTTTGATATGTTAGTTAAGCAATATATCCTAAACCAATTGATAAAACGTCACTTATCAAACAACAAGGCAATAGATCCACTCAATAATATACTCATTTTTTGCGATATGCACATCTCGAGACATTGTTGGCAGGTGAAACTGACAGACATAACGGTACGTACGTTACGAAGGTAGTGTTTTGCGCACCTGACACACTGGCATTCTTTCGTTGCGCCATCTATGCATAAGATATATTTTAGCGGTATCAGATCCTTGTTAAGAAATTTTCTGTCTTTTCTGTTAACTCATCGCTTAGTAAATCTGCTAAGCAGCCCGCCTCTGTACGTAAGTGATAGCGTATCTGCCACACGTTCGAGCGACATATTTGTAACCATCCATCTTAATCAGAGTGACAGAGATAACATGTTATATGACTCCGATTTCGTAATATATCATTTAATTGTATAATCTTAATTACAATTCACTCGTTACTATTACGAATACCGAATAACTCTTTTTGAAGGTTATTAACTTTCCATTACAACACTTTTATATTCACCGCGACATTCTTACCTCGTCATGAAACAAGACTGAAGAACATATCTATCTCAAGATTATTGATTTTTCCTAACTATCGTTACTCCTCTATTAATTTTATGATTGGCCGATGTACTGCTACGTCACCGCATTACGTAATACAATTATTACTACGGCGAATCACGATATTAAACATATATTTGTTTTTAATATTGTCATTACATGGTCCACTAAATCAAATCAGAAAACAATATTCATATAAAAAGTTCTAACTAAAACATATCCTTACAACCTTGAACACTGAGTTAGATATTTTGACTTGTTCTTAAGTGTATTTGAAAATTCCAAGGATATGCAAAATGTTACCAGTTACCACGTTTGAGATAATATTGTGACTTTGTGGGTTCGTGAAATCCAAAGTCCAGGTTACAAACACCAAAAATTGCACTTTGTTTCCGTATAAACACACTTCGTACACAACAGACCATATTTACGTCACATACACAATATAACATGCAAGGACATCGTCCACAAACACACAGCTGTTTACGCACGTGAGTCAATTACCGACTGACTATTGTGGTGGGTGGGCTGCCTTTTTATAGATCACTCACATTCTAGAAATTTCTCAAACAATCGAGAAACTCTCGAGAAATCCGTCCTCTCCTCCCCCCCCCCCCGCCGTTTCGGCGAGTTTTCATCGACACACTGAACGTTTGTCTCTTTGAACTAGTCATCGGTGCCGCCTCGATCAACAATGGGCTCGCGACAATATCTATACAGCAATAATTAATTTGCAAACATTTTTGTAGGGAGTGAGCTTCGAAACGTTAACAACTATTTCGCTTAAACTCGCCATGGTCGTGTAGCATAGATTTCACTCTGTGCCAAACCCTGACTATATTTTGTTTCCTTGACATAAGGCAAATAAACACAAAGTTTAGATACCACTCATTAGAACAAGATGTGAGCAATTCAGTATATTCTAAAATAGGTTCCGACATTAACATTTGCGTTGTAGGCTATTGACTTCACAACAACATTTTAGTAAAAAAAGACATTTTTGATTTTACATCATATAACTATGGACACATAGACTCTAAATAATGTTGGAAAAACACAATCGGTGACCTTTAAAAACCCAGCTTTATGTTTAAATCATGCATGCACTCCCAGTTTGGCCAAAAAGCTACTCATATACCCTTTCTGCATGAACCTTTTCTCACCTTTATTTTTGTGAATTAAATTTAATCTTTACATTTAAATATTGCTATGATTCATACGTAAAATTGTGTACAAAGCGCGTAAAAGGATGTGTAAATATTCAAGCACCCCTTTAATAATTGATTTATTCATTGGCTCAAAAAACGTTAGTTTATAGTGAAAAAGAAGGAAAGGTTTTTTTTTTTCGTCCCAACGTTCCATTCGTTGGGTTTTAATCATTAGATCACGCACATATTCACACTCTCCTTTCATACTTCCAGGCTCCGGGAAGATAAGGAATTATCTTACGGGGAGAAAAATCCCCACCACCGCTGCCGGGAATTGAACCCGGAACCCTAATAGGGCAGACAGATGCTCTGCTGACCGAGATACGGGGCCAGAAAGATTTATACAAGGACTTCATCAAAACATTGTTTTACAGTAATAAAATAAACTTCAATTATTTACAATAATTTTAAATACTTTAAACTAATTAGAACATACTTCTTTGGCACAGGTAATGCCCATGGTAGTATACACTTTCTTCGTTGTTTTCGCCGATTAAAAATATTTTACTAGGCAAATTATTTGAGCTAAAATACTGAGTTTTAGCACGTCATTTCCCTATAACTCATATTAGGTGTACCAGTTTTTAAATAAATAGTTTTAAAAAGGAGGCAATTAAGGCCAAGTTTCCCTTATAATGAATCAGAAATTTTAATAAATAGTACAAGCACTTTTAATGACAGTGTTCTTTCTCGAGTATGGGGCTGTAAGAAATGTGAACAACGCTAGCGTTTTCTGAAAAGATTAGGACCAGATTTCTAACAGATCATACAAGCTAGTATCCCAGCATTTCTAGCTCAAGAGCGTATGTTTTGTAAGAGCCCTAACTCTTATTGGTATATTGAATCCCTAACCGCAATACTTCTAAGAAAACGCTACAACTTTGTAGCTAAACACGTTGCTTTGAGCCACATTTTCACGAGAGGAACATAATAATAGACAGCTGGTCTAATGAGCTGCTGTGTGCTGCTGCTTGCCCTTACCTCTTCAGAGAGCAGAACACCCCTCAGAAGTTTTCTTGTCGGAGGGCTACGAGGCATTGAGAGAGGGTTGTGCCTTAAGCACATGAGGCAAATACGATTACCTATGGCGCTATAGTGATTTTTATAGATTTGTTATTTCTTGATGTTTCGAGAAAGCTTTAAACCTATTTCTTGAATATTTATCATGATATGAAGTTATATTGCAACAAATAAGCGTTTTCAAAGGATTTTGATGTGAGAAATTCAAATCTGAAATCAGAAATTCACTATCAGACCCAGTGTTTTAGTTATGCGAAGTTATGTCGAATGTAACTGATAATTTGAAGGTGTGGTAAAATTGGTGACATTTGCTTTGCCGCAGTTGGCTACAATTAATTTTGTTTGTCAATTAACATTTTTAACTCTTTCCCTTGCTGTTGCCAATAGAATTATGTTAATAAAATCTCATTGGTACACTACTGTTTAAAATTGAGTCTTAAACTGGCATTTTAACTAGTAGAAACGTCTTTTCATGTGAGTAATATTGGAAATTAATTGTTCTTTCAGACTGGCCGTGTGTAGGCTAAAGTTTGGAAAGATAGAGTCAGGCTGGCTCTATCTTTCCGTGAGTAATATTGTTATGTACTTTAAATATATTACATGTCTAACTGTAGTATACAAAAATGTAACACTGTCCATATTTCTCTTTTAAAGGAATCTCTTTAACCACAGAAGTGAACAATCAGATTGTAACAAGAAGAGGTTGTGAAAATCTGAGTTATCCTTCACAATGGAAATGCATTTCCTTCTGTTCCAGTTGCGTGTGCCACTCTGACTAAAGAATAATATGGTGTTTTGAAAAATATGCTGCAATTAATCAAGTGGAAAATATGTTGCGACTTTTTTGTGATTTACTTTCTACGTCCTCCAACATTAAGTCATATCGGACGGTGAATGAAATGGGTGAAATGATGCTCAAATGTGTCCGGGGTCCATGGACCTTAGAGCTGCCTGAAATTCCTCTTTCAGGATAAGGGAAAACCCCGTAAAAAACCTTATCCAGGTAACTCACCCTGACCAAGATGCAAACTCGTGAACTCTTGAACGTGAGGCAGACATGCTACCGTCTACGCTACCGAGGCGGGCATGTGGCGACTTGAAAATAGTTTCTATGATATTGGGAATGCAACAAAGTTACACGAAATATGGATGCTTTCTGTGCGATTGGGACAGTTGAGACAGAAATTCCCGCTATAAAAGAAAACTTTGGTATGAAAGGAACTGGATAGTGAGAGAAAAAAAAAAATACAGAATGAGAAATTGGTAGCCAGTGAAGATGTTCTTCCACCACCTCTTCACATGAACATAGACATTATTAAACAGTTTGTAAAGGCCATGAATCAATCTGGACAAGAATTTATGTGCCTCTCAAAAAAGTACCCTTGACTTTCTTCAGTGAAAGTAAAGGAAGAGGTGTTTGTGGGCCCCCAAATTAGAGAACCTCACTCACACATTGAAGAAGACCTTTTAAGCGCCCCCCCCAAAAAAAAACCACACACACACCAATCTCTTAAGAATGTAACCGAAAACTTGATAGGAAGAAAAAGAGCTGACAACAGTTGGATCAAGAAATGATAAATGCATGTAAGGATTTAGGATGTAACATGTCATTAAAAGTGCATTTCCTAGATTCACATCTGAACTATTTTCCTGAGAATAGTAGAACAGTGTTACGGATGACGGTGATTAAAAAGGCGATATGCTGTCAATAACATGGCTTCTTCTGTCATTGTCTTTCTACAAACTTTACTTACGAATTCGTATTCTTCTATCTTTCATTTTAATAGAAGTAGTCATTTGTAGAAATGTTTTATTACATATCCAAGTACAATACAGCTATTGCATAATGGGAATAGCGTAATAAAATAGGCCTAAACAATAGCAAAGCTTGATTGCTATGTGATGGATATGAAATTCCATACTCTTGGCATTACCAGAAGCTAAAGGACATAAGAAAAGTAACACTCACTACCGCCATCAACAGGTTTATACCGAATAAGAAGATTTTTGCGGTTCCAAATATTGAAATGTTGTAGCCATCTCTTCCTTAGTCTGCCAAAATTTCCTTTCCCTTTGAGGTTATAATTCAACACCAATTTTAGCATGTCTTTTCTTTCCACATGTTCTTTCCAGTTGGTTGCATATTCATTTATTATACATTGAAAATACCAAATTCTGTTCTTATGTCGGCACTTCCCTTCTATCAAATAGTGTGTAACCTGCAACACTCCAAAGGAATCGTGTTTCTGCAGCTTCTATTTGTCTTTCTTCGTTTTTATGAAGTGTCCAACGTCCTGAACCATATAAGATAATGGACACAGCCATTACTTTGTTAAACTTTAGTTTTTTTTCTTGTGGCCCTATTGTTTCATCTTCATTTTCAAAATATGAAACATTGCAGCCTAAAGAACTAAAATAATTGACTTGTTATATCATGATATCTTCCAATATTATTTTTTCTTTAACTGTTTGCATTCCGTAAAAAGCTAATTTTTATTGCTATAGAGAGATTTATGGCACACTCATTACGAGGTACATATTAGAACAAACTCACCTGTATATAAAATAGTATCTGCCACTATATCCTTTATTTTAAAATGGTTTCCTAAACTTATCTGTGGCCACGCCGTGGCTCAGTGGTCAGACCGCTTGGCTCTCACCAAGGCGGCCCGGGTTCGATCCCAGGCGACCGCAAAGTGAGATTTGTGGTGGACAACATGGCGCTGCGGCGGGTTTTCTCCGGGATCTCCGGTTTCCCCCGCCATCTCATTCCACCGGTACTCCATCTTCATCTCATGTATCATCAGTGTCATCGCCTGCGGTGCCGTATGTAGTAAAAGCGGGCATTAAACACTACACACACTAAACTTATATGTCACTTTGAGCTAACATAGTCTATATGTATATATACGATATCTGTCAAAAAGCAGCTGCAAAAGAGGGCAACCTTATCTAAACAGCCTCCCAAAGTCTCAATAAAGATAAAAGGACGGATGAACTGATGTTGACCAATGCTGGGAAAAGGAATATGCGATTACGAAGGGCGGAATTAATCAAAATAGGGGTATGACATCCAAGAGGGAATGTAAAAAAGGGAGAAAGAAAACAGTTTGACTCGCACTCTTTATCTGGAGCCCTGGAATCTAGTGCTAAGAACGGTAGGAGTCAAGAAGGTTGTGCTTTATCAAGAGGTTGTCCATACATTGTCACCAATTGTGCATTTTAATATGTCGAAATTTCCTACCTTTGTTGCTGCCTTGTAATACCGGTTTGCTTTTTGTGTTTAGCCCACTTAAACAGAAATTTTAGTTAGATACTAAATGTCTGATGTAGATCCACCATCGACACCATAAACTCTTGTAAGTAGTAGAACAAGGAGCCATGTATTTAGCCTTTTACTTCAACCGTTGGCTAACCTGGAAAAGGTAATGCTAGTGGTCTCCTATGATATAACTAGACTACATGAAGGTCCTGCGCCTTGCCGTAGTGGGCTAGAGCGTGTGTTTTTGTTCCCTGCGTCAGGAATGTACCCGGATCGAACCCACCAATGCGGGGTGCGGATTATAAGTCCCGGTTATACGTATACCCGCACTCAACATCGTAAAGAAATTGAGCAACTATGCTAGGTAGCGAACCCTGATCTAGAAAACCAACTTTCCGGCTGTGAGTGCCGAGATGCCCATCTCATCTCCCCGTATTGGTTGGATCATCGCCCACCTCTGCAGGCGGGTTGGCAGGCTCAGGCGTGCTGTGGACTATTACGGCATGGTTACCTTTTTACTCCGTAAAGGACGTGAAAAGTCCTGTTGCACTTTGTGACAAAAACGGCCTCTAGGAGCTAGAATAAGGCGTGAGTGTATTATTACAAGTATTGAAAATGTCAAACAAATAATGAGATACATTTCGAAATGGGTTAATTACTCAAAGATTGTATTTTTCCTCAAGTATGTATTTTAAAAATTCTAAATTTGTTTATCTTTTAAGGTTACTAGTTAAAGAGTTCAGAAACAAATCCCAGAAAGGCCTAAAAATTTTGCGAAACTTTTTCCATTCTAAGACTATTTTAAAGATGGTACATTTAAACACCTAGTTTGATTTTAATTAATCTTTATTATCTGAGTTATACTGTTTATAGAAATTAGAACTCGTGCACGCAAACACAACGATATGATTTCAAAAATTGCTCTTTTATCTGGGGTCTCCAAACGTGTATTATTTTGAAATCTTGGTGCCGAATTTTGGAATGGAATACAATACTGCCTCTACTTACAATAAATAGCAGTAAAGTAAGAAAAGTCTGTCGACCAGCACTGATGCCGTTGTGTACAGTAAGAATATAAGCAAATAGCAGATGACTGACTGTCCGGAAATTAGTATTTGTGCTCTTTGGTTTGTTCAGGGGAAAATGTAGAAGGAAAACTATTGTA